>OZ057398.1:9799276-10211776 GCA_964056695.1 Melieria picta | reverse complement strand
CACTTTCTACAACAATTTGCATATTATAGCGCCTTCTCGATTGCTCTCTTTTGCTTTTTGTTATTCTCTTTCTTTCGATTTTCAAATTGCATTTCAAGTGCAAACGTTGGCAGCGTTTGCCGTTGGTTCGTTTGGTAAATTGAACAATACTTTTTTTTTGCTGACTAAACGTCTCTGCCGCAGCTAATATTGTTTTCTTTCTTTCTGCTGCTTACATTTATTTTTAATTTTTTTATTTATTTTTGTATTCTTTACTTTTTATTTTTTTTGGTGTCTGTTTGCTATTTAATTCATTTAATGCCACTGTCGTTCGGTTGACACTAATGCCAGCTCGTTGCAGCAAAATGTTTTTATTTTCCACGCCATTGCTGAGCGCTTATGCTATTTGCTTATGTGTTTGTGTGTGTCTGTGTGTGTGTGCGTTGTTCTACGCCAAACTACTTAAGCTCCAACGTCTGTGGCATAACTTGGTATTTTTCGTTTAAAATTCTATTAAATTTGAGTTGATGCGCATTTGGCAAACTGTATGGCACGAGTGCCAAGCGCAGCGCTATCCTATCTATGTGTGCGTGTGTGTGTGTGTGTTTGCGTTGGTGTACAATTGGCAGCCGAGTCAGCAAAACGGAAGCAAAGTGTCATTGTCATCATTGGGCTGGTAATGTCACTTTGTGGGCGCTCAAATGTCTCAAACGCACACTCCTCCCATCCCAACTCGACCACACAACGTCGAGTCGTTGCGGCTCGTCTGCAGCGACCGACTGCTACTTGGACTAACATTGCTTTTTCGTTAACTTGTTGTTGCTGCTGCTGCTGCTGCCATCGGTGCCATTGTAATCTTGTGACTACTGTTGTTGTCGTTTTGGCATTGGTTTGCTCTGGTCGCTGGTTTTTGCGTTGGTTTCATGCAATTTTTATACCCACCAACTCATAATGACTTTCGAAACCGCGTTCTGCAAAACTACATTTTAATCTCTCTCTCTCTCCCTCTCCTCTCTCCTCTCTCCTCTCTCCTCTCTCCTCTCTTATCCTCATCTACTTCTCAGTTTATTTTCAGTTGACTGTCTGCGCCACATTTTCACTTTGCTTGCACTGTCGCCGCTTATTTTGCTTGGCTTCGCTCCTGTGCTCGCTTTGCTTCATATATGTATGTGTGTGTTCAAATATGTGTATGTGTGTGTTCGTGTAAGTAAATGTGTGCTTGTGTTCTGTCCATGTATTTTGTTATGTGGGTCATTTGACTGTTTTTCGCTTTTGCACATTTTTATCTGAAATGTTTGCGCACCCAAAAAGTGATTTTCAGCTGAGATTGTCATCTCTCAGCAGTCCGTCCGATGTCCGGGCCATCGTTGACGCTGTCGTTGTCGCTGCTACTTGAAGCTTTGAGTTTTATTGCAAATAAAAAATTATGTGCATACTTTACACAACTCAACTTTTACCAAGCAATTTCAATGAAACCATAAAGTACACACGATTTCGTTATGTTTGTTTGTTTTTTGTCTTGTTAACTTTGCTGTCTTTGTTTCTTTTTTTTTGTAATAAAAAAAACCCCGAAAATATATTTTATTTTATATGCATACAAAACATTTTAAGGCATCTTTACTGGGCCATTGCCGCACGCACTTTTCAGCTTAATTGCAAATTATAAAATACCAGAACAAATGTGGCCTATTATGTGGTCACGCACACACACACACACAACACACATGCGCACATTTGGTTAGACTTGTAAAAATGAATTTATGCAATAATATAAATTCAAAATAATGCTAATGAAAAGCAAGTATTTGTGACATGTGTTCGTTTGTTTGTTATCGCGTCGGAAAGTGTCCAAGTTGTGTGATTTATGCAATAATAAAAAAAATAATAGTCTTTGCCGTTCAAGCATGAAGATGTGGACTTTTTGTATGAAATATTAAATCAATTTGGCTCTGAGAGTGAGTAAAATTTATATAATTTCAATGACACTGCACTAACAGGGTTACCAACTGACACGGTGTACCCTGAGATAAGTAAGTTTTACCAAAACTTACAACGAATTCTTTGGTAATCTGTGGCATTGTTGAATAAATTAAATTAAATGCAAAAATAACCGAAATTTTTTAAAGTTTAAACATTTTTTTCTTTTTTTATATTTTGTATTTTTCCTTAACATTTCCAAATAGCTATTGTCTGGATTTAGAAGACAAAAAAGTTGGCAACCGTGTATCACTTCTGTCCCGAAGCAACAATGAGCTATGCTAACCTCCCATTCAATCAATGCACTCAGCAAAGTTTTTGACTACCTCTACTCCTGGCAAATTTTTAGTAGTTTCTATTCTGAATTTCAATTCCAGTATTAAATCTCTGTTAAATCAAAATGTAGACAAAAAAAATGAGAATGTTTACAGTCTATTTGGTTGAGCAGACCAGTCATACATTGCGCCTGAAGCGAAAAACTGTCATACATACATCGACTTGTTCCAACGAACCAACTAATTTTGTGGTCTCAACAATTAATTTTCCTACTGGTGTCTATGACAGGGAGCGTACACTATGTAGAAGAGCAGAGCAGACTATTTAGTAGTTTCAATCGCTATCGCTTCAGTTCATCTGAACAAGGACTATTACCCAAAGGAGAAGGAAAAGAAGAAAGAAGCTGACTTTGCCTTATAGAGAGTAATTCAATTATTGTTGGATTTGTATTAATGGCTTTGAACAGTGTGCCACAAACATTTCTAGTCATAAATATTCATTCATTCAAAAACCAAAAAATTTAATGTGTTTAATATTAAAAATTGACATATTTCGTAAGTATTTTTAATATAGAAACATTGCTTAAGGGTGGGCAGACTCTTCCCAAATGCGTGGCAGCACTTAGTTGAAACAAAGCAACACTTAGAAAATCTTATCATGAGATCCTTTTTTTCCCTAGCAAAACGTTTGAGACAAACTAGCAGTTTAATAGACTAACAAACCAACAGATCGACGAACAAATGGATGGACATTGTCAAATAAATTCTCCTTATGATTTTAGTTAGGTTTATAGATACTTTTTTGCACCAATTACGGCTTCTTCTGAGCGTTGTAAGATGAATTCGTATAGCTGCCTGAAAGCTTTAAATAGTCACATATACTTAGAACCTTATTGGTTCCTTAGCAAAACCACAAAAAGATGCGGTCATGAGTGCTTTTTGTGAACCTTAGTAGAGGCTTGAGTCCACATCAGAGAATTCTTTGAGTCCGATGAACTCATAAACCCACACTGTAGTCGAAAATTGCCCCGAGATTAGGAAAGAGCGGACAATGTGATTCAAAGCTTCTCGCAACGGCTTCACAAACTCCTGGCACAGGTGTATGTAAGGAGGGTTTTGGGGTTCAAAGCCCCCAAATATTCATTTGTTGCACAAATTGTGGGTCGCAACTATAATTTAAAAATGGTATTGGACTCGAAAATTTTTTACATAATCTCTCCAAACTGAAATACTGTGTGCACCACTGGAACTCTAACTTTATTGGTTCGAAAGTTATTAAAAAAAAAGGCGGAAGCTGCAATTCTAATGAAGTACAAAAATTCTAATTTATTTGAGTATCAGTATTTTAAATAATAAAAAGATACAAAATCAATGAAGCGAGAATAATGAAATTTTGACACGTGATCAAGGAGATTTTGGGTTTTAAGATACTTACTTTTCAAAAAAAAATCTATATAAATTTTCAAGGATATAAAGGATTAAAATTTTTAAAGGACGTTTTTCATATCTTTTTTTTCCTCTTTTATTTGATATATAGGTATATCACCATATTCGAACGAGATTAAGTATTTTTTATATTTTTTTATTTTTTATCCGCTTCAAAATTTTTAAGTCCTTTTAAAAGGATGTAGAAATGTAGAAAAAAACGACTACTATGTTTGGTCTCTAGTTTCACGCCCATATGAATTTTTTCCGGTGTGACAATTTTTTTTATCGCACGGTGTAATATTTCGAAATCCATGACATACTCAAATTTAAACAAATTTTTTTCAATATCAATAATTTTAATAAAATTACTATTGATTCAAATTTTATTTCGGCAAAGCATGAATAAATTTTTATTTAGCTGAAAGCCCTGGCAGCTATTGCTCCTCTCTCTCTTGGTTATAGAATTTTATATTTTAAAATTAACAATAATAATAAATAAATAAATAAATACAGTGGACGTCGAATCTATAACGTCGAATATAACGAATCTTATGTTGTACCCCCAATATGTTAAATCGAAAAGTTCGTTAAATGGATTGACATTTTTGTTTTGTTTTAAACCATCCTTCTTAAATAAATAAGTCTTACATATTCAGTTTTTAAACAAATATCTTGTTTTATTCCAGCATTTTCAAAATACAAATATGGCTATGTGTGTACAGTGAAAAAGTCTTCGATGCGCGATTGCCTCTTTACCCCAAAAAAACTTTTCTGTATGGCAATTTTTCTAGATTGATTATTGAAATTTTAATTTTTAAAAGAAAAAATCCGACCGAACGCAAAACAAATTCTGTGAAAATGATCAGCAATGCATACAAACAGAATTGGAAAATGTTGGTAACTTGACGTAAATTTGAAAGTTTTAACGTAACAAAAACAAAAACAATTGAGGTACCGTTCACTTTACGAAACCAAACATTCATTGTTATTGTAAAGAATGTGAATGCTTAAATAAAAACATTTCGAAGGGTGAAAAACAACAAATATATACGTTATATCGAATAGCAAATTTCACTTTCGTTCGTAATATAAAACCATCAATGACAAAAATGTGGCCGTACGTTAAATCGAAAATTTGTTAAATCGAAAGTTCGTTATACTGGACGTCCACTGTAGAACATTTTTGTATACTTTCACATTCAAAGTGCTGGAGGCGAACATTGTTTTCTACGAAAACAATAATTAAAAATTATAAAATTATGAAATTGAAATTGGAAAAAATAAAAACATATTTTTTTAAATCCTGGAGAGTTCGATATAAAAACTCAATCCATATCCAATTGGCTACATCCCTGTTTTATATAGATTAAAACAACAACAACCTATATTCCTGCACCAGAATGCTGCATACACTCCAACTGTTACCAATGCCAAAATCGCCATAAAATTTCCACCATTCGGCAGTCCTTTTAATTTACGCCTTGGAACGTTTTTCGCTGCGACACACGTAGCAAAATTGGCAGCAGCCGTTTTTCTGGCTGTCGTTTTTGTGCGCTGGCAAACGACAGGGGAGCAGCTCTTGTTACTGGTTTTTTTTTTTTAACATTATCAGCAGCACTTTAGGTGTTGCCAACTAGGCTGTTGCGGCTGCTCTTGACATTTTTTTCGCTACCGACAACTTTTTGTCTTTGTCACCTTTGCGCGTTCTGCAGTGCCATGTCAAAGTCACAAACACGCACACGCAAACGCGGTTAATACTCAAAGGACCGTAACGATGCCGCTGCCGGGCATAATAAAAGACAATTTTTCTCGTACAGCAAAAACGAGCAACAGAAAAAATGGACATGAAACTGAACTGAACTGAAATAAAAAGCAACGCGGCTACATGAAAAAGCTAGCAAACTGGCTAAAAGCGCACAGATGGGAGGAGGTCAACAGCTGCGTCCGCAAGGACGTTAACATGGCGTAACGGCGCGTCAATCGTCAACGCCGTACACGCTCGCCAATGTGTCTGCCGAGAGTTGTCATCCTGACCGGCGCGACTCAGCCTTGCTCGCTGCCTTTTAATTATTTACGCTTTTCCTTCTTCTGAATTCAAAGCGCAAAGGCAATGAGGAAACAGCAACAAGAACAGCACAGCTGCGGGCTTTGGAGCGCCGGCCACACAGCACCGACCTACGAACAAGTCGAGCATTCAATGCGTGCACGCTACACTGGCAGTCAGCGAACATATGCAAATGCCGGCCACTGCTTTCCGCTTGATTCGGCAGCCCCTGTCGTTGCTGTTTTGTATTTTTTGTGCTGTATTCCCCAAAGTGATTTGTTTTAAAATGGTCCTTATTCGGCGTTTAAGACACATTCGGTGGCTAACTGGCCAGGGTCACATTTAATTAAAGCGCCTCGCAACGCTGAAATGTCTGCGGCAGCTAGTTGGCCAACGAGCTCGTTGCTAGTGTGAGTTATGACATTTTGATGTGAGGAAATTTGTAGATACATAGCGAGCTGCTCAAGCCTGAAATTATGCTAAGAAAATTTGCGCATTTTCATATCGTTGTCGGGCATTTGCGTTTCCGTTTTGTGTCGCCTTCTTTTGCTGCCAACTGATTTTTAATTAAAGCAAAACCTTGAAAAGCGCACGAGTTGTGAACGTGTTCCGAGCTCAGGCAGAGGACGAAGGAGAGGGCAGCTATCTAGTGATGAGCGACAAAGTTTTCAGATGCAATGAAAACGAAACCCTGTAGAAAAGCTGCTTCTACTTGAATTTACTTCAAGCTCCCGCTTGAGGGTAGTGGTGTCAACATTATAAAAAACGATAATGTAAAACGTGTACTATTAGCTTTTTCTGAATTTAATATTATTTTTTAAAGCATCAACTAGTAGCCCAAAAATCGATTTTATACGCTGGTGAAGCTAATCTGAGTTTACAATTCTACCATTTGAGGTGTGATTTGATATATTTCGAATAAAATTTATTAAATTGATATAAAGCTTACAAAGATTCACAGAAGGACGAAATTCAAGGATGTAGTAGTGTACATATTAGTCCTTATAATATATTTTTTTTTCAAAAAAAATTATTGGAAATTTCCAAGGATATTCAAGTATAAAGTTTTAAAAGGACATTTTCAATACGTTTTCATCCGTTTGCACCAAAACATTAAATATTCTAAGATTCCAAGGATTTTTATCTTTCATTTGATACCCATATTGTTATTCTACAATGCGCTCAATTTTTAAAATAATTTTTTGAAATAAACATGTCCTTGAAATTTCAAAGTCCTTAAAAAAAAATTCTGATGTCAGAGAGAAAAACTAAAAACGCAGTTTTACTACATTTGGCCTCTAGTTTTGCAAGTAGATTTGTTAGTTAGCAGATAGATTTTTTCGTGTGTTTTGAAATTTTTTTATTTTTGTGGCACGGTGTAATCAATCAGAATCTATCTATCTGTCTATCACAGAGTGGAAGTGCCACCAATAATTCTGGGCAGCATGAACATTAGAACGAAAAGAATCCCAAGATTCCGTAGTTATTTGTTTAATGAAGAAACTCACAGTGAGCGGAAGCTCATAGTGGGCGTGCAACAACCGACTAACCAATCAAATTGGTACGAAAGACTCTCTCTTAGTCTTTGCTCTGTGTTAAATTTGATCAAACACACTACCGTTTCAAACATTTGATTTGCTTCTAGGGAAGCAAAATTCTCCTACTTTTACTTGAATAAGAGATGCTTTTAACTCAATTTTAATTTAAATATAAAAGTGAAATCACAAAAATATCAAATGTTTTATATTTCATTGAAAAGGGAATTTCACAGGCTATAACATGGTAACAAACTTATTGCACCTTTATTATGGATTTTTTCGAGAAAAAAATCCGTTTTTGAAAAATTTTTTATAAAAAAATTTTTTTTTTTTTCTTAAAACTTTTTATTAGTGCATTTTACGTATCTAATGTTGCATTGTGTTGTAAGGTATGAAAAAGACCTTTCGTTTGATACCCATGTCGTGTAAATCAGTTGAAGATTAATTGAGTTTTTTTGATAAAAACTTTGAACTTTGACCCCGATCCACGCCTTTTGTGGGCGTTTCCCCGGCAAAATTTTTAGTTTGTTAGATTCGCAAAAATACGTTCTATATGACCCAATTTTCATGTTTTTTTTTCATGGTTTTTCAGGGTTCGCTATACTGCATTTGTTCCGAAAATTTTCTTCCAGAACCATTAATCAGTACCCACGAAAGCTTTCCGTTGTCACAAAATATCATAAATTTGATCAAACACACTACTATTCCAAACACTAAAAATACTTTAAGTCACTCACATCAATTCAACTCATACTTGAATAACCACTTTAGTGCTTTCAAAGAATATTTAGTTTCTTAAATCTTTTTTAAACAAAAATTTCAACACCCATGAAAGCGTTGCGTTGTCTAAATTGTCAACATTTGCCATGCTGTCAATGACAAAGGATCCACACATATACCAACTGACGGTGCCTTGGACGAGCTCAGCCAAGACCAAATCATTTCATGCACTACGCATCGAATTGCACAACGGAAACCGCTTGGCAGCAGCCGTCGGCCATCAGCCGCCGCAAATAATGCAGCCATGGCAACACTTTTAGTTGCCTCATGCTGTGTCACCGTTGTTGGTCGACTGCGCGCCGTTGCAGTTACTGGATTACTGGCTTTAGTAATTACTGATGTTGTTGTTGGAGGGTTGCTTTGTTACTTTGCTCAACAAGCACGCGTACGCTGACCATTCGTTGCGTCACTTCATTAACATTGCCAGACATGCGTTGCGCTCGCAGCCAGCATTTTCATTCATTTATCAGCCAATAATTCGTTCATACTCGAGTCATCCGCTCACTGACTCGAGCATTTACTCGTTCACTACAGCATTCGCAGACGGTTTGACTCAGCGCCATATTCCGACTTTTCACTTGGTTACGTATACGCCGCGTTGGGCGCACTCATCACTTCACTGCTGCACTCGCTCACTTGTGCGCCACACTGCCGAAAGTACGCACGCAAAGTGTGCTCTGTGTTGCCAGTTGTGTTGTTATAAGCGCATTAAGTAAAATTAAGCCGCTTTTCCGTAAGCATTCGGTGCGGTATGGCACTTGTCGACTTGTGCATGAACCAGATTTATTTGCTGCTCCAGTATTTGTTTGTGCAAATGCCAACTGCAATCCAAAGCAAAAGATAGCAATAACGCTATCTGCTGCTGAAATTGGCTCAACTGTTGGCAACCCATTCTAGAAATAGTTATTGCAAAATAATTTGTCCTACTTTTGCTGAAAGAATCTTCATAATCAACAAAAATTGCCTTGGCTCAAGCCAAACGCAGACACAAATATATATCTGTATGTGTGTGTGTATGTGTAAGGACATAGTACAGAATCATCAAAACAAACAATTTAATGCACTGCCGTTTCAAAATAAGAAAGCCAATTAAATGGTTCAAAATGAGTTGAAATTAAATTGCAACACAAGTTGTGCTTAAAATGGCATTGTTGTTCTTTTATTGTTGTTGCTGTTTTTTTGTCACGGGCAACAATTAAACGTGACAAGCAACCACCAGCAAATATACAGAATTAACTTAGAAAAGCCAGTCATTAAATTTTTTATCACCTCAAAGGCGTGCAGCAACAAATAAAAAAGCAAGCAGAAAATCTTCTCTTCCACACGCACACTTCATATAAATTTTTTCCTTTATGCTTTTGTGCGCCTTTGTTTGCAGTTTTCTAACGCAGTGAGCGTCAACTCGGTGTTAACTTATAGAAATTTCTAGAAGTAGTGCGTGAGAGGGGGGGCTCGGGAGGTTGTGGTGCCCTTCAAAATGAGAAACGAGTTCAGGGCTGAATTTTTTTCATTGCAATGAAATGGAATGTAACACAAATTGCTATCCATGTCATTAGACAGCAAAAATAATAGCATTGTCTATGAGAAGAGACAAGATTTAAATTCCCTTTAAGACTGGTTGATGAAATTTTGGGTTTTGCAGAAAAAGTTAAGAGCGATGTTAGGTGATGCAGCAAAAGTGGGAAGCAAACGTTACATACATAGACTACATTATCTAATTAGCTATCTGAGAGTTGAAAAAGGGACAAGAAGAAAGTAGGAAACTATCAACTTCTGAACGACTTTTACCTTCTTCTCGAAAAAACCAGGTATTCACAGAGGAAGTGGAAGATGGTTTCTTTTGGGTCCGGGTTTTTTCAGCTGCAACAGATCACTGATGGAGAGCCATAAGAATCTTTTGAACACTTGCACCAACTAGAGTCCAAAAGAGTTATTTTGAGACAAAAAAAAAGACTTAAGACTGGGAGCGCACAATGATTCGACTCCATACAACCGCGGGACAAAATTAGAAGAAGTGGTCCGTTCATCATAAAATTTGGTATAGTAGTTAATCATGGTCTGCTGTAGTGAAATCTCCATTTTGTTTTGCCTGAGACTTAAATTTGCAATTTTCGTCATTTTTGGTGAGCTATAGCAACGAGTGTGTTGGCTAGATTTTTCAGATTTTACGATTTTACATTTAATCAGTTACGTCAATATTGATAATTGCGAAAAGTAACAGAAATTGTATGAGGACTCCTTAGATTTGCAATAAAAATGATATTAATAGATGTATGTGTTGTATTTATGCAGATTTTTCAATTGTTCATGCTGATTGCATACTTTTAGGGATGAAAAAAATAAATTTTGTAGAAAAATAGGTGTTTAGACCAGTTTTCAAATTGAATTCTTTTCTGAGATCGGAAGATATCGGAGGATGTAATTACATTATCCAACAAAGAAAGAATGCTTCTTAAAATAACAAAAAATCCAGGAACATACTTTCACATACTTTTTAGATATTTTCCTCTACGTTTAGCCAATTTTCAGATTTTTGATTTAGAAAAATATTTTAAATTAAAAGTGAAGTAAAAGCTTCGGCTTTGCAACTTTTGAGAAAACATTAAAAGCGAAAATGGCCACATCATTTTTTAATCTATATTTAAAGTTTTAGCAACTTTTTGGTAACCATGTATTTTATAAATTTATTTTACTCAATAGACTAAAAAACAGAAAATATGTATTTTTTTGTGAAAAAAGTTTCATCTTTGAGGTGCTTTGGCATACACACTAAATAATTTTTTGCACAGATTTTTCTGGGGTTTTCTTAGCTGGAGTTTTATCTTTCAAATGACATCAAAATATAAATTTTATGAATTTTGTCTATGGAACGAATCACTGTGGAGCGGTTCACCTACTAGAAACCAAAACACATTTTTGAGACAACAAGCCAAACTTCTAAAAATAATCAACTCAACACCCAAAGCAGTAAAGTATAAAAAGGTTTGATTTTTGAAACCAGCTCTGGATTTTTTAGAATATATTTAATATTTACACAAAGCCAATAAAATATTCAGCAATTTAAATAAAATATAAACAAAACAATAACAATTAACTTAACGTATACATTTTCAATAAATGCAAATTTCAAAACCTGAAGCATACCTACGCAAAAACAATCGCCCCACGCGCCACTGTAAGAGTTCTGCAACTCACACCTACACACACACCTACACACACACCTACACACTCAACTACACGCCTATGCAATACGTCAGCAGCACAATTGACACAAACAGGAAGTTAGAACAAAAGGCGAGAAAATAAGACAAAGTGTGTTGTTATTGCGTTGCGTTGACGACCGGAATGAAACGAGGCTTTGACGGGGCCCAGTGGGCGGCCGCTTCAAGCACTCATACAAACATAGTGTGAAATTTTTGCCTTTTCAGTTGGCACTTGTGCGAAAATATTTAAATGAATGGAATGAGTAGAAAACAACAACAACAAAAAAACAACAACAATGGCACAACTAGCACACGCTGCCAAGTGGTGTTTGGTTGCGTGCTTTCAGGCGCTCAGGTCCGCATTCGCTCGCATTGCCAAGTCAAGTGACTTCTTGAGGTCTTTGCGACGAAAACAGCAATAACAACAACAATAACAACAACAACGAATATTGTATGCACAGGAGCAACGCAAACTACTGAGTGAATTGTTTACATTCATTTCCAGTGCGTTGCCGTGTCGTTTCGCATTTGTTTGCTACTTTTTCCGTTCTTACTTTCGGTGTGTAGTTTCATTTGTCGGCATTTCATGAATTCTTTTTTCTTTGTTTTCGTTTGCGTGTGAGACTTTTGTTCTCGTTGGTTTGCATTTTTCAGCTCATTAAGAATAATGCGTTGGCTCTTTTGATTTTATTTATTATAGTTGTTTGTGTTTTATTTTAGTTTAAGTTCAAAAATGAAACTTAATGTTCATGAATTTTCATAACAATGTGAGTTTGGAGAAACAAAAACAGCAAAAAAGATGGACTTTTAAATAAACAATGAAATTTTAGGGAATGTGAAGTGGCGTTGGAGTAAACAAAGTGTGAATGGAAATGATGGGAGCTGTAGTGAAAGAAGGAAGAATGGCGGCAATGAAAAATATTTGTGTTGAGGGTTTACCTATAAAAATTGTTTGTTCTTTAGTTATAAACAATTTTCTATGCAAGGAATTGGTACTATGAACCTTTTTTATGAAAAGTTATGCACAGTGGACCAAGCAACGATGGAAAAAAGTTCAAATGAAATAAGTATTCATTAAGAAATTTGATGGATGACGTTTCCCTAAGATTGCACCACTTATTGGATAGCAAATCGAAAGAAATCTATCTCCGGCCTGTGTAACCAGAAGAAAAACATACCTTCAAACTGAGAACGAGTGTTGAGGCCAATTAGATTTTTTATTTTTTTGCAGATTTTGTGCAATTTTTTCACCGTCCTGTGCAACCAGATAAAAATACATCCTCGCAACAATCATACTTAGAACAAAATGTTGAAGCCAACTGAATTTTTTATGTTTCTACATATTTTTTTAAGTTTTCTTTACCGCCATGTGTAACCAAATGTCCTCGAAACAGATATATTTTAAAACAAAATGTTGAAGCCAACTGAAGTTTTTAAGTTTTTACATATTTTTTGAAGTTTTTTTACCGTCATGTGTAACCAAATGTCCTCGAAACAGATATATTTGAAACAAAATGTTGCAGCCAACTGCAGTTTTTAAGTTTTTACATATTTTTTAAAGTTTTTTTTAACCGTCATGTGTAACCAAATGTCCTCGAAACAGATATATTTGAAACAAAATGTTGAAGCCAACTGCAGTTTTTAAGTTTTTACATATTTTTTGAAATTTTTTTAACGTCATGCGTAACTAAATGAAGAAGACATCCTCAAAAATGTCTTGGAAAAAAGCCTTAAAGCCTACTAAATTTCCTGGGTTTTATACATTTTGTGGCATTTTTTCATTGTGTTTTGTAACCAGATGAAGAAGACATCCCCGAGGCAGATTTGCCTGAAGCAAAGTAGTGAAGTCAACTGGAGTCCAGTACCAGATTGTTATAGCCAGTCCTACAACAGATAAAACAGACAAAATTTAAATGAACTGCTTGAAAGCTGAGGAAATGCTGTCCCAAGAATCCAAAGCAGATTCGTAATTGTCAGACATTTACAGAGGAGACTCTACTGAGGAGGACTTCTACTGAAGTCAATGTATAGCAGACCCAGTCTTTTGGCATGTTGATCGATGAGACAGTGTGCAGTTATGGATCCCAGGACAATCCCTATGAAGTGTGAAGCATGATGGCCAATGAGACAGTGTCTCCTTAATAGTCCTAAGACAATTCCTATGGAGAATTTTCTTAATAAAATCAATTCCCTGGGTCTGCCAAGCCATCTCTCTAGCTCTGTCTAGGTATGCATTCCTCAGATTCCTCAGGGGGCTTAAACCTCCCAGCCAAATACAAAAATCGCTGGTGCAAAAAATGGTTTCAAAAATAAATCATCTGTACGCCACTGGAGCACTGTGGCATTGTGGCTCCGTGCCTTCGAGCTAAACAATTTCCTTCAATGTCTTTGTGCCCAGTAGAGGTGCACATTGAACTGTTCGAATATCTCATGTAAAGATAAACAGCAGTAAAGGGCTGTTTTCGAACGAGGATCTGCGTAAAGTAAAATGATGATGTCGGTATAAATGATGATGTCTCTGAAAGAGATAGCATTTGATAGCCGAAAACTTGACTTGAAAGACGCTGCAAGGATCTGGTAGTCTATACAACATGCAAAGGTTCGCATTCCTCAACGACTTTGTTGTTCATCTTGGAATCATTCGCATCGAAAGTAGCCGTTTTGTACGTCTCTTCCGAAAGCTTGCGGTGTGCCAGTTGTCCTTTGAGAGGATCTTTACAATGCAGGGTGCTTTGGAAAGAGGTTTACAACACATTAAACATTATTTTTGTATATTTTTTATCTTTTTATTTTGTTTTATAAGAAGCTTAGCCCAAAATGTATTTATTTAATTACTTAAGGCCTTTCTATATTCAGAAAAGAATGTCTACGTGCATATAAGGTTTTCTTTCATTAAGGAAGCGATATGTATGCACACACGAATTTCTCCTTAACTATGTTTGTGTGCCACATTTCCACTTTCTTTTTTATTACACAAGACAGTTGGCTGGCAACGCGCAAAGCTCAAAGGCAATTTCGCTAACAATTGCTGTGAATGTACAAACGCTTCTCAAACTGGCCATAAAAATATCAGTAGGGAGTTCTGAGGTTATTGACTTTTAGACTTTTTGTTATAAACATTGCAATAAATAAATTAAGAAATGTTAAAGCTAAATGCATTGCTTTGCATTGCAGAAATACTTAGAAATTGAATTAGTGAAGAGCATCAGAAATTGACTAGAAGCAAAAGTTGATCAAGAAATAAAACAATCAAGGAATAAAATAATAATTAAAAAATATAATCACATAATTTAAAAATAAAAAAAAATATAAATAAAATGTACTACATACTTAACTCCTATATTTTAAATTATTACACCGTGCGACAAAAAATAAAAAAATGTTTTCATAACGGCAAAAATCTATATGGGCGTGAAACTTGAGACAGTACACAGTGAACACAGTAATACTGCGTACTCAGTTTTTCATTTCTACATCTTTTGTTCTTTTAAAAGGACTTCCAAATTTTGAAGGGAATAAAAAATAAAACAAATATAAAAATTACTTTACCTCATTAGAATATGGCGATATGTACATCAAATAAAAGAGGAAAGGCTCAAGAATTCAAATAAAATTGATGTTTTATCTATTTGTAAAAAAAGGATATGAAAAGGTCCTTTGAAAGTTTTAATCCTTTATATCCTTGAAAATTTACATCGAATTTTCTTGAGAGAAGAAAGGCTCAAGAATTTAAATAAAATTGATTTTTTATCTATTTGTAAAAAAGGATATGAAAAAGGTCCTTTGAAAATTTTAATCCTTTATATCCTTGAAAATTTACATCGCATTTTCTTGAAAAGTAATTATGTTCAAACCCAAAATCTCCTTGATCACGTGTCAAAATTTCATTATTCTCCCTTCATTGATTTTGTATCTTTTTATTATTTAAAATACTGATACTCAAATAAATTAGAATTTTTGTACTTCATTAGATTTGCAGCTTACGCCTTTTTTTAATAACTTTCGAACCAATAAAGTTAGAGTGATGAAATTTTGACACGTGATCAGGGAGATTTGGAATTTTAATATACTTGATTTCAAGAATTTTCAAGGATATAAAGGATTAAAATTTTCAAAGGACCTGTTTCATATCCTTTTTCTTTAAATAGATAAAAATTCAATTTTATTTAAATTCTTCAGCCTTTTCTCTTTCATTTGATATACATACCGCCATATTCTAACGAGGTTAAGTATTTTTATATTTTTTTTTATGTTTTATCCCCTTCAAAATTTTGAAGTCCTTTTAAGAGGACAAAGGATGTAGAAATGAAATTTAGTTTCACGCACATATGGATTTTTCCCGGTATGAAAAATGCTATCGCACAGTGTTCTACATGAACTAAATAGTTCCAAAATTTATTTAGTTTACAAAAGTTTTTCATGACCTAATTTTACTGGTTTCAAGTCAGGATTCAGACCGTAATTTATGAATCCATCGTCTTCTACTGTTAAACTACGACAACCTCACATAGTATACACAAAATTCATGAATAAAGTGAAAATGTATGCAGACTTTTAGGCGCAATCGTATCAAAATCTTCTATTAACAAATGTATTATCAAACTGTGTCTTTCTTCCTTCCCTCCTTCTTTCGCATATCTCTCATTGTTGTGTTTGAAATTAGGTTTGCACACTGTTCCAAATGCTGCAAATCAAATTAAATCCACGATATTCAAATTGAATGCATAAATTATGTAAGCAATGGGCGAAAATATGCCAGTGGGAAAACGCCCTAAAAGCTGACTCAACACAACTTCAATCGGCATTAGGCTCTGCTTAATTTTTGCTCAATTACTGTTAATGAATACAAAATGAAAAAAGCAAAGAAAATATATTATATAATAGAAAACAAAACACAGCTACAACATCAGCACACAATTTGCCAAATAATGAGAAGAAAAATTTCACATTCATCAAATTGGCGCACTGCGTGAATGTCGACATTTATAAGCGCTTTTGCAGTCAATCGGAGGGGCCACTTAACGACATTGAAATCTTATTTAATTTATTACACCAATTTCGCTACGCTACGGCCGAAAATATGTCAAATGGCACGACACGACAATGCGACGAAAAAATATGCACAGAAAAATGCCTAAAGCGAGAAATGAGCCAAATTCACAGAAATGTACAAATTTTAAGCAAGAAACAACAACAACGAGTGGTCTCGTCTGCTAAGTGCGCAGAGCTGAGCTGAGGGAGCCGTGGCAGATGAGGGTGTGAGGGATTCGCTGATGAATGGCGCAAATGCGTGTGTACAAGAAAGGGAACATTCATCAGCGACGGCAATTCGAGTGGTGGCTCATTCGGCTAACCGGAGCGTCACACGCCACACAAAAGACGTGTTGTTAGCACAGCAAAAATCAGCAACGACTGAGATTAGCGTTTTTCTTCGAGGTCACGAGACAGACGCATTAAAGCCACAATATAACACAGAAAATTATGAAAATCGAGTGTAGAAACAATGACAAATTAGACGCTGACCAAGGCGGACAAAAAGTTGATTGCGTTTTATGGCATAAACATTGAGTGACAAATGACTTCCGTTTCCGTGAGCGAGTTGGCAAATGCGACTTGCAGGTGCGGCAACACGACCGCGTCCGATTGGCAAATTTGGTTTTCTGTTGCTGTTTGCTGCCAGTGTTGCCCTCTTTAGTTGTATACGCAATTTACATGTAAACGCCGCTTGACGCCTTTTTTGCGCCCACAACACACAACTTTCTCAACAAGCTGGGCGTGCACGTGTTATGCGATATGTAAGAAAATTAAAAAAAAAATACAACAAAACGCCAAACAGTCTGTAGCACATATGCAACCTTGCTTGACACCGGCACTTGACCGCACCGGCAGTCAGCATCGACAGCAGCAAAGTTCGCTCTAAAACTTAGTCTGCTTTTGGGCGCTTGTGCCGAATGCTGGCCAAACTTGTTTACCCACTTCAGGAATCTTTTTTACATTTTCTCATAACCACAACAACAAATAGCAACAGTGTTCTTATATTAAAAGGAAATGTCAGAAAATTTTTTCCTCGTTCTGTTATATTTTTTGCAAATGTCACGCTGTCAGCGCTTTTAAAATATTTAATACGATTTTGCATGTTGTTTTTGCCTGCCTGCCTGCCTGCGCGCCTTTAGTTATGCAAACAATTTTATTATTATTTTTATTTGCCAACGGATTATTATCGGTTAGGCGTTAGGCGGCGACGCTGTCAGAAGCCCATCTCATGTCGGTTGGTTAAGGTCGACGCTTATTGTTGTTGTGGTTGGTTTTATTATCGTCGCGCTGATGGTTCGTTGGTCGTCAGTACCGCGGCCGATTTAATTCGAAAAGTAATTCACCGAAACGGCGCATTTCATTTAACAACTCACTAATGACCGCAAAGGTGAGCGCAGTTAAAGTTCGCTCACTCCCTGCCGGATGTTTGCGCGCAACAACAATGGCCACCAGTCATTGGCCAATGGCCATAACAATAACGGGTTTTTCGCACTTAAGAGCGTTCGGGGAGAAATTAAGTCGTAAGGTAGCAACATTTGATGACCGAATAGCGCCAACTGAATGCCGAATATTAACAGTTTTTACACCAATGCGCGCACAATTGAGCTGTTTTAGTGGCGCTTAAATTCAAGTCGAAAGTGCAGTGCATAAAATTTTTACGTCCCCCCACTTACATTGCAGTAGCTCTGCTAACGTTATTGCCAAACACAATTAATGCGCCAGTCAACGCAATTACTTTAATTGATTAATCCAATCATTTTGCTAATTAGCTAGAAAAAATGTTTTCCAAATATCCAAAATTTTCGACCGCTTTTTGAATAATTTTAGCTGCGAATTGCGGCGTAATTTGCATAAAACATTTTTACATAAACCTAATTCAATTGTAGATAATTCTTGTAACACGCTCACACACACACACAAAACATGCGTATAAATATTGCGCAATATTAATTTGGCCCCGCAATAATTTGTGTTTGCTGTTGGCGCAATTTTAATTGTGTCGGCACTGCAAGGCGCAATATTGACTGCATTACAACCGGCACAACAACACTGAGCACACACAGCGCAACAAACATGTGCATATTCAATATATACATACACACACACATACATAAATGTTGTATGTATTTGTGCGCAGCAAACTCATTGCGGTTATGGCCGCTTATATCCACACGACACGTTTACTTCGCTTTGGCTGCGATTATGGCCACACGCCACTCGAACAAGCCGCAGTCGCTCGTATTTGTGAAATGCGCGAAAGCCAATTCCGAATCTGAAATATTATGCAAATATGGCAAACATAAATTGCATTGCATCGATTCCAATTATTTGCCACTGAATTAGTGCAATTAATGCAGCAATCAACTTTTTCTATGGTCATAAATTTGCAATTTATTATATTTGTGAATAATTCTAAGCCAACATTTCATAAAGTCAGAATGTGCAAAATATATAAACAAATAATTTCAATTAAGTGTATTTTGAATTGCCAAACCAGTTGACTATAAAATTCTATAAAATTGGTATTTGTAATCATTCAACAATAATGGTTTTCATCAGTTGGATAAAACATTGTTTAGAGAATTTGAACAGTTGAATGTAAAAGTCGACTGAAAGTATTTATTACACTGTGCGTGAAATTTACCCTCAAAAATTCAGACATGGGGGGACCTACTGAGCGACTTTCTATAGGTATACTGAGTTGAGATCCACCAGCCGTTTGGTTGGATTGGCTCTAGTTTAAGAGAAATCCGACTTTGAAGTTTGCTCATTTTAATCGAGTTCGTCGCTTAAGCCTTCGAACGTTTAAACGCTAATAAGTCCTAAATCGTTCCGAATATCGCTTTACTGTCTTCGGCAAGTTTGCAGATATTTTAACGACCAACAAATTTGCTTAAGACACCAATCCAAAAAAATACATTCAAACTGTGTTTTCGACAAAAATGTCCCAAAACCCCCACTTTCGTCGAGGCATAACAGAATAGCGAACCCTCGTGAAAAAATAAATGAGCATGCTTTTATATAGAGGGTTGGCTCCTGCAAACTAAACAAACTCAAAATTTTGCCTGGAAAACGCCCATAAAAGGCGTGGGTCGGCGTCAAATTTCAAAGTTTTTATCAAAAAAACTCAATTAATCTCCAACTGATTTACACGATATGGGTATCAAACGAAAGGTATTTTTCATACCTTTCTTTTGATGTGCAACATTAGATACGTAAGATGTACTAATAAAAAGTTTTAAGCGAAAAAAACATTTTTTTATAAAAATTTTTTTTAACGGATTTTTTTTTCGAAAAAATCCATCACTATGGTACAATAAGTTTGCTACCATATTGTAGCCTGTGAAATTTCCTTCGTAATGAAATATAAAAATGTATACTTTTGTTTTTTCAGAATATATTTTTTAAATTTGTTTCTAACTTGACTCTGGGTCCAAAGCCATTTCATATTCACCTTCGCAATCAATTTAATGTTAAAAAATATATTCACAAAAAACAAAAATATCACATTTTTTCGACTTGCACAGTGTTATTATTTGTATATTAGGTATTTATACAAATGATTCAGTAGCGCATATAGGACTACATTTGGAAAGGGAAAGTTCTGTACCCAACTTTTGAGTACAATGCAATTTGAAACAATGTCTGCCATCCAAAAGTAGCAAACAGATATTTGTGGAAATTTGAACGCCAAAACGACTCTACATGTGTCACTGATATTGTTGTATATATATCTAAAGTGACATCTTGTAAGTTACTGATTCATACCCAGCAAATCGAAACTGCAGAAGCTATAAAGATGAAAGAAAGAAAGATGAACTTTACTTTGTAAAGAAATGAAAGAAGTCAAATCATAGCCGTGGTGAGGATGAACGTGTGACGGTGAGCAGCGAAGACAAGTTGTAGTGCAATGACTGATTTCTATGGAAGAACACTTAGAAAGAAAGACAGGTAGAAAAAGAAAAAGAGCCCTCGTGGCTTAGTTAATTGATATGGTTTGGGTTCGAAACCCCATTGAAGCTTTTTTTCGGTAACTTCCTTTGGACCTCGGCCTCGATAGTCCAGCGGGTAGCGCGCTGGCTTCTTATACGGAGGCCCTAGGTTCGAATCCTAGCTCGGGCTGGTAAAACGCTCATCTACTTCTATCGATATCCACATGAAGCAGATGAGAATTACAAGAATCGCACAAGTGCGCTCTTGGTAGGCCATGGCAAACCTCCAAGTGTGAAAGAAAAAATTGCCAAAAAACCTCCGTTCGGATTCGGCGTTAAACTGTAGGTCCCCTCCCTCCCTTCTACCATCCGTTTGAAATGTGTGTTGTAAAACATGTTGGAAAAGACAGTGCTGCATACACATTTTTCAAAAAACGGATTAAATACCATATATTTCACCCGTTTCACAGTGGGCCTCAGAGGCCTCTCAAACGGGAAATATAGAGGCAACCACCATAACCTAACCTAACTTTGGGGTTTTTTTTATAGGATTAGGCAGGCAGCTAGCCGATAGCTCCACTGGACCACTCAGTGGCCTCTGAGGCTCATTGTGAGACTCCAAGAGAGTATGACAAGCTCTTTTTAACCATTGTTCAGTGGTGTTTGAAACCAGCCCGAGCTTCCGAAGAATCTGGCGAGTTCCTTCAGTGGAGCAAAAAAATCTTTTCGTAGCTCAACGTAAGCTCATTTGTCAAATAGTATCCAGTGGTATCATTCCACCGATGATCGACAAGCTATCTGCTTAACCTGAACAAACCTTTGCTGCTATTACTTCACTCCCTTTCACTTTATTTTACTTAGAAATCACAGATTCATACAAAAAACCCAACACTCCTTACAGTCAAACGAAAGTCCTTTGTCCCTAAAACCGAATTACCCTAAAACCGAATCTCTTTTACTTTATTTTACTTAAAAATCACACATTCATACAAAAAAACGTAACACTCCTTACAATCAAAATGAAAGTCCTTAGTCCCTAAAACCGAATTACCCTACAATCGAATCTCTTTCACTTTATCACAGATTCATACAAGAAACCTAACACTCCTTACATTCAAAACGAAAGTCCTTCGTCCCTTGAAACAAATTTTTAGCTTAATTAAAAAATATTTACCACACTTTACCAAAGTTCAATAACAAACACAACTCAACACCTCTAAACAGAAAACCATGCTGCCACCTGTTGTTAGTTGCGATAGCATCTCCTAAATGTACCAGCGAACTTTTCCAATTAAATATCAATATTGCATTGGGCTTAATTGACTTTTCGATTTGCGCAGCCATAAACAAATATTTACAACTGCAGCGCATTTACGTCTCATTAAAACGTAATCACATAATCATTTAATTCACACATACCTAACTATTTTATTCACAAAACTGCGATACAATAGTTTAGGGCTTAAAAACAAAACGTTGGCCAACTTTTTATGTATTTTTTGTATTTATTTTATTTTTTTCATTTATTTACGGTCTATGTTTATTTACATTTGACCGGTTGTAGCTTTGTGTGTTGTGCTTATAACGAAATGCGGTTAAGCTAATAAATGGTCGCAAAAAGAGATTAGTGAAAAAATAATGAAAATAGAAAATGTGAAAAGGGACCGAAGCGGCCAAACTTTCACACTTTTGCATTTGGACTTTTGGATTTTATTGCTGTCACCAGCAGCGAACTGTTGATGGGTTTATGGCCCCCAAAATGGGCCGCAGACACGAAACGATTTTAGTTTGTTTTGTTCGTGGTGTTGTTTGTATTATTAAAAATTATTAAAGTTTTTTATATGCTTAATTGCTGATATTATTCGCTGCTATTCATGTGAAGAATCCATATAGATACGAGTATGTGATGACATAAATATTTACATTTAGAGAATAGAATAAAGTTTTAAATGCATATTTGTCACGCAGTATTGAAATCCTGGGGTTTTAGTGTGAGAATTCGGTGAAAACATATCACTCACGGAAAGCTGGTTAATGAAGTTATAAAATAATATTTATTCAGAATAAATAGTTGCGCTGGGTTTTTACTCAAGTGGACTGTGTTTGGGTCCTGCGCAATGGAGCAGGTGGAAGTTCGTTTGAATTGCAATATTATGGATTTGTAAAAAAGCACCAATCGTAGCTGTGCGTATCCAAACGTGAAGGAAACCATTCCATCACTTAATCTCTCCCTGTCCGGTCTTAATGAGAAGAAGGTGGAAGACCCCAAGCAAGCCAATACATCAAAATCTCGTAGGAATAGCGAAGTGCTCTGTGAACTCGATAATCTTCTTCATAAACCTTTCGGACTGGTTACACTCTGCGACGGCATTTTTCACACCGGGAAAAATCCAAATGTGCGCGAAACTAGAGACCAAATATAGTAATACTACGTACTCAGTTTTTTATTTTTAAATCCTTTGTCCTTTTAAAAGGACAAAGGAAAAATTTTGAAGGGGATAGCAAATAAAAAAATATAAAAAATACTTAACCTCGTTAGAATATAGCGATATGTATATCAAATGAAAGAGGAAAGGCTCAAGAATTTAAATAAAACAGATTTTTTATCTATTTGTAAAAAAAGGATATTAAAAAGGTTCTTTGAAAATTTTAATCCTTTATATCCTTGAAAATTTATATAGAATTTTCTTGAAAAGTAAGTATGTTAAAACCCAAAATCTTCTTGATCACGTGTCAAAATGTCATTACTCTAACTTTATTGGTTCGAAAGTTATTTAAAAAAAGGCGAATGCTGTCTAATGAAGTACAAAAATTGTAATTTATTCGCGTATCAGTATTTTAAATAATAAATAGATACAAAATCAATCAAGCGAGAATAATGACATTTAAAAAAATTTTTTTTTTTAATTTTTTGTCGAATGGTGTTATAGACGCCACATAGTCCAAAAGACAGTATGGAATATCTTTATACCATATAGCATCTACCGAGAATGGTGATATCAAAACGGCGCATACGCATTGCCGGAACATCGCCACTGGAATCAACCAACCCCAGCAACACTCATTAACTTCTCGAAGTGCTCACTGTTACGAGGGTCTTTAGATACCCTTTCACCGATTCAAATGGAAGGAAAGGCATTTCAATTTCTTCTTCTTCTTCTTCTTCTTCTTTTTCTTATTCTTCTTCTTCTTCTTCTTCTCCTCCTCTTCCTTTTTCTTCTCCTCCTCCTCCTTCTCCTTCTCCTTCTCCTTCTCCTTCTCCTTCTTCTTCTTATCCTTTTTCTTCTTCTTCTTCTTCTTCTTCTTCTTCTTCTTCTTCTTCTTCTTCTTCTGCTTCTCCTTCTTCTTCTTCGTCTTCTTTTTCTTAATCTTCTCCTTCTTCTTCTTCTTCTTCTTCTTCTTCTTCTTCTTCTTAATCTTCTACTCCTTCTTCTTCTTCTCCTTCTTCTTATCCTTCTTCTTCTTCTTCTCCTTCTTCTTCTTCTTCTTGTTTCGAGTTAGTGAGACACAATTGGATGCTTCATTTTCCTTCCTATGTCAATCATCCCTAAGTACTCTAGGCGCCTTCTTGAGAAAGTTTGACACAACTGCCACAAATGCCTTCTCCAACCAAACCTGGGCACGCAAGACGGTTTCCTTAAATATAGTCAAAATATGTAATAGTTCCTTAGTTAAATTTCCGTCGATATAATTCCTCAGGTATAGTCGATACGTTACCAGCTTCTCCATCAAAGAAGCTAATCGCTTTCGTGAGATAGCAAGATGCAACTCAACTAACCTCACCTATACTAGTAACTTTCTTAAGACTTTGAGCTACGATTGTAAATCTCCTCTAGTTTCTAAGTTCCAGACTAGTCAAGTCGTGCTCCTCCCAAACTAGGAACAAAATTATATACCCCATAACTATGTTATAACTGTTCAATACAATGAACCCCAAGTTGCCAACGCTAGTTGTACTCTTGAGGTGGTGAGTCTTTCGGTTCTTGACCCACGGAGCGGTGTGTAGGCTATTTTAGTTCTGGAAATACGAGTGGAAGAATTTCATATTTCTTTCAGCTCTTCATTTCAGGAAATCCAAAGTCACTTACTAGTTACTTATTGAATATATCTGAGCAGATCTGTAGAGGTGTTTGAGAGATCCTCTTAATACTAGAACATCATATTTGTTTGCACCTATCTTCTGTCTAAGTCACGTATTGACTCCCATAGATATTCTTGCAGAATGTCCTTAGGACGAGCCTTGAGACCTTGAAATTATAAATTAAAATTTTTGATCGGAAGGGATTTCCGGTTGTATTAGAAAGAGGAAGAGCACAGAACTGTAGAGATGGAGAGGAGGAGAGAACGTCATATTTGTTTGTACCTATCTTCTTTTTAAGTCAGTATTCAGTATCATGGATGTTCTAACAGAATATAAGATGCTCTAAGAACGAGCATTCAAATTCTAAATTAAAATCTTAGATAGAAAGGAATTTCTGGCTGGGTTACTAAGTGGAAGAGCACGGATCAGTAGAAAACTTCGCGAGATCCTCTCCTCTTTTCCTCATCCTCTTCTAGTCATAGAACGTCATATTTGTTTGCACCTATCATCTTCATGATTCGTTGAATCTTCTGTTTAATTTAAGTCAGTAATCGCTCCCATGAATGTTCTAAAAGAATGTCTGAAGCGAGAACATTCAAATTCTAAATAAAAGTTTCTGGTCGGAAAGTATTTCTACTGAAACTACGAAAAGGAAGAGCACAAAATGTTGAAAGTTTTTAAATAAAAAATTCTGATCAGACTGTACTCGTACTACAGCAGGGACTACAAAGAGGAAGAACAAATAAATTTTTAATCATTTAAAAATCCCCTATGCAGATTTCCAGCACTTCAGAACAAAAGTTTTCGCTTTCATATTGCACGAACATCTGACAAGTTGGACTATGATGACTTGTGTGCCGCTAGATTTCTATGAAATTTATATTGGTTTCTGTTATTGAAGCTGAATTGTTTTGGTTCTGAAATACCTAAATGTATGAAAATAAATGCCTAAAAAAATAAACTAGAAGCAAAGATTTATATGAAATTAATGCTGATTTCTGTTAGTTCAAAAAAGAAACGCGGGTTGATTGAAAATGAATGCCTATGATTCTCAAATGCTTCAAAGTATAAAAAAATCCCCAAAGAACAAAATTGGAAGCACAACTTTTTGTGAAACTAAATAATGTTGGCTTCTGTTATTCTAGAAAAAAATTCGAAGCAACTGAAACTGAATTCTTGTGGTTTCGAAACAGACAAACAAGTTAGGAAATGCCTGAAAACATAGACAAAATCATAGATCATTTCACTTTTAGGTCGACCAACCCAACATATATAAGGAACATCCAAATGTATGGAGACGACTTTTCATATGCAAATATTCCACACCTCAGCCGTACAGCCCCTCAATCATTTTCCATTATCGCCGTTCGTTCGTGCATTCAATCATATTTCTAATGACGATTTTTTTTTCTTTTGAAAAGCCCACATCAACAACACTGCATCGTTAGGCCGACGCAGCATTGCGTGCTCGCTGATGGATATATCAAATTTTAATTAGTAAATTAATACGAAATAAAATATGCGCAAGTGTTAACATGTGTCGGCATCATCATCCGCGCCCCCAATGACAAATGAGGACACATTCGCGCAGCGGGTTGACAAACGACGCGGTTGCGCTGGCGTTGCGGCTGTCGCGTTGCCGTCACAGACGCGGCGTGGCCGTTGTTGAGTTCGTTAAGCGATTAAAGTTTTAATTAAAACTATAATAACGCATTTGCGTGACGCGGGCGCGTTATCGAGTTGAATGGCAAAATATTTGCATTTAATTTAAGGTTATAAGCTTACCTCACACACACACACACACACACAAACACATCATCGTAGCGGATGCGAAAGACAGGTCGCCAAAAATGATTGCGGGGGATTTTAACGCATGGGCAACGGACTGGGGTTCCTCCAGGACTAATGCAAGGGGGACAATTCTTATGGAGGCATTTGCGGCGCTCGACATAGTGCTGCTAAACGCCGGCGGTCAACCCACTTTTAATAGAAATGGCAGAACCTCCTGCATCGACCTCACGTTCGTCAGCTCAGGGCTGGCGTCAAGGGCTTCGTGGGCGCTTAGCGGTGGCTACACACACAGCGACCACCATGCTATACGTGTGAACATTTCACGCTCGCATGCGGCCGTGCAACCCATGCGTGCAGGCAAACATCCTCGCGGCTGGAGGAGGAGCACTTTTGATAAGCAGCTCTTTGAACTAGCCATGGTGGGCCAGCCGCTGAATGGCTCAGCGCTCCAGAAATCGAAGCAGTTGGTGGAGCGAATCACACGAGCGTGCAATGCCTTAATGAGAAGGAGGGGTGGCAGCACGCGGCGCGCGCCTGTATACTGGTGGAATGCCAGAATTGCAGAGCTTCGGGCGGACTGCAACAAGAGCAGAAGGCGGTACCAGCGAGCCCGGGATCCGTCAACCAAGAGCGCGTGCCACACTGCATACCGGAATGCGCGCAAGTCCCTGAAAACTGCCATCAAGGACAGCAAGAAAAAATGTTTCTTAGAGCTGCTAAAGACTGTCGATAACAACCCGTGGGGTAAAGCATACCAGGTGGTTATGAGTAAGCTTGCCGTTTTTACCCCCCCTCCACCCGTGTCAGCACCGTTTGTGGCAAGGATTGTCAGATGCCTCTTTCCTGACCAACAGTGCCTGCCCGCATACAACAGCATGGCCAACAGAGCCAACGAAGGAATCCAGCGAGTGACGCCAGAAGAAGTTGTCGCAATCTGCTCCAGGATCGGCGACAGCAAGGCCCCAGGATGCGATGGCATCCCAAACGAAGCCCTTAAGGCAGCCATGAGGCTCCACCCGCAGTTGTTTGCAGACGTTTATAATGCGTGCCTGCAGGAGCAATTCTTTCCAGACCACTGGAAAGTTCAGAAGCTGGTGCTACTGCCCAAGGGAGGAAAACCCCCGGACGACCCTTCTGCATATCGCCCTATATGTCTGCTAGATACAGCAGGAAAGGTGCTGGAGCGGATAATTGCAGACAGGCTGGAGGCAGCTATCGCAGCAGCAGGTGGGCTGTCGGACCACCAATACGGTTTTCGGAAAGCCAGATCAACTATTGATGCTATTACCGTGGTCGTGGAAGCGGCTCGCGCAGCGATCAGCGGCACGCGCTGGAAAGGCGGGAAAAAGGAGTACTGCTGCCTAGTAACACTGGACATAAAGAACGCGTTTAACTCCGCCAACTGGGGCCACATCCTGACAGCTCTGCGGGCAAAAAGCGTGCCAGAGTACTTGGTACGCACAATAGCCAGCTATTTTTCAAATAGGCGCCTGCTGTACGGCTCGGATGACGGGGAAAAACAGCATCTGGTGACTGGTGGGGTCCCGCAAGGATCGGTGCTGGGCCCGATGTTGTGGAACCTCATGTATGATGGCGTTCTGCAATTAGACATACATGAGGCGGCGAAAATCGTCGGCTTTGCTGACGACATAGTCATAGTGGTGACTGGCAAGCACATCCACAACATCGAGGCGATCTGCGACGACACGGTGGCTAAAATACACCACTGGCTCGCTACAGTCGGCCTCCAACTGGCCGAGCAAAAAACGGAGGTCCTACTTATATCAAGCAGGAAAAAGGTGGAGCAGGCGCGGGTCAACGTAAATGGCCACACGATTGCGTCAAAGGGCGCAATCAGATACCTGGGCGTCATACTGGACAACCGGTTGACATTTAAGCAGCATCTGCAACACGCAGCGGAGAAAGCCGCAAGAGCTGTGGTAGCGCTAGCGAGGTTAATGCCAAACCTCGGCGGACCCAAACAGGCAACGAGGCTGCTCTTGGCAAGAGTAGCAACATCCACGCTCCTATACGGCGCCCAAGTATGGGCCCCATCAACAGTGGTGCGCTCCTACAGACGGAGGATGGAGTCCACGTATCGCCTAGGCGCTCTGCGCGTATGTAGGGCATTCAGAACGACATCGTACGACGCCGCCTGTGTTGTCGCCGGTACCGTGCCGATTGATTTGCTGGCGTGGGAGGCGTACAACAAAGCTCGTGACGACGTGGCGCGAAGCAATGGTAGACAGCGGACGCTGGACGCCTGGCAGAAACGCTGGGACGGCTCTTCCAAGGGAAGGTGGACCCACCGCCTCCTACCGAAGATCGCAGAGTGGCTCACCCGCAAACATGGTGACGTGACGCATCACCTAGCGCAGCTATTGACGGGTCACGGGTGCTTCAAGGCATACCTGCACCGCGTGGGATACGAAGCTGACCCGTACTGCACCATGTGCATCAGTGAGGTGGAAAATGCGGAGCACATCCTCTTTCACTGCCCACGATATAAGACGCAGCGGCAGGCGCTGAATTCAACGCTATGCGGCCAAATAAGCGAGCAAAACCTGGTGCAGCACATGCTCAACTCGGCGGTGAAGTGGGACGCTGTGTGCAGTTTTGCGGCGCAAGTAATGACGGAGTAGCGACGTCTGGAGCAAGAGCGAAGGGCAGAGGGCCCCAACACCAGCTACGAGCCTAACCATTAAGGCTGGAAACCCGCCCGGCGACGCAATGCCCACCGGTAGTCCCGCCGGGGTTACGGGTTGGAGAAAGGGGGTGGTTTTTAGTCGGTAAGAATCCGGCATACAGTTGAGCACGGGTTCGGCTGTATCTTTCGAAGATTTTCCACCTCCTCCGAGAAAAAAAAAAAAAACACAAACATACTTACGTAAGTAGTTGCCGCATTTAATAACGTGGGCCAACTCACCTGTAACGAAAGAAGGAGAGTGGTTAGTGGTTCGTTGGTTGGGTGGTTGGTTGGTGACTGAGAAAAGTATTAAATGCAAATATAAAATGTTTACTTTCGTAGCGAATAAACGGAAATTACATCAGCTGCACATTTAGGCACACTTTAGTCTACGAAGCACTTAAAGACATCAAAACAGCCGCCAGTCCCCGACACTTTTAGGTTAATGCGGTTCAAATTGCATGTTGCTCAAGGCAGTGGCCAGCAAATGTATGAGAAAAATGTCAGACTGTCGCACTAAGCTGAAGAAAATGATGAGTGGAAGCGTAGTGGAAGACGTAGAAAAGTGTAAAGCAAGGACGCAATCTTTCACCCTTTCGCGCTCTTTTGCACCGCGCACCAGACTCAGCTCCAGTTCCAGTTGTACGCGTAACGCCTTCGGCCCGGCCGATGACCAGCCAAAATAAATAAGTGGCAACCCTTTTAGAAACGCCCGCCAGCGTCCAGAAAAATATATACTTAAATGAATAAATAAATGCCAGCAATGTTAGGAAAAAGGACACCAACTGAACAGAAAGGTGTGTTAGTGTGTGTGGGTGTGTATCTGTGCAAAAGTTTCGACTAAAATGGGGCAAATTGTAAGGAAATCCATTTATCTACGAATGAATGCGCCGCTGCCGTCGCTTTGCCCATAACAATGTTGTCCATTTTTCTTTGTTTATCTCGTAAATTTGCATGCCTTGGCGCTGTGTTGCGGCAGTTGTTGCTGCTGTTGTTATTACTGCTGCTTTCTTCCAAGAATAACAACTCTTCCCAGTATAACTTATCCAATGTGCTGAAAGGCGTCGATACGTCTGTGTGTATCTGTGTGTGTGTGTGCGTTGTTTATTGCAAAATGGGGTTTGAGTGTGAAAGGACCTAAATGGTTAAGCTGCAAGCGTCGCATCTAAATTATGCTCGTGAATTATGTTGCCAATATTGTGTGTGTGTTGTTGGTTTAGGCGTTGCAGCGTAGTTGGTTTATTATTATTCTTTTGTACTAACTAGTACATAGTTCTTCCTTATGCTGTGGGCATGTTTATTGTTTTCGTTAGATCTGCTTCTATTGTCACACAAGCAAAACAGAACAGCCTAGAAATTACCAAGATTGCAGAATATTTCTCTATTGCTTTCAATTTAAACAGCGCACAAGGCTTTTCTATAGGTTGTTCCAATATATATTTTGGGATTTAATTTAAAAATGAAATGAAAATTAATTGAGCGAAAGATGATATTTGTATAAAAGAAGACATGTTCCGAATAAGTATGAAATAAAAACTGCGGCAAATGGCCTTTTTTTCCTTCTCGCAGTAAATCCAAGAAGTAGCTATGCAGATATAAAAAGCGACCATATAAGAAAGATAAGAAATTGAGATGAAATTGGGACGGTGTGAGCTATCAAATCGACTCTGACTGAAGAGCACATCATTCAATTAGCCGCCTGGGCTTTGCTGGCAGTGTTTCAAGCAGTCGACGCAATTTTTGATAACTCGGTCCAATATTCGCCGGCAATGGCGTCTCTTCTTCAATACTTCAATAATGTTAACTTCACTTTACATCAATCTTTGTCTGATTGATAGCTTAAGGTGCAGAAAAGTGTACCCCCGCTCAAACTTTTCAATGGTGCAACAAATTGCCTGCAAAACTCACATTGCGTACTTACAACACAGTTGGCATTTCAATAAGATTTTTTATAATTTTCACATGTTCAGCAAGAGTAAAGTACACTTTATATGTTGACATTCAAACTTAATTGATGCCTTTGACAGTTGCTGAGACATGACTATTGGAAAAACCATCATTGCGAACATGGATCAGTTTCTCATTTCTACCTCTTTTACAAAAGTCATTAAAAAAATTAATAATTATTTTGAAATCATAAAAATTGTTTATTTTATTAAGAGGTGACTTCTTGTTTGGAGACCACCTGAACTATTTTTCAATGGAAAATATTTATTTTTTTAATATTCAACATTTCTCTCAATATCTGAAGCAGAGCTTGCAATTTATGAAAAAAGTCTTAAATTAAGGTTTCGTGCTTAAGGCTTTTTATTTTTTTGGGGGAAGTTTTGAGAAAGTTTTGGTGTTTGAAGACCCCCCCTATTTTTTAATGAAGAATATTTTCCCAAAAGACAATATGGTATTTTTTTCAACAGTTTACTCAATACAAGCTTTTTATGAAAAATTTTTCCGAAAAACATGAAAAAGGGGGGTAAGGAAAGGGGGAGGGGGGTTCATGTGTAAACAAAAAATATTCACACTTTTAATGCAAACAACTTTGTCTTAGACATCAAAGCTCTAGCTCTTCAAGTTTTTATACTTTCCGTGTAAAAGTCTATAGGGACCCTTTAACCTTTATGTGCAAATTACAAAAAACTCAGCTCAGACTGGACTGGGACTGGAAAAACTGGACTATTACTTTGTTCGGCAAAAAAGATCAGTATGTCGTCCTCTTTCAGAAATATATGGTCGTTACTCTGTTGCACACAAAAAGTTTAAAATTGTTGTAGTGTGTAATCATTGTTGAATTTTTTAATTGAACTTTATTATTTTGTAATATTCTAGTTTTATCGATGGTCTGTTAAAATTTATTTTTTGTTTGACTGGATTATAAATAAATAAAAACGTAGGCCCTGTTTTCTATTTTTTTGTCAGAAGAGACAGTGTTATGTGAGGAATTATAAAGTAGACCTAGTCTTCTGGCATATTTGTCCAAAAAGACAGTGTCTTGTTAGGACCCAACAACGGTGCCTACTTTTTCAGTCACGTCTTAAAGAAATCTATTGTTTCGAGAGCTTTGAGTTCAGTTTTGACCACAGTTGCTGCGACATGTGTCCTTTGCAGCTCCAACACCATACTTTGTCCATTTTAATTATCCAGGTAACCAGTGGCGCACACAGAATTTCATTTTTGGAGGGTTTTGCGTAAAACTTTTGAGCCCAATTTCATTTGAAACCATCTTTTGTACCAGCAATTTTTGTATTTGTGGAAATTTGAACCCCCAAAACCCTCCTTACGTGCGCCATTGCAGATAACGTTCATAATAATTAGTTACCTGTTACTAGTGTCCGACCGAATATTCGGTTTCGGTTTCGGCCCAAATAAGTGGTTTCGGTTTCAGTTTCGGCCAAAAAATGGCCGAACGGCCGAAACCGAAACTTTCTAGAATATTTTTTACATTTTATTGTGTAGCAGATATATAGTGAAAGGAGGAGTAATTTAGATGCCACCAATGCAAATAAACTTTTTTTTTGCATATAATATTAAATTATTTAATTTTGAATATTAGCGAGCAAGGTACGAAAGGGTGATTTTTTCATGTTTATGTTTTTAAAAAATGAATAAATTGTTTTTATTAATAAGTATTTATTTATGTTATGTTTTTTTTGTTCTTTATTTACTTAATGTAAAATTCGTTTGTTGAAAAAAAGTGCTTGATATGGTGATTTTTTTTTCAACTAGAAAGTTTGGGTTTCGGCCGAATATTAAAAAAAACCCGAAATGCGGTTTTGGTTTCGGCCCAAAAAAGATGTTTCGGTCGGGCACTACCTGTTACCGTACAAATTTTACCTAAGATTCTAACTGATCAATTTAGTAGTGCATCCACTGCATTGAAATCATCCTTTGATTTATATTCATTCCCTTTCTTTCTGCTTTTCCCACCAATTTAAATTCTCTTCGTTAATGCTTTTTATTTGATTTTCACATTAAATAATAAAATAATTCTGAATTATTTTTTTTTTGCCGCAAATAAAATTGAAAAGCCATAATTTTCTTTGCCAGCAACTCAACAGGCCATTACGTTTCAACGCCCACGTGTTCAGCTCTTTGCAGAAACAAAACTTTTTACGCTTGCAACTGTTGCATAATTGTGTTGCTCTGTGCTTGCAATTTGAATATGTATGAGTGTGTGTGTGTGGGTTGACTTGACTGCGGACAGCTGCACGCTGTGTAACACACTGCAACTTTTTGCGCGCGTTTGCTTTCTGACTGCATACACAATGGCCGCACGTTTGCATCCATGTCCCTGGCCTGAAGCCGCTGGCAAGAAATTAAAATTATGTTGCCACACAATTTAAATATTAAAACAAAAATGTTAAGCCAACAATGCAGCCACGCACGCATTCAATGGAACGCAGCGCCCAAGCAGAGACACAGGTTACGTATACGCACTGTGGACTGGAGCAACGCATTTGATGCGTTGGCCAATTGCACTTTTTCAAAACACTAAAGTTTTGACTGCGGGCTGCAGCACCGTGCACCACTGTGCCAGTTCATTTATGTTAAACGTTTTAATGAACATTTGGCTTAAAAACGGCATAAAATATACTCTTCGAAAAACTGTGGCCATTGTAAATAAGTGGCAGCGAACGTGGTCGTCCGGCTTTGTTGCCAGCCACACATGACCGTTCTCACACTCGACCAACGGTGCACGCCCGCCGGCACAGTCGTCGCTGGCGTTGTCCAATGTTAATATGAGTGTTTCAATGTGTGTGTGTGTGTGGGTGTGTGTGAGTGGGTTTATACGCCCACGCCGCACTGGCACGTCGCGTGCTGCGCGCGCTCTACGCTCCCCTTGTTTGTTGATAATGGTTCAATTATTTTTCCGCCCTATTAAACGGCAAGTAAAACGGCAGCAACGTCGTCGGAAATGTTAAACAATTTCCTTGCCTCACAAATGCAGTGCAGCCGGTTGAACAGTGAGCCCGCTCGGTCGACCGCTTAGTTGTTCTCCTGGTTCGTTTGTTGTTTCGAGTTTTCGTTGTGCTGTTTAATTTCGGTTTTGTTTTGTGCTACAACTTGGTCACAGTAGCGCAGCAACAATGGTCAGCAACATAATTTGTCGGGTTTTTTTCGTTTGCGGTACAGTGACCCCAGCAGCAACAATGGCCACAATAAAAAGCCCCAGCAGCAGCAACAACAAGTGGCACTTGCCATGTAGCAGCCACAGCTCCAACTGTAGCATGTTTTCGACGATCATCATAAATTTCCATACAGCCCACCCGGCCAGCCAACATCGAACATGGCGCTACTCCTTTCGTTGCTCAGTCGTTCGTGATTGTATTTTTCGTGCCGCTGCTTTTGCTGCCAGTTGGGGTTGTTGCTTCTAAGCAATGCTCGTGCGACACGCTGTGCTGTGATGGTGGGGTGGTGGGGTGGTGGTTGTGGCGGCATGCAGCCACTCGGACCATGGCTAAAATTGTTTGATGTCAGTTTATTATTTAAGAATTCGCCTTCCCTTTCGATTCTTTACAGGTTTTTTTGCAACTTTGGCTCTTTCGCCTTAAAGTATGCCTCCACAAATTTGCGGGTTTTTGAAATTCTCACCACTTGTGCGATATGTGGCCCAATGTTGCACTTCCTTTAAGTAAACCCAACAAAAATGTCAACTTTATTTGAGCGTATTTTACCGCTCGGCCATGCCTATAAAATGCCAGCCATTCATTGTTTTGTGCTGTTTTATGGTTTTATTGTGTGCATGTGGGTGTGTCTGTGTGTGTTTTCGGCCCTTGTCACTGCAAATAAAAAGTGTAATAAAATTTATGTGCCTATAAAATGTTTAACTTGCATTTTAGACGCTGCCGCTTTAGGCCACTCGGCTCGCTCGCTCACACCTCGTCGCCCGCACTTGCCGCTTCAGTTCGGGGCTTTGGACTTTCTTATTTTGGTTGTCGGAATTTTTGTTGGTTTTTTTTTTGGTGATTGCCAAATGGTAATTGTAATAAATACGCATGAACCCCCACGTCCAGTTTGTAATAAATTGTTTGGTGCCCGTTTTGCTCGGCCCTCTGCGAATTAGTTAAAAATTTATGGCCGCAAATTGTGTGTTGTCTAATGTGCGCCGAAATTATTTTCATTGCGTTAATTTTGTGCCATTGCCAGGACATGGTACGATTTCTCTTCTATTTTTTTTTTGTCTCTTAGTGGGAAAATAAATTTATTTTATTTAGTTTTTAAAGATTAATGGGTTTGAATCGCGTTGTAGTTAAGAAGTGGTTGTTGGTTCATTATATAAAATTAACTCGAATATATAATAAATAAATAATATAAATAATAAATAAGAACAAATAATAAATTTAATAAATAACTCAAAATTGAATGTAGTTATTAGCAGTTTTGAGCGCTGGCGTTTTTTTTTTAATGTCAATGTTTTGCTTATCAGCAAAACTTTTAACGTTTTCCTTGAACTCAGAGACCTAAACTAATTACACTGCACAACAAAATCAAATTTTTTTTAAATAACAAGGTTCTGACAACGGATTCTGGTAGAGGGGGCAAAAAAAAATATACGTGTATCGGCGTTTTGAAAATTTACGTCTGAATTTTTTTTAGGGGGCGTCAAAGTTTTCCTTTTTTTGCACATTCTTATGGTGAATCGGCATACGAAAACCATGTAACCTCAAATTTTAGGTATATGATGTGTTCAGCAATTTGATGTAAAATACTACAAAGAACATTTTTGTGGAGCATTTTAACCCTGTAGCTCCTATTTGTATGGGTCAATTTGACCCTTTTTTCTAAAATACCAAAAATGTCCTGTAAATTAGGACTTTTTAAGGACAAAATGTACCGCGAAAATATTCGCCATAAAATTCTACTATAGGTCTCTGAATACATCAAAGCTCAGAACTTAACTTGAACGCCAGAATTAAGCCAAAACTGAAAATGTGTTTAAGTGTTTATTTCGTACTTAATCAAAATTGGCCCCCTCCACCAGAATCCGTTGTCAGAACCTTGTTTTTTATTTTGTGTGTTGTACAGTGTTATTATCCATATTTTTGGGAATAAAACAATTGCCCTAATTTAAGGAATTTCTATAATTATTGCTTCATAATAATTATTCCCAATAAGAAATTTTTTACGTCGCCTATAACTATTATCATGTCATAAATTTTTTTGAGTTGCATAATAACTCTCATAAATTACACATATATTTTTCATTGTTGATAATTATTATTTTGGGATTTTTGTTTTTAACATTGCTTCATAATTTTTATTTATGACTTTTTTAATTTACGTTACCAATTACTTATTATTTTGAGAAATTTTTTTTTTTGCGTTGCTTCATAACTTTTATTTATGATTTTTTACATTTACGTTGCCGATTTTTTGAAAAAAAATTGTTTACGTTGAATTACCACATTTTGGATATGCATTGATTTGTAATTGTTTTAAATTGACAAACGCAAATTAACTGCAGAAACCTAATTTCCACCAAAAAACTAAACAGTTAAAAATTAACTCATACTCAAAATGTGATAAGGCAACGTAAAAGCAATTTCTTTCAAAAAAGTTATGAAGCAATGTAAAAAAGATTGTCTTTCAAATAATAGTTATCGGCAACGTAAATAACAAAAAATCATAAATAAAAGTTATGAAGCAACGTAAACAAAATGTTCTCAAAATAATAGTTATCGGTAACGTAAATAAAAAAATGTCATAAATAAAAGTTATGAAGCAACGTAAACAAAAGATCCCAAAATAATAATTATCAGGAACGAAAAGAAAATTTTAAAAAAAAAATTAATTGTCGTAAATAATAATTATAATAAACAGATATAATTTATGTTGCACTGTAATAGTTTCATTGCAATTATTTTCTTAAAAAACTTATAATAGTTAAGTCCCTGCTTGCACTTTGATCTTTAAACTTAACCGTAAAATCAAAAATTTTTTCATTTGACCACATAAAATTATTTCCGCTATACTTTTGAATAATTTATTTTGATTTTTTTCTTTAAAAATAAAAATTTTCAAATTTTCCATCGTTGCATTTCCTATCTTTGAAATTTACCTGCAACGGAAAATTTGTTGCATATTTCTCTAAAATTTTTACTCTATTGAAGAATTAATAATGCATCTTAATATTTAATTTTCTAGTTCAAATTCAAGTTTCATTTTATAAGTAAACAACATCATTTATAACGTTATAACGTTTATATATACATTTTCCATTTCAATGTATTTATTTGAGTTAATTTCGAATTTTCGTATTTATGGACCCAATAGAGTAGGTTTTTATTAGATTTAAATTAATAATAAAAATACAACAATTTTGCAGCTACAAAGCTCTCAAACACTCGTCTTCTCTCAATTATGCGAAACGAAATTGCACAATTTCCATATATTTTTTGCTGTCATCGTCTGCTTTTATCTCAATTAATTAACGAAACTCGATAACACCTGCTGACCACGACTGCCAACCGGCCAGCTGCATAATCTGCTTAAGCCATCAGTTGTGCGCCTCGGCGCCCAACACTTGGCTCGTCATAACAGTCCCTCCATCCCTTCCCAGCTCCGCTGCGCCCAGATGTGTGTGTATGTGTATGTGTATGTGTGTGTGAGTGTGAGAGTGCCATCATTTTTCATAAATTAACGTTGCGTGCAACTAGTGCTGCATGCCGCTTTTGCTATTTCGTTCATTTTTCTCGTCGCCCACTCGCTGAATTTTTAAATCCACATTGCCAGCATTGCGCGCAGCGCGGCCGATGTTGTCGGAGTGGGGGTGAGTGCGGGAAATATTTCACTTGGCGCAGCCATCATTTCAATGGGCTTTTAATTAAGTTTTATTTTTGATATATTTTTTTCGTTTATTTCTTATTCGGCTTTTCCGCTACGTTTATATGAGCCAACGGACGGCGAAAATAGTCCGTTTAAGTGTGGAGCAACAATTTAATTTTACGACATTGTTTGGACCGAGTTTTTGTTCGGATTCGCTGGGCTTTTCTTCGGCCTACATTCCAGCACATGCGAGCGCATCGACCGGCACTCGAGTTTCCTTTTCACATTTTACACAATAACAAAAAATGGAATTTCATGTATGTCGAGGTTTTTGAATTGTTGTCAGCTGCACGATTCAATTAAATTCAATTGCGCACGAGGTCAGTTAATAAATTTGTTGGCAAAAAAATTCATATTAAAATTTTAATAGATTTCGTTTTAAATTTGTACGAAAGCAAAAACAAATCAATAATATGAACAATGGATATTTTGTTGGATTGCTTTTAGAATTTGGTGATTAATTAGTTAATTAATTTGTGTCATTCACGCATTATTTTTAATAAATCAGGCTAAAAGTATGCAACAAACAATTTCAACACTGTAAAAAGTTAAAAGGTCCAATTAAATTCAATTAAAATTCATATTAAAATTTTAATAGATTTCGTTTTAAATTTGTACGAAAACAAAACAATAATATGAACAATGGATATTTTGTTAATTATATTGCTTTTAGAATTTGGTGATTAAATAATTAATTAATTTGTGTCATTCAAGCATTATAGTGAATTTTTATTGTTTTATCATATTAATAAATCAGGCTAAAAATATGCAACAAACAATTTCAACACTGCAAAAAGTTAAAAGGGCCACTCAATCGTAATTTGTTTCACATATGCATGGCATACTTTCAGGCGAAATCTTCATGTATATATAATGTCACACTTTGGCATCATCAGTAAGTAAACAAAATAAGCTCAACAGATAAATAAATATTAACAAACCAAATCCAAAACAAAGTGCACACGATTTTCTACAACTTCCAATCAACTGTTTCGCCCTCGCATTGAGCTGCAGCCCAGTGTCCTTGAAGGCTCTGCACGCAAAGCCTCCGAGATTAATGGACACGTGCCACACACAAATTTCGACCAGCTACCACATCATGCAAATTATTGTCAAATTGCCAATCTTAAAGCAACGCACTCGGTCCAACGAAAAAGGTCTGCGCCGCACCGCTTCCACTTCGCCGCGTGTGCCTCGCACTCGCAGCTGATGGGCAGCTGAGTATCCGCACGCTTACGTGCGGCAAAGTGCACTTGAGCTGGCCACGGCTAACGAGAAATCGAACCACTTCGAAGCATGTTTGACGCATATTAACGCAACGAAGTGGAATGTTGGCAGCTCACATTGACTGCACTTGGAACAACAATGCCTTCAAAGTCAACAACAATGGCTTCTATTGTGGCCAGACTGTGTCGAGCACACGACAGACCACTTGTCGGCATCTAACGAACGCTGTCAAAAAATTTAATTGCTTAAAATTTAGGAAACTGACTGTCAGCAGAAAGAAAACACAAACAAACGTCGTGAAAATGTGCTGTAAATTGCATTTTTTTTATTTCTTTGCACAGAGTTGGCAATTCGCGCTAAGAATGCAAAATAAAATTTAAATTTCAATTGTTTTTAGTTGTGTTTTCAAAAGTGCTATTGAAATGAATTTATTTCAAAATTATTCAACGATCATTTCTATACTTCACTTAAGTCTTCAAACAGTCACTATTAATTTCTTGGACAAATTCTATTTCGAAAAAGTTTTTAACAATTTCAAATGATTGAAAAAATCATGCTTTATGCAATGTTTTTTCTATTTCGCTGAATATGCTTTCATCAAACCATAGTAAAATTTGACTACGTCCACAAAACATAAACGTTTTCAGTGTAGTTACAAATACGGTCGGAAAAATACTTGATGCAATTTTTCAGAGTAAGCTTTCAAATTTCCAGCAACAGCTATCAGAAATGCAATAAACCAATTCCAAGAATTTTATAATTATGTCTTCTATTTACTCAAAACATTGTAACTGCAAGAAGTTGTCAATGAAAATACATTTACTTTTAAAGAGATTCAATAAAAAAAATCGAATCAAAAAAAATTAATCTTAAAATTAAAATTAATTTCTATTCGAAGTGCCTTTATTTTTGTGAATTAAGTAAAAAAAACCTTACGAAGTAAACAAAAAACGTTTGTTGCTTTCAAGGAAATTGAAATAAAGCTATTTATAAATTCTTGGAAAGCTGCTACGAAAACAACAACAAGTGTATTTATGATTACAGTAAATGTTGCAGACAATTTTCAAAAATTGTTTTTCGGCAATTTTTTTATCCAATGAAACTAATTCGGATAGGAGGATTTACTTGAAAATAATTTAAATGACTGGAAATAAACTTAATATTTAATGCCAGTTTAAAATTACAGCAACAGGAGACTTAAACTCATAAGGACGAATATTATCGTTTGTATAAAACGAATTTAATCATTTTTTGTTTACAAGAATTTTTTCAAAAATTAAAATGATGTTGAAACACACTGCACAGTGATTCGTTCCATAGACAAAAGAAAACCCCAAAAAATCTGTCCAAAAAATTAATTAGTGTCTGTGCAAAAGCGGCTCAAAGTTTAAACTTTTTTCACAAACAAATTTAAACACAGTTTTTCTGTTTTTTATTCTATTGAGTAAAATAAATTTATAAAATACATAGTTACCAAGAAGTTGCTAAAACTTTCAATATAGATTAAGAAATGATGTGGCCATTTTCGCTTTTAATGTTTTCTCAAAATTTGCAAAGCTGAGGCTTTTACTTCACTTTTAATTTAAAATATTTTTCTAAATTAAAAATCTGAAAATTGGCAAAACTTAGAGGAAAATATCTAAAAAGTATGTGAAAGTATGTTCCTGGATTTTTTGTTATTTTAAGAAGCATTCTTTTTTTGTTGGATAATGTAATTACGTCCTCCGATATCTTTCGATCTCAGAAAATAATTCAATTTGAACTCCTATTTTTCGACAAAATTTATTTTATTTATCCCTAAAAGTATGCAATCAGCATGAAAAATTGAGAAAACTGCAAAAAAGCAAAACATACGTCTATTATTATCGTTTTTATTGCAAAACCAAAGGGTCCTAAGACAATTTCTGTTACTCTTTGCAATTATCAATGTTGATGTTACCGATTAAATGTAAAATCTGAAAAATCTAGCCAACACACTCGTTGCTATAGCTCACCAAAAATGACGAAAATTGCAAATTTAAGTCTCAGACATTGCCAAACTACAAAAGTTTAAGAAAAACAAAATGCAGGATTCAATTCAGCGGACCATGATTAACTAGTATACCAAATTTTATTAAGAACGGACCACTCCTTCTAATTTTGTCCCGCGGTTGTATGGAGTCGAATTACTGTGCCCTGGGTTACTGAAGGAACTAGTTTCCTTTCCAAAGGTAGTGGATTCGATTCCCACTAAACACTTTACACTTTTTTATTCTTTATAATTGAATCCCATAAAATTGAAATTTCCTAGTCAAATCATTTAGCTCGGGATCAGTGGCGCCCAGAGGATTTCATTTTGGGGGGAAGGGGGGTTTGTGTACAAATTTTGAGCCGAAATCCATTCGAAACCATATTTGGCAGCAGCAATGTTTGTTTTTGGGCGGTTTGAACCCCTAAACCCCTCCCCCTGGGTGCGCCACTGCTTGGGACAAGTTTCTATGCTTCCCATTCTATTCAGTGGAAGCACGAATCATATTATTTTCAGTAGTTGAACAAGCACAACAAAAACACCATCAACAGTGCCAGTATGGACTAACGGAAAAATGCGCACTGCTCATCTAAGACATCAACCATTTGCGTTATCGACCGTCTATCAGCAGCAGATGCACCTTGATTTGCTTGCCGCAACACAACAACGTTGAGGGCAACGAACAAGAATACGAACCGGGTCCAAAAGATGCTCCGCTTTTGATGTGAGTCGTTGACATTGGAAGCTGCAATGTGTGAAATCAATCTATCAATCAAGAGTGTAATTACATACAAAACAAACAGGACCACAGTGCTCTTCAAGAGAAATTACTAGAAGGGGTAGGAAGCTAGCGACGATATTCCTAAAACTGCTGTTGCTTAGCACAACTAATTACACCGTGCGACAGAATTTTTCACACCGGGAAAAATCCATATGTGCGCGAAACTAGAGACCAAATATAGTAATACTGCGTACTCAGTTTTTCATTTCTACATCCTTTGTCCTTTTAAAAGGACTTCAAAATTTTAAAGGGGATAAAAAATAAAAAAAATATAAAAAATGCTTAACCTCGTTCAAGAAAATTCCGTGTAAATTTTCAAGGATATAAAGGACTAAAATTTTCAAAGGACCTTTTTCATATCCCTTTTTTACAAATAGATAAAAAAATCTATTTTATATAGATTCTTGAGCCTTTCCTCTTTCATTCTAACGAGGTTAGTTTTTTTTATATTTTTTGTATTTTTTATCCCCTTCAAAATTTTGAAGTCCTTTTAAAAGGACAAAGGATGTAGAAATAAAAAACTGAGTACGCAGTATAGCTATATTTGGTCTCTAGTTTCACGCCTATATGGATTTTTTTCGGTGTGAAAAATTTTTTTTATTTTTGTCGCAAGGTGTTTATTCTCAAACTATTCGAAAAAAGTAAAAGATCGTCCTTAGCTATAAAAAATGGCATTAATAATAGCAAAATGGCGCTCGAAACACCGCCACTGTAAACTAACCAATCAACCATTCGAACAAGCGGAACCGCACATTTTCGGGTTCATGGTCCGCACATGCAAACTTTGCAGCTGGTCACTCTAACTATAATGGCCATGAGCATATGACAAGGGCCCACAAAAACAAATCACGAAATCACAAAATAACAAAAACTAATTTTAGTCAGTTGTTGCAGTAGCTGTGCTTATTTTGTTGAAAACAATTCAAGGAAAGAGAAGCAGCGAGAGATGGAGAACTAAAGGAAGCCTGCACAAGTATGCGCAATGCATTGTTTGTGGTTTTAGTTTGAAAGCAACAACAAAAGCAACTGCTGACTTTACTAGTGCTTTAAGGCGAAGCGTTTTTGTTGCTGCCATGGCATGGCAGCTGTTGGCACTTGGCGGTGATGGCCAACAGCACCTTTGCGTCAGCCACAATAAAGCACATTCGAGCTGCGGCCAGGCCACAAAAAAACAAAAAACTGTTAATGAATTTGCCTATTCAACCAAATGTACAATATGAATGTGTCACACACACATACATACAGAGAAACACAGAGAGAGCTACAGCCCAAATCTCAAACCAGTAATGCCACATCAACACTTTTTAGGGGTAAGCGGGAACACAGCATTTCAACGCATGCCGTGCCGATCCATCGAGCGTAACAAATTCAAATGACAGTCACTGTGTTTGTTGTACTCATTTCGTAAGCAACAAGAACAAAAAAGCTAAACATGTACTTGAGCGGAAAACAACTTAAAACAAGTACAGCAACAACAAAAACCATGCCACAGCTAACATAAACAACAGCAACAACCACGCGCGCCCATTTAACATTTCAAGGCAGCACGAGCGCTACGACCACGAGGGCTGATGCCAATGGGGCGCTGAAAGGGCTGCGGGCGACGAAGGTATGCTCGTAATTTTTGGGCAACCAACGAGCAGCAGAGTTTTTACGCTGCCAGTGATTAAATGTGCTGGGAATTGTTGCCGTTGTTTTTGTGGTTGTGCTGTGATTTTTTCCTTATCGAATTTGTTGTGATTGCGCTCGTGTTGATTGTAGACTTGAACGTGACACCGTTTCTTGCACAGCACACAAAAAAACAAAACAAACAAACCGAAAAATGCGCAAAACGCATTAGGTGGAGTTGAGATTTTCGGTGAATTTGCGAGAATTCGAGATATAATCGTTACGGTGTTTGTTGTAATCGCTAAGGTAGCAATAAAAACATCTGCTTCCTTTTAACAGATAATCTCATGCAATTATATTTTCAGTGGCTTAAAGAATTATTGGCATTCCAGATGGGACACGAGATAGGAAGAATGAAGGAGGAGTTTCTGATGAAATTAAAAACAGAGTTGATATTCTGTGGATGTGGAATTAAACAGAAATTAAAATTTGATACTCATTTTTAAGTCTTAATTTCTGGTATTTCTTTTTGGTATTTCTTTTTGGTATTTCTTTTTGGTATTTTCTAGTCTAGTCTAGTCTAGTCTAGTCTAGTCTAGTCTAGTCTAGTCTAGTCTAGTCTAGTCTAGTCTAGTCTAGTCTAGTCTAGTCTAGTCTAGTCTAGTCTAGTCTAGTCTAGTCTAGTCTAGTCTAGTCTAGTCTAGTCTAGTCTAGTCTAGTCTAGTCTAGTCTAGTCTAGTCTAGTCTAGTCTAGTCTAGTCTAGTCTAGTCTAATCTACTCTACTCTAGTCTAATCTACTCTACTCTACTCTACTCTACTCTACTCTACTCTACTCTACTCTACTCTACTCTACTCTAATCTACTCTACTCTACTCTACTCTACTCGAAGTCTACTTTTCAGCGCTTTAAGCGCTTTGAAATATACAACGAGCTTCAAAATTTCAAACACTTAAACACTAAACACACTTCACTTATAGAACTAAATTTCTGTGCCGTTTAAAACTCAACTTAAGTGGGACCAGCTCAAAAGTTTCGGGGAGTGCAAAAACCCGTGTTTGGCCAGTAAAACAATGCAACGTGTAACAGTTGCAGGAACGTCAATGAAATTAGAACATTCTCATACTTCCTTTTGCAACCTCTCACTCTTCCTCCGAATACTACCTGTTCAGCTTCTGGCAGAATCTTGTTTCAAGGACCCCAGCATCCTATGAAGCTTTGCATGAAAAATTAAACTCTACTCTACTAACTAATTTTTTCTGTACTGTCCATTGTACTAAAAAAAAGATACATTCAGTTAATTTTTACTGAAATTCTATTCTTTCAAACCTACCTTAATGTAATGCAAAGACTAATACATACAAACTTACATATATCAAATAATAAATTCAGCGTTTTATTTAATAAAAGAAAAATACATAAATCTATCGAATACAGCAGACCTTCTCAGCACACAACCTGCAGCACAAACCAAATTGTTAGATTGTTTTTCACTGGACTTTTCTTTAAGCTTTAAGAGAGACAAAAGCAAAGGTAAAAAAATGGCAAATCTGCGAACCAATGCATAAGCAAAATAATTTGCTTACAATTCAACATAACAACAAAAGCAACAACATGGAAGCAACAAGGCCACAACAGCGCAGCAGGCGAAATGTTGGTAAGAAAGAAAAATTGCCTATGTTACAAAAGAATTTTTTCGACTATATTTGGGGTCTTATGTGATGGGAGAAACGTGTGTGCGTGCACCTAAATGGCGCTACCGACGAACATTACTGCGTGTGTTAAGACAACTACAACAACAATAAGTAGTAATGCTATTGTAGCACACATTATGCCGACATTATTTGAATATGACGAAGGAAACATATGCTGTGCGATATATGTATGTATGTACATTGTATGTATATATGACAAGCGCACGCATTGAGATATACAAACATGTACTTGTATGCATACTACAAGTATATTTGTATATACCATGTATAGTATGTAGTGTTGTTTGGTATCATGTCCTTGCTGTCGTCCTTGCAAACACACGCTGGGTATTTGTGGAATGTGAGTTGAAATTTTTGATAGCGCCGTTGTCCGTGTCTAGTGGAATATTTGCATTGACTATAAACAAAGTGTGTACATGAAAAATTTTGGTCTTATTGCAAGCTTAGCTATGACAATGTGAACTATTTGAGAAACTAACACCAACATTGAACGGGAATCGAATTGAATTGATTTTGAATTGAATTGAATTGAATTGAATTGAATTGAATCGAATCGAATTGATTTTGAATTGAATTGAATTGAATTGAATTGAATTGATTTGATTTGATTTGATTTGATTTGATTTGATTTGATTTGATTTGATTTGATTTGATTTGATTTGATTTGATTTGATTTGATTTGATTTGATTTGATTTGATTTGATTTGATTTGATTTGATTTGATTTTGAATTGAATTGAATTGAATTGAATTGAATTGAATTGAATTGAATTGAATTGAATTGAATTGAATTGAATTGAATTGAATTAAATTAAATTGAATTGAATTGAATTGAATTGAATTGAATTGAATCGAATTGAATTGAATTGAATTGAATTGAATTGAATTGAATTGAATTGAATTGAATTGAATTGAATTGAATTGAATTGAATTGAATTAAATTGAATTAAATTGAATTAAATTGAATTAAATTGAAGTGAAGTGAATTGAATTAAATTTAATTGATTCGATTTTGAATTGAATTGATTTGATTTTGAATTGAATTGAATTGAATTGAATTGAATTGATTTGATTTTGAATTGAATTGAATTGAATTGAATTAAATTGAATTGAATTGAATTGAATTAAAATAAATTGAATTGAATTGAGTTGAATTGAAACGAAGTGAAGAATTTATTCATTAAAGCTTTAAGCAATTCAAAATTTGAACAAACATTTTTATTGATTTGTTACCAGGAACTTGTAATTTTTTATGAAAATTGTGGCCATGAAACCTATTGCAGGATTATCTCCGTTTGAGGTAATTTTCAGCAGCTTTTGAGCAAATGTTGGCTTTATTTTGCCATGAATTTACGAATTTTGTTCTTTAAACGTTCAAAAGTGCAAAGTGTTCGCATAAGCACAAACTTTAAATTATTGCCACAAAAAATAGTGCAACAATCTTAAAGGCAATGATCTTGGAGGCATTTGAAGCATAAGAAAAAATTAAAAAAACAAATGTTACTTATTCTTAATCAACTTGTAATGAGTTTTAAGAAATTAAATAATTTTATCACTAACATTTACAACCGTTGAGCTTATTCGACCTCCGCAGACATAATGTCTGGTTCCAAAACAAGTTTTTGATATCAAAATATCTGCAAAAACATCAGTAAGAAGACCTCTTAGCCATACTTTACACAATTCCATAGGCATTATGCACATTGATCCAAGTGCAAACAAAGTTTTCCGTGTACATGCTTTCTATTTGTGTGTGGGTCGATGTGCGTTGTTGTAAATTCAGCCCAGTGGCGGTTTTACATTAAATTGATTAAATTTGTAAGTTTGAAAAGGAAGCTGGCTTAATTATTGCAGATCGAATGCTACGGTCCCAACTCACACACACACACACACACGCACACACACACATACGAAGGGCAACTCAGCCATTAAGTATGCGGCCAGTGCCACAAGACTGCCGCACACTGGCAGCGTTCCACGATGATGTACGACTACATTGAGATGATAAATTTCAATTGATCTTGTTAAATCAAACAGAAACAAGACCAAATTGGTTAAATGCGTTAGTCGAGCGAAGCGCCGAAGCGGCGGATAGTGAATATAAAGTAACATTTCGAGCAAATAGGATAAACATATACAAGCATACAGACAAAGAGACATACTGGTATTTGTGTTTGTGTGTGTGTGTGTGTGTGTGTATGATGGGTAGAGAGCGAGTGCGGCACTGTTTGCCAAGTTGATTGATTGACGGTGGCAGCACTGGTGGGAGTGGTGACAGCGCTTTGGGGTTTTGGTTGATTGGTTGAATGGCTGATTGCTTGCTTACTTAGGGTGACTGCTTTAAAATGCCTACAACAACAGTGAAAATAACAACAACAACAACCACTGAAGCGAAAAAACATTTTAGACATTGAGTTGTTATTCCATTTAAATTCCGCAGAGAATCTCAATAAATCGGACGCACAAAGCCTGCTCGTTAAAGCCAAACTAATGAAGCTGCAATGTCGGCTGACAGGTTCAACACAGAAAGTAAAAGGACGCCAAGGTTGTGAGCGGAGTCAGCAATAGAAAACACAAAAATACCATCAAAAATATGGAATTTTTTTAGGTTCATTCGAAGAATGCATAAATTGTGAGGGTGAGTTAAGGGTTAATTGTAAGAGTGGAAATTTACAAAAAGTTCAATTTTTTTTAGACTAGGCTTTTATTTCAGCTATACCTACATACCAGTACATACGACGCTGGTTTGAAAAGTTACCAATCTAAAATAGATGCGAGAAATTATTTCTTCAAATTTATAGTTAGTTTTCTCTTAGCTTTAACAGGGCTTTAGAAATATATATAAAAAATATATATATAATACATAACAATAATTGTCTGCCCCGACTCATCATATTCATATTTTATTTTATTTTATTCTATTCTATTCTATTTTTTTTATTTTATTTTATTTATTTTTTTTATGTTATGTTATGTTTTTTTATTTTATTTTTTTTTATATTTATTTTTATTTTATTATATTTATTTTTATTTTATTGTATTTTATTTTATTTTATTTTATTTTATTTTATTTTATTTTATTTTATTTTATTTTATACTATTTTATGTTATGTTATGTTTTTTTATTTTATTTTATTTTATTTTATTTTATTTTATTTTATTTTATTTTATTTTATTTTATTTTATTTTTATTATTTTATGTTATGTTATGTTTTTTTATTTTATTTTTTTTTTATATTTATTTTTATTTTATTATATTTATTTTTATTTTATTGTATTTTATTTTATTTTATTTTATTTTATTTTATTTTATTTTATTTTATTTTATTTTATTTTATTTTATTTTATTTTATTTTATTTTATTTTATTTTATTTTATTTTATTTTATTTTATTTTATTTTATTTTATTTTATTTTATTTTATTTTATTTTATTTTATTTTATTTTAGTTTAGTTTAGTTTAGTTTAGTTTAGTTTAGTTTAGTTTAGTTTAGTTTAGTTTAGTTTAGTTTAGTTTAGTTTAGTTTAGTTTAGTTTAGTTTAGTTTAGTTTAGTTTAGTTTAGTTTAGTTTAGTTTAGTTTAGTTTAGTTTAGTTTAGTTTAGTTTAGTTTAGTTTAGTTTAGTTTAGTTTAGTTTAGTTTAGTTTAGTTTAGTTTAGTTTAGTTTAGTTTAGTTTAGTTTAGTTTAGTTTAGTTTAGTTTAGTTTAGTTTAGTTTAGTTTAGTTTAGTTTAGTTTAGTTTAGTTTAGTTTAGTTTAGTTTAGTTTAGTTTAGTTTAGTTTAGTTTAGTTTAGTTTAGTTTAGTTTAGTTTAGTTTAGTTTAGTTTAGTTTAGTTTAGTTTAGTTTAGTTTAGTTTAGTTTAGTTTAGTTTAGTTTAGTTTAGTTTAGTTTAGTTTAGTTTAGTTTAGTTTAGTTTAGTTTAGTTTAGTTTAGTTTAGTTTAGTTTAGTTTAGTTTAGTTTAGTTTAGTTTAGTTTAGTTTAGTTTAGTTTAGTTTAGTTTAGTTTAGTTTAGTTTAGTTTAGTTTAGTTTAGTTTAGTTTAGTTTAGTTTAGTTTAGTTTAGTTTAGTTTAGTTTAGTTTAGTTTAGTTTAGTTTAGTTTAGTTTAGTTTAGTTTAGTTTAGTTTAGTTTAGTTTAGTTTAGTTTAGTTTAGTTTAGTTTAGTTTAGTTTAGTTTAGTTTAGTTTAGTTTAGTTTAGTTTAGTTTAGTTTAGTTTAGTTTAGTTTAGTTTAGTTTAGTTTAGTTTAGTTTAGTTTAGTTTAGTTTAGTTTAGTTTAGTTTAGTTTAGTTTAGTTTAGTTTAGTTTAGTTTAGTTTAGTTTAGTTTAGTTTAGTTTAGTTTAGTTTAGTTTAGTTTAGTTTAGTTTAGTTTAGTTTAGTTTAGTTTAGTTTAGTTTAGTTTAGTTTAGTTTAGTTTAGTTTAGTTTAGTTTAGTTTAGTTTAGTTTAGTTTAGTTTAGTTTAGTTTAGTTTAGTTTAGTTTAGTTTAGTTTAGTTTAGTTTAGTTTAGTTTAGTTTAGTTTAGTTTAGTTTAGTTTAGTTTAGTTTAGTTTAGTTTAGTTTAGTTTAGTTTAGTTTAGTTTAGTTTAGTTTAGTTTAGTTTAGTTTAGTTTAGTTTAGTTTAGTTTAGTTTAGTTTAGTTTAGTTTAGTTTAGTTTAGTTTAGTTTAGTTTAGTTTAGTTTAGTTTAGTTTAGTTTAGTTTAGTTTAGTTTAGTTTAGTTTAGTTTAGTTTAGTTTAGTTTAGTTTAGTTTAGTTTAGTTTAGTTTAGTTTAGTTTAGTTTAGTTTAGTTTAGTTTAGTTTAGTTTAGTTTAGTTTAGTTTAGTTTAGTTTAGTTTAGTTTAGTTTAGTTTAGTTTAGTTTAGTTTAGTTTAGTTTAGTTTAGTTTAGTTTAGTTTAGTTTAGTTTAGTTTAGTTTAGTTTAGTTTAGTTTAGTTTAGTTTAGTTTAGTTTAGTTTAGTTTAGTTTAGTTTATTTTATTTTATTTTATTCTATTTTATTTTATTTTATTTCATTTTATTTTATTTTATTATTTTATTTAATATATTTAAAAGTACATATTCCAACGACTAAATGTGGCAACTGACTCAATCTGATCAGCCAACATATAATTAGAAGTCAAAACCTTTGGAACATAAAATTCATACGATTTCAACTTCTTGGGCTATTTTTGAACATTTTTTTTAAGTTGTTGCATCTAAAACTAAACACAAGCTGCACATGGGTTAAACGTTCACTCAAATTCCAATTTTGAAAAAATTTAAATGCTGTCACCGGGTAGCAACAGCATAAAAATGGGGCTAATAACAAACTCATAAATAACTCGAGACAATGCGCTGCGCTGTTAGCAACGGCAGCAACAACACAACAAGCAACGGATTGTTGCTAATAGCAGAGCAAACACACTGGCGATTAAAGCGATACGCGATACGATATCACCGTGCGACAAAAATTGAAAAAATTTTTCACACCGGAAAAAATCCATATGGGCGTGAAACTAGAGACCAAACATAGTAATACTGCGTACTCAGTTTTTCATTTCTACATCCTTTGTCCTTTTAAAAGGACTTCACAATTTTGAAGGGGATAAAAAATTAAAAAAAATATAAAAAATACTTAACGTCGTTAGAATATGGCGATATGTATATCAAATGAAAGAGGAAAGGCTCAAGAATTTAAATAAAATTATTTTTTTATCTATTTGTAAAAGAAGATATGAAAAAGGTCCTTTGAAAATTTTAATCCTTTATATCCTTGAAAATTTACATCGAATTTTCTTGAAAAGTAAGTATGTCAAAACCCAAAATCTCCTTGATCACGTGTCAATAATTCATTCTATGTAAATTTTCAAGGATATAAAGGATTAAAATTTTCAAAGGACCTTTTTCATATCCTTTTTTTATATACATATCGCCATATTCTAACGAGATTAAGTATTTTTAATATTTTTTTTTATTTGTTATCCCCTTCACAATTTTGAAGTCCTTTTAAAAGGACAAAGGATGTAGAAATGAAAAACTGAGTACGCAGTATTATTATATTTGGTCTCTAGTTTCACGCACATTTGGATTGTTCCCGGTGTGAAAAATGCTGTCGCACGGTGTATTACACACACACACACGCACACATGCATACCATGCGCACACCGAGTCACTCGTACTTGGGCCAAGAAAAGCAAACAGAGGCGTGCGACAGTCAACAAAACCGACAACGTTAACTGGAATGCAAACACAGCGGCGCGCCTCAAATTTAGCAAAAACAAAAAAGCTACACAAATTTACAGCATTGCCACTCGAAGAGCAAACAGCAAATAAATAACACACACACTGCTGCATACTTATAGGCGCACGAACGCATATCGCTCCCCCAGCGTACAGGCAAATATTAAAGCGTGTCAAATTTAACCCGTGAACTTTGCCAAGACTATTCCCAATACACCCTTTGGCGTGACAACAACAACAACAACAATAACAAGAACAATAATAATAGCAATGACAACAACAAAAACAACAGCTATGTCTAGTACGCACAATAATAACATAACATACGCGCACTCGCTAATAGGGCGACCGAAATTCTGCTGTGTTTTACTTCAAAAGCAACAACAATAACAACAACACAATCGAAAATTTCTATTTTGTCTGACATCGCTTAGGGGAAATACAAGTTGCGCCACGTTTATGTATGTGTGTGTGTGTGGTAAGCAAGGATATTTTTCAGCCCCCTTGCACCACTCGTCGACTGAAAGCGTCCTAAGCGATGGCAGTTGGGCTTTTATGAAGGCATTTCGCTCGCCGAGTGGGCAGGGCTGGCAGGTCTTTAGTGTTAATTTGTCAGCGGAACTGCTGACACACGCCACACAACACACATTCGAATAGCAGAAAAGATAATAACAACAACAACAACAGCAACAGCAGCTTGACAACAACAAAGCTATTTTGAGAACTGACAACTGTGCGCCTCCAAAGTCGCAACATATGCCGCAGACATTGCAATACGCCAATGTTTTGATAAACGAAATGGCTTACTTGACTTGAAATGGCCTAACATACTTGACAGCTACTCTGGAATGGAAGATTTTAATGATTGTGCTTGATGCAAAGCCTAAAAGTAGGCCTTAAATTTGGCAACATTTTTTAAGGCCACTTTGGACACAAAAAAAACTTCAACTTCTTTTGTTTTTAACTTAAGCCGATCAGAGTAAGAAAAGTATATGACTCCCTACCAATGCTAATACATTTTAAAAGCTTCTTAATTCTGACATTTTTAGCAACATTTATAGATAAATATTGTAAGTTATAGTTTAAATTGTGCAATTTTCATTGCTTTTTATTGGCAGAAAATTATTTCTGAATAAAGTAAATAACCCATTGACTCTTAATCTGTGAACTTTTATTGAATCTTTTTAAGCTTTAATGCACCTAAAAGTATGCACAATTAATATTTCATTATCCACTGAAGAACAAATGAGAATTATTGTACTTAGATGAGAATTGCTGGCAGAAGAGAACATAAAATCAATCAACTGTGGTTTGCATGCTTGATTACACTTGATTGAAATTTTGCATTTTGAATTGCCTGCTTGTTGAAATTCATTGTATAGCATTTGGTGCGGTTTGGTTGGGGTCCAGAAAACAGTCAACTAATAATTGCATTTGTAATAAAAAAGTATAAGTAGAAAGTATGTTTGAACACAAAATTAAATTCAACTCAAATTAGAAGAAAATATAAAACAACTTTGTATTTGTACACCGTGACACATAATTTACAAATAGTAGCAATGAATTCTATTCGTTATTCAACATGATAACGGAGTTCTTGGATTGCATGGATCTGAAAGACATGTGGATTCAGCGGATATGAAACCATCGATTTATTGGAGCAACAGTTTCCAGAGCGAATCATCTCCCGAAACTCCCATGTCAGTTGGCTACCAAGAACGGGCAACTTAACTCCATGTGATTTCTTTCTTTGGGGTTTTTGTGAATTTTCTGGTCTATGTTAATAAACCACAAACAATTCCTAAACTCAAAGACCGAAAACAATGCGTCATTGTTGAGGTAGAGTTACATCTTTGTCAAAATATCATCGAGAATTTCATGAAAATAGCAAAGGGTTGTAATCAAAAATGCGTGAGCCATTTGCCAGATATTTTATCTCATACTTGATTGGCACATGTCTCCTTTACATTGCCATAAAAATATCACCACTCGCTCAAAAAATATGCATTTTATGTTTAAATTAAATTTTACTGGAACAGCCTTCAGTTTAAATGATTACCAAAAGCTTGAATACGTACACTCTTTGTATGATGTAGACATATGCAACTCTTATGTAATTTTTGACAGATTTTTTAGTCTATGTATTCAATTGGCCAGAGAAGGCTATGGTATCTGCTCCGAAGACTTATTCTCAATCTGTAATTTTTTTTCACTGCAGTGCCTTCGAAGCTGAGATCAACGCAATCTGTGTAGGTTTAGTTTGGTTTAGGAGAAAATACGATATCGAAATGTGAAATCCTTATAGAATTGTTAATCCGCTCTCAGGACTCTAGATGCAGTATTAAATAATAACCTCAAAAACTGTTCTTAACTGCAGCAAATCTTTAAATGAAAGATACCCATTCAGTAAAGCCAAGACTGCCTTCTAATGATTTCTGCAGGAGTTGCATGAACAAGAACGAACAAGAAAAAGATAAGAAGTTAAAGTACACTAACTTCTATGCACCTCATCACTTGTGAAATTTTGAGTAGCTGAACTTAAACATGGCTGTACCAGCTTGGGAGATAATGAACGTTCGAGAAGTCTAAAAACTGAAACCACTGACAATACCATCGTTCAAACTCACCAATGATGCTGGACCACCGACGAATTAAAGTGAGAGAGCAAAGGCTCTGAATAGCAAAGGACATATTCATAGATATATCCAAAGAACTTGTTTGTTACATATTGAATTAAGATTTAGGCATGAGATCAAAAACGTTTTCGAGTGAACATTTTCAACGCTCTGTAAGCGGAATTTAGGCGCAATAAATCATAGCTGAGAGAAGTGTGGAGACTATTCAGAAAATAAAATAAATTTTAAGAAAAATTTCTTGTATCTTTATTAGGTAGGAAACTTTTCAGACTAACTTCGTATGAACAATGAAACTTTGTCGGAATGGCAAAGTGATCAAAGTACCAACTTTTGTGATATCGCAATAAACTTTTATGGCCAAGTTGACGTCTATACGATTTTCGAGTACTACACTGATTTAAATCTGTACTCGTAATACCACAGCTTCGTTGTATTTAAAATCGCATATTTATTTAAAACTTGTTTCCTATTTTACATTCAAAACAAAGCTGCTGCTTTACTTTACTTTGTGCACCAAAATATGCTATAACTATTTTATGTTATATTATTTTAATACCAAACAATTTTCGCAGTGGTTTCTATCAAATATTCATAACCAACTTTTAACAAAACATTTTTTTCTCCCAGTTGAGATCACCGCAACTCGCTTTACACTTTTCATGCCACCCAAAGGCGCCTTTCTGCCACTGTTGCCACTGTCGACAGTGCTTCATAACTAACTGAAGTTGCACTGAGCATGCCACGCCCACAGCTGCCGCAACAATTTTTCGCCAATTTCTAAATATGTGATTTCTGTGGCCTGCACAATTTCTGCAGGCAGCTGGCGCACCACTTTCACGCCAATAAACCACATTCACACACATACTCACTCACACATATACACACACACACTCACACACATGCGTCACGCTGCAGTTTCAACTCGTTTGGCAGCAGTGGAATGCGTCGTGCCCGGAGGCAACCAAAGACAAAAGGAAGAGAGATAACAGCGGCGAGGCGAAAAAGGCGCGCGGCCTCGCTTGATTTTATATAAATTCAATTATTACAAAACTGCAATGTAAATATTAATTTTGCGCAACTTGCCCGAAAATTGAAATGCACACAGTTGAAATTCAAATGGATTCATCAACACCAGCGCGGCCAATGCCAACACCAACGCCAACGCCAACAGCGGCCGTCCGACAACACGACGCACAGTGGGGCGTCCCCATATATCGCATGGCAAAAAATAGTAAACGTGGTTTAATTTTGACCAAATTTGGTATCCGCCCATTTTTTAGCGTAATTAAGAAAAATACGAAAACTTGTGAAAATTGGACTACTGCTACGCCCACCCCCCGTATTGAAAAAATCTTTGTTAAAAGTTATGAACGTAAAAAAAACATTTTTGGTAAATAATAGTTATCGGCAACGTAAAAAAAAAAATCGAAAATAAAAGTTATCGGTAACGTAAATAAAAAAAATCGAAAATATAAATTATGAAGCATCGTAAAAAAAGAATCGCAAAATAATAATTATCTATCGAGGACGAAAAACAATTTTTTTTTCATAACAGTTATTACGCAACGTATTTATTACATGATAATAATTACAGTCCATGTAAAAAATTTGTTATTGGAAATAATTATTATAAAGCAATATTTATAAAAATATCTTAAATAAGGGCAATGTTTTTATTTCCAAAAATATTGATAATAATTATTTTAGGTCTCTGGAAAAAAACATCTTTAGTTTCGCAAGGTAAAATTTCTCTTTTTCCTTAGATTTGTGTTCACGCAGTATATGAAGTTTAAAACCGTCGTGAGACTACAAAACTTAAAATTTTTTAAAAATTCCTTTTGATATAGCTTAATTGGAAATTTGGCTTCGATAGTGCTTACTTATTTTTTCCAAAAATATATTTTTATTTTTTTATTTTTGGCCACGGACGCCCCACTGTGCGACGCAATCGCTGGCGGTATCACAAGTGAAATTGAAATTGAAATTGCATTGCCCGATGCGAATCGGATATTTTTCTTTCAACTGTTGTTAGTTTTGGTAGTTTTTTCTTTCTCTTTTTCGTTTCGTTGCAATTTGATTTGCGTTCATTTGTTGGTTTTTTTGCTTTTTTGCATTCTTTGCTACGAGTGTTTTTTGAGCAAAAGTTCGTAGTAAAGAAATTGAATAAAGCGTCAAATTGTTCACTTTGGCAATAAATGCACCACACATGGCTAAAATATTTTCACAGCTGCATTGCGTGTGTGGGTTGGTTTTTATATGCGCATATATGTGTGAGTGTGTGTGTGTGTCAGTTATTTACATGCATGCAAATAGTGTAACGCAATGCACACTTACACAAATATTGGCTTGCAGCCAACTGCAACAACAACAACAAGAAAAAATAAAAATCTTATATTGAAAGAGAAATAATTATGAGTTGTCAAAGTGCTGGCCACAAATTTGTACAATGCAAAGCGCAAATGTAAACAATGCCGGCAACGCGCGGACGATGAATACTGTTGTGTACAGCTGACAGACATTTCAGAATCTACTACAACAACAAAGTTCAAAAAGAAAACTACTATAGCGTTGATGCTTATCGACCGCGTCTTTAGGGTGGCTATTAAAAATTTAATTCTGTACTTAACAGCGGCGCACAAAGTCTCTGAGTAAGCATTAACAAATTAAGCAACTAAGCGCAGAGCGCAGAGCGAGGAAAAAACTTGCAAAAAAAGAAAATTAAAAGAGATAAAAAAAATATTAAAAAATACATTAAAAAAACAAAAATGCAAAATTAAACAAAAAACCATAAAGGAAGCAACTACAATGCGCGTAAGCTGCAAAAGTTGGCGGTAGTTGCGGTCAGCTGAAAGGCGCGCGCGCGCACCGACGCTGCACGTAATGGCGAACATCAAATTAAGGCTGTCATATTTAACAATGACAAATGGCTGCCTGTGGCTGACAAAGGAAAAATAAAAAAAAAATATTACTCACAAAAAACCACAAAAAAGTGAGAGCAAACAAGAGAAAGTGCCACCGCGCTTTGACTTTGCTTCTCGCTCGCTCCATCTCTTTCACTCTGTGTGGCAGTGTGTATGTTTGCATTTTCATTAAACGCTCGTAAGACCTTCGTACGTCCAAAAAAAGTAAATAGAAAAAATCGCCAAGCACACAAAAAATAGGCCAGAGCCGAACAAAGAACAGTGCAGCGAGCATAAGTGAACAGCAAAAGCACTCAAGGACTTCTTGGATATTAACCCCTTGAATTGTTTTATTTTTTTAGCTGTACAAGTATCCTTTTTTTTAAGTGTCTATGGTCCACCTGACACGTGTGCCACAACGCACGTGCGTCTTTACATCATCCGAGACCGAGTTTTTTTACTGTCCCAGACTACTAATGCCAATAATGCTCAGCTGTGTTTTTATGCGCAACGAACGCCCATAAAAAATACACAAGTGCCTACAGATCAGCAGACACGTAGCCATCGAGACTGATGAATGTACTATACATGCAAACATCATACATTAGGCTGTACATACATACATACATATGTCTGGATGTTTGTGTGTGCGTGGGATTTTCGGTTAGCTACAGCAGGTGTGTTCTTAATTGAATTCAATCCGCAAATGGGCTGAATGCCCAAAAGTATGCAGGCAAACCAAAAACACAATCAACTAAAGCCGTAAGTAGCAAAATACTTAAAACAAAAACAAAGCACAACAAAACGTTGGGTACTTTAATACTTAAGGGATTTCAGGCAATTGCTCGATAACACCGTGCGACAAAAATTAAAAAAATTGTTCACACCGGGAAAATCCATATGTGCGTGAAACTAGAGACCAAATATAGTAATACTGCGTACTCAGTTTTTCATTTCTACATCCTTTTAAAAGGACTTCAAAATTTTGAAGGGGATAAAAAATAAAAAAATATAAAAAATAGTTAACCTCGTTAGAATATGGCGATATGTACATATATCAAATGAAAGATGAAAGGCTCAAGAATTTAAATAATATTGATTTTTTATCTATTTGTAAAAGAAGGATATGAAAAAGGTCCTTTAAAAATTTTAATCCTTTATATCCTTGAAAATTTATGTAGAATTTTCTTGAAAAGTAAGTATGTTAAAACCCAAAATCTCGTTGATCACGTGTCAAAATTTCATTATTCTCGCTTCATTAATTTTGTATCTATTTATTATTTGAAATACTGATACTCAAATAAATTCGAATTTTTGCACTTCATTAGAATTGCAGCTTCCGCCTTTTTTTTTTAAACTTTCGAACCAATAAAGGTAGAGTAATGAAATTTTGACACGTTATCAGGGAGATTTGGGGTTTTAACATACTTACTTTTCAAGAAAATTCTTTATCTATTTTCAAGGATATAAAGGATTAAAATTTTCAAAGGGCCTTTTTCATAACCTTTCTTTACAAATAGATAAAAATTCAATTTTTTTTTAAATTCTTGAGACTTTCCTCTTTCATTTGATATACATATCGCTATATTCCAACAAGGTTAAGTATTTTTTATATTTTTTTTATTTTGTATCTCCTTCAAAATTATTAAGTCCTTTCAAAATGACAAAAGATGTAGAAATGAAAAACTGAGTACGCAGTATTACTATATTTGGTCTCTAGTTTCGCGCACATATGGATTTTTCCCGGTGTGAAAAATGCTGTCACACGGTGTGATAGAGCAAACAAAGGTGCTTAACAGACTTTAAGTCAAAGATGTTTTTTAATCTTTGACAATGTAAGATTAGTACAAAGGTGGCAATAAATATTGAAATTTTAAAAATACTAAGCTTTAAAGGATTTTAACATGTTACTTTATATACAAAAATATACAAATTTTCACCGCTTTGTTGCACAGTGTTGTACAATAATTACAATTACTATTAAGTATTTCGATTATCTTTCAAACTTGACACCTTCAATTTTGTTTTGCAATAATCAAATTCTAAATCAATTGCCATAATTTGTAGCATAACTTGGGGCGTTTGTTGTTGAGTTGGCATTCGCAACGCTATCAATGGTAAATAATTTTAATGCAGATTTTCATTAATCTACGCATACAAATTAAATTTGATTTGCTTTATTTGATTGGGTTCATTGATTGACTGGGCGAAAGACAGAGCGGGAAAGAGAGGCGTTGGCTGCTGATGATGCGGTGGGAAGCAGACTGCTGCACAGTTGAAGCTCAAATGGGTATAAGTGTGTTTGTTGTATATGTATGTATATGTGAATGAGTGCGTGTGTGTTGTATGTGTTGTGTATGTGTATGTATATACAGTTGACTTATGTACAGCAAACAACTGCATGGCACGTTACCTACACGCACTCATGTGTCATTAATTGCCACTGACGTAGCCATGGGTGGGTAATTGACATAAATATTATGAACGAACTCTTTTTTAAAATTTCATTTATAAATCTAATTAATGATAAATAAATATACTTAACCATTTCAACAGTAAGAATAAATAGATATTAAAAACAATCAAGTGAAATAAATACTTATCAAACACCACCCAAGCTCTGCTCTGATAAGGATTATCATGTCTCAATCACATCTAACACCGAATGGACATTGGTTGCTCTCACCTCAAGTGGTGATGTCCAAATCAATATGGAAGGATCCAAGTTTCTTGAAAATGTGTGCTGTGGTATCTACTCCAAAGGAATTAAATCTCAGATTTAAACTCCAACCAACACATCACTGTCACAGCAACTGCGCAGCTTCTAATTATCTTAGGGTAAGCAGAATATCGACACGAAATATGGGCACAAGATATTCTGATACTATCGGATAGCCAATTCACTCTTAGAACTCTTGGATGCAGTTATCATAACATTAAAGACTGTTCTGAGGTGCAGCAAATCTTTTAACAAGACTGTCTGTAAGGGATATTACAGAAAACTATAAAGCAGACAACTGAACAGTTAAAGCAAGAAATGACAACGTGTGGTATGCCACTTCTAACCTGCAAGCTTCGTACTCATATCAGCTTCATATAAGAAACTAACCGAAGATGAGCTGAAGGCAACACAGGGCTTACTGTAGTTTTACCATCAGCTTCTAGGGAACTTTTCTCACTAAAAAGGGACCAGATGAGAACCATGATTTCGATGGTTCTAATGATTTCTGCCAAACCTGTATGAACAGGGAAGAAAACGTCCTCAACCTTCTATGCATTTGTCCCACATTAGCTAGAAGAAGAAAGACTCACCTGGACCACTTTTTGTTCGACCATCTAGGAAGTCAAACCTATAGTAAGTACTAATTACACCGTGCGACAGCATTTTTCACACCGGGAAAATCCATATGTGCGTGAAACTAGAGACCAAATATAGTAATACTGCGTACTCAGTTTTTCATTTCTACATTCTTTATCCTTTTAAAAGGACTACAAAATTTTGAAGGGGATAAAAAATAAAAAAATATCAAAAAACTCAACCTCGTTAGAATATGGCAATATGTATATCAAATGAAAGAGGAAATGCTCAAGAATTTAAATAAAATTAATTTCTTATCTATTTGTAAAAAAAGGATATAAAAAAGGTCCTTTCAAAATTTTAATCCTTTACATACTTGAAAATTTACATAGAATTTTCTTGAAAAGTAAGTATGTTAAAACCCCAAATCTCCCTGATCACGTGTCAAAATTTCATTACTCTACCTTTATTAGTTCGAAAGTTATTAAAAAAAAGGCGGAAGCTGCAATTCTAATGAAGTACAAAAATTCTAATTTATTTGAGTATCAGTATTTTAAATAATAAAAAGATACAAAATCAATGAAGCGAGAGTAATGAAATTTTGACACGTGAACAGGGAGACTGGGAGTTTTAACATACTTACTTTTCAAGAAAATTCTACATAAATTTTCAAGGATATAAAGGATTAAAGTTTTCAAAGGATCTTTTTCATATCATTTTTTTACAAATAGATAAAACATTAATTTTATTAAATTTTTGAGCCTTTCCTCTTTCATTTGATATACATATTGCCATATTCTAACGAGGTTAAGTGTTGTTATATTTTGTTTATTTTTATCCCCTTCAAAATGTTGAAGCCCTTTTTAAAGAACAAAGGATGTAGAAATGAAAAACTGAGTACGCGGTATTACTATATTTGGTCTCTAGTTTCACGCACATATAGAATTTTTCCGGTGTGAAAATTTTTTTTAATTTTTGTCGCACGGTGTTATAGTCTAATAGATTTCGTAACGAGCTCAAACTGGTTCAATGAGTGAACGAACTTAACTTCGATTGATTGAGGTATTAAAATGAATCTTTGTGGCATAAAAAATTCAACATTTATTGTAATAAACTACAAAATTAGAACTACATATTTCATATTTCATATTTTTAAAATTTCTCACTTCTAGTGGCCACTGTTGGCATCCAAATAAACACAGGCACACTTTTTGCTAAATACATTCATTCATGTGCCCGAACACATGCAACGATCGACAAATCGAGTGCATGCGCCCAATGCTGGTTGTGTAATTATTGAATTACACAGCTGCAATTGGGTTTCAATTTAAATGAACCAACACCCACAACTTTACCCACATATATGTTGCTGTTGTTGTTGTTGTCGTTGCGATCCTTGTTCCTTCCATTCCACCTAGGCAGAGGCCAGCAGCCAGCAATAAATTGTTGTAATTTGGCCCGCTCAGCCATATAATTATGTAGGCAGCAAGAACCCTCATTAGTGCGAGCGGGTGCAGGGAGCGGTGGCTGGTAAATGCGCAGGAGTGGTGTCCAATTGCAATTACGCAACGCACACACACACACACGTACGCACACACGTACGCACACACTTATCATTCAATGAGCAAGGTGAGGCGTGCCCCATGATTTCTGACCCGAAGTTCAGCCAAATGGGCTTTTTGAAATTCCCTCGACATACTCAAAATTGAATTTCACCGCCCCCACCCCCCTGCCGCTTTGACACAAATACGCAAAGGCATGCAAACAATCGTACATATCGTACATACAAAAGTACACCTATTAACTGAAAACGCACACATACGCAGGCCAGAAGTTGCTCGCATTGCAACACTTGTGGGACTTTTTACATGTGGCATTGTTCAGCTGCCAGTGTGCGCTGTGCGCTACATGTGGCCCTCATGTTACCCAACTACAGGCCTGTCTATTCACATGTATTTTACATACATATATACATGTGTATATATGTACATAGAGCGTCGCAGTCCCATGCAAGTACCAACAATAGCATTTAATTTAATTTCAAAATTTAGTTTAATGTGTAATTATGCACGCACACAGGCACACAGGCACCCGCACAGGTTCAACAAAATACACACACACACACACGCACACATACAGGCTGCTGCTGCTGCCAAATTGCTTGCCTTATTGCGGTCTCGACACTTTGCGTGCGCCAATGTGTCAGTGGCCGCAGCTGTCACTCGCAGCCGCTGCCACTGTCAATGCCAAATGCCAACGTCGTCCATGGGCGCAGCTATGGTGACACATACACGATATAGGGGCGTAGCCAGAACTTGGTCATGGGGGGGTTTAAAAAAAATGTTTTTGCCAATGTAGTGTTACATGCTTTTTAAAGTAAACTGAACTTTTCAAAGTAACTTAGTGCTTTGGAAATTTCATGAAATTTGGTTCCCTCTAAGCGAAGTTATTGCGTCCGAAGAAATGTTTTTGTGACTGTTACAAAAATTCGATGCTAATTTGCACAGAGCAAATATTAAGTTTTGCTTTAAAGTAGGTGAAACTTTAACCTAAACATTTCAGTTGATGAACCAAGTTTATGGTGATTATCGTTTATCCCATGGCAGAGTTCATGAGTGGTACACGTGATTTAAAAATAATTGTCAGACATAAATGATTACCAACGTGTTAGCCAACTGAAATCCGCGATCACCGCAAATTCCATCAAAACTGAGCCAAAGCCGTCAAAGATCAGCCAAAATTTACTTAAAATTCGGCTTACCCTTCGCTTTCCTTATACCATTTTTAATATTTTAGTATTTATCCAATGTACTTTAGTTATGACTTCGACTTACTGAACAAATTCGAAAGTAGTTTTCAATAACATAAACAAATATTATTCATTTTTTTTGTTTTTTTTTATACCAAATATCCACACGGGGGATCCCAAGCACTTCCACCACCATTTTTAATAAAACTCACACAACATTTTTTTTCGCAAAATAAATTGTAAAAGTTAGGCCTTTTTTTCGAAAAATGGACTATCACCACACGAAGATACGAAATACTGAGGTATGGAAAAAATGTTTTGTTTATTGAGGATTTTATTCAAAATAGTGGCGGAAGCGCCTGGCGTCATCCGGGTGGGTCAAGGACGAATACAAAAATCGTTGGTAAGGCGAAGGTTAAGCATCTCAATAACATAAATGTATCACATTTTAACTGAACATTTGGCTATCGAAAGACGACATCTCATCGATAGACACTTTGGACAGATTTTTTAACTAAAAGTCTAATTTTAACTATCAACCACTCCTCGTTTTCACCTCATGCGGCATTGTGCGACTTTCACCTTATAAAAAAAATGCATTCACCGATTAAACGAAGGCCTTTTGAGGACCCAGAAATCATCCAAAAGGCCTGTACCGACATCATGAAGGACATTCCAGCCGACGATCTAAAACACTCATTAGACATGCTTTTAGATCATGCAAATAGCTGCACTGAGCCTAAAGGGGACTATTTAAAAAAGACCATATCGGTTTTTCCAAAAAAAATTTGTATTATTATTTTAAATGTTTAAAAGTGAAAAGACCTTTTTGCTAATGTGGGAACGTACATACCATGCATAGTGATTGAAAATTTTAAATAATTATAGGTCATGGGGGCTCTGACACCCAAACACCTCCTTGGCTACGCCCCTGGCACGATACACTAAATTTTACACAGTGAAAATCGAAGAACATTAAACATGAAATTCAACTTTAACTGCAACAATAATCGCAAGCACAGGTCAAACGACACTTTGGGCGTTTTTTATTGCACGCCCGATTGTCGTCAAGGCTACACGCCCATAATGTCAACCACTTCAAACTGAAACCGGCTGTCATTACTTATTGATGTGCTTGGCTATTTTAAATGTTTTCAGGTCAGTCTCTATTTATAGAAGTGTCAGTGTATGTGTGTTTGAGTCTGTTTTGTTCTTGCTTATCGATTATATGAACGGCACACGTCTCGTTTTTGGTCATTTGTGGAAATAGCTCGACTTTATGTGTGCCTACTCGTACGTAAACTTTTAATCATTTCCTATGAAGTTACTTAGAAAATTCATGCCTGCCTTCAATGGAAGAAATTTAATTGGTATTGATTTTTTTTTGATTTTTTAAAAAATTTTTGGTTAGTGTTTAGTGTGTTTTACAACAAGGAAAGGAGTCATGGGTGTTCGAATAGCTATTCAAAACAAAAGTGTATCGTTTAGCTTTTTTCTCTCAGCAGTAAATGAATCAGTGCGAAGCATTTACCTTGCAGATGGAAAATAATTTTCAGTCAGAGTTCTTTTGTTCAATAAGTTTTTTTCTGCTAGAAGAGACAATCTTGGATACTACTTGAATAAGTGCCCATGGGTTGTCGGCTTAGTGGGGGCGTGTAATTTTTTATTGAATGAACTGCACAAGCTGTTTAAACACATGGACAGCAAATCAACATTTAACGGCTACACTGGTTTGGCCATGTCTGTCGTATGGATAACACCATGCGACAGCATTTTTCACACCGGAAAAAATCCATATGTGCGTGAAACTAGATACCAAACATAGTAATACTACGTACTCAGTTTTTCATTTCTACATCCTTTGTCCTTTTAAAAGGACTTCAAAATTTTGAAGGGGATAAAAAATAAAAAAATATAAAAAATGTTTAACCTCGTTAGAATATGGCGATATGTATATCAAATGAAAGAGGAAAGGCTGAAGAATTTAAATAAAATTAAATTTTAATATATTTGTAAAAAAGGGATATGAAAAAGGTCCTTTGAAAATTTTAATCCTTTATATCCTTGAAAATTTATATAGAATTTTCTTGGAAAGTAACTATATTAAAACCCAAAATCTCCTTGATCACGTGTCAAAATTTCATTACTCTAACTTTATTGGTTCGAAAGTTATTAAAAAAAGGCGGAAACTGCAATTCTTATGAAGTACAAAAATTCTAATTTATTTGAGTATCAGTTCTTTAAATAATAAAAAGATACAAAATTAATGAAGCGAGAATAATGAAATTTTGACACGAGATCAAAGAGATTTTGGTTTTTAACATACTTACTTTTCAAGAAAATTCTATATAAATTTTCAAGGATATAAAGGATTACAATTTTCAAAGGACCTTTTTCATATCCTTTTTTTACAAATAGATAAAAAATCAATTTTATTTAAATTCTTGAGCCTTTCATTTGATGCAAAAAAAAGTTCGACGTGGTAATTGAGGGTCGACGGCAAAGAGGGAGACCGCATCTCCGATGGAAGCAACAAGTTGAGGACGCCCTATTAACTCTTCGTATGACCAACTGGAGAAGCCTCGAGCATAGAAAGTACTTTTGTGGTAGCACGTAAGTAAATATTTTAATGAATTCCTCTGTTCGAGACCTGACCGTCTTAGGAAGTAATGTTGACTTTATTGCGCTACAGAGTTTTCCCACAGTGGGCATCTTTCTCTCTCAAATTTGGTAATTTTAATGTTTGGCTCGAGGCATGGGATATGCCGCCTCACTTTAACATAAATACATCGTACAAAGTCTCAGACTTAAAACTATGGCAAAATAAAAATTGAGACTAAGAATTAAGATAGAAATTAAGACTTAAGACTACAACTAGTAGACTAGATTTATGCCTCAGAATAAATTTACGGGATTTCCATACACGCCCTCTGAACCTAATCAAACCTAACACCACTCTAAAGTTACAATTATATTCGAAATGGGGATGTTAATGGGGTTTCGACAATACATTTTGATTTTTGCTGTATAGAAACCCAAAAGTTGACAACCTCACAACTCCGATCATATGGGAGACGCCCTCTGGTGGGGAATTTCTGAACCTTAATTAATTTTGTATTTTTTGTACTCAAGAATATTGGCGATCGCTGAATAAATCATTTAAATCGGTTCTGTATTTTCCGAGATACGATGTTTTCTTCCTTAGTTAACTACTACCCTTACAAATGGGAGCCAATGGCATAGAAAATGGCCAATTTTGTATGGCAGACCCCTTAATATTTGGAGATAGCGGATAGGTATGTTTGGAAGAAACATTCGAAAGGGAAAATAAATGGGTGTCGGTTAAACATTTGACACGTCTAGGGGCAACCTGGGACCAATGGGAGCCTATTGTGTAAAAACGACCATTTTGTATGGGAGCTCCATTAAGGGCTAGAGATGGGGTATAAATATGTTTGAAAGAAATGTTCAGTAGAGAAAACTAGTGGGGGCCAGTCATAGATTTTAATCCTCTAAGAGCAACTTCTGACCAGCTGTGAAGCAATTTGTCGAATTTACCAGCTTTTTTGTGAACTTTGACCTCGATGCGACGCCATTTAGCCCCACTCTAGCGCCAAGATTTTTTGGCTTTTTCACCAAACCGCATAAAATGAGAAGTTGCGGAGCATCGAGAACCTATTATTAAAAATCTCCATACAATACTAAATCATGTCTAATGTACATTACAGTGTTTTTTCATGAAATGCCATCATAAATAACAAATTTAAGAAATAAATTTAGGTTATTCTCGAACTATGGCTATGAGTCCTTCTCTGGCTAAAGAGACAATTTGCTGTAAACAACAACCAAACACATTGGTGACAGTGCTTTGTCTCATTCTGCGTTATGCACTTTTAAACTCCTTTACTACAATTTGAAAGTACTTTTGCTGGGCCCAGGGTTGCTTGGACCCCGTGGAAAGTAAACACGGGGTGTAATTTTGAAAAGACAAATACTCTTGCTGGAAATTTTCCCATTCTATGAAAGTTGGGACTAGAATATTATGTTATGTACTTAAAAATTCTGAAATCATCTTTCTATCCGAGGACATAAAATTCTAATAAATGTTTTGCGTGGGTTATAAGATCTGAATAATTGTTTTGAGGAGCATTGAAAACATGGTGGGACGTTTTATTCTAGTAGTCCCGAAAGGGGTTAAACCCATAAAATTGCATAAATTGAACTCTGAACAGTGGCACACGCAAGGAGGTGTGGGGTTAAAACACTCTAAATAAATATCTGTTTGTTTCAAAAGTTTTAGATGGCAAATATAATTTAAAATACTAGTTATTGGAATCAAAAGTTGTGTACAAATCTCCCAAAATGAAATTTTTGTGCTCTACTTGGTCTCTAGTGTACTGAGGCCATAAGAACGCATTGTGAATACCACTAATTTGCAATTAAAAGACACCATCGCGCATTCAGTTTTCAGTTTGGCATAGCAAATTCACAAAACAAGTTTTATAACACCTGAGTTCTTTTTTTGTTGCTGTTCTTTCGCGCACTTAAGCCACTGACAGCGTCGAGCACTTAAAATTCGTGACATGAATAGCAAATTTAATTTCGCAGTAATTGGCAACGTGTTGTTGATTTCAAATGTGCAAATTAAACAACAGATTAAAGCGCACAAGCATCAGTCGAACCACACGCAATACGGCCATCATTAACGAGAATAAATGCCGTTTTATGGAGTCCAATCAGACTGATGGGCGGCACACCAACACAGACACGCGCCTCGCCGGAAACGTTGCCGACGAGCAGTGAATGCGTAAATGCAGTTCGTTACCGGCAATGGGTGACAACACAACAGCAACGGCAACAGCTGCCCAGATTTACAACGAATATGGACGGCGGGTGCTTGCCAAAGTGGCCGAGGCGAAAAATTACAACGTTTCATTAAAATCGAATAAAAACGAGAGCGAAAAATCACAAAGCGAAATTTGATTAGAACACAATATGCGAGGATGGCAAAAAAAAAAACACAAAAGCCTTAATGTGGAATAAAGCAAACGGCACACATGGTGGCAACACTGTTGCAAGCACACACACACACAGGAAGCAGATCTTAATGCGACGCATTTTTGCTATTTAGCTATTCATATTGTAATCAGTGTTTTGTTGTTGTTGTTCTGGGTGCTATCATCATGGCGCATCAACATCAGCCTGGTTTCATTATGACTGCTGCTAGTGTTGTCATTTTGGTTGTTGTTATTGTTGTTATTCGTGTTGCGGCTGTGCACAGTGATTCGACTCCATACAACCGCGGGACAAAATTAGAAGGAGTAGTCCATTCTTCATAAAATACTAGTTAGTTGGTATACTAGTTAGTCATGGTCTGTTGAATTGAAATCTCCATTTTGTTTTTCTTAAACTTTTGTAGTTTGGCAATGCCTGAGACTTAAATATGCAATTTTCGTCATTTTTGGAGAGCTATAGCAACGAGTGTGTTGGCTAGATTTTTCAGATTTTACATTTAATCGGTAACGTCAACATTGATAATTGCAAAGAGTAACAGAAATTGTCTCAGGACCCTTTAGTTTTGCAATAAAAACGATAATAATAATAGACGTATGTTTTGCTTTTTTGCATTTTTCTCAATTTTTCATGCTGATTGCATACTTTTAGGGATGAAACAAATAAATTTTGTCGAAAAATAGGTGTTTAGACCACTTTTCAAATTGAATTATTTTCTGAGATCGGAAGATATCGGAGGATGTAATGACATTATCCAACAAAGAAGGAATGCTTCTTAAAATAACAAAAAATCCAGAAACATACATTCACATATTTTTTAGATATTTTCCTCTAAGTTTTGTCAATTTTCAGATTTTTAATTTTAAAAAATATTTTAAATTAAAAGTGAAGTAAAAGCCTCAGCTTTGCAAATTTTGAGAAAACATTAAATGCGAAAATGACCACATCATTTCTTAATCTATATTGAAAGTTTTAGCACCTTTTTGGTAACCATGTATTTAAAAAATTTTTTTTACTCAATAGACTAAAAAACAGAAAATATGTGTTTACAATTTTTTGTGAAAAAAGTTCCGACTTTGAGAAGCTCTTGTAATTGCACTAATTATTTTTTCGCACAGATTTTTTGGGGTTTTCTTAGTTGGAGTTTTACCTTTCAAATGACATCAACATTGTAAAATTCTGAGACTATAAATTTTTTGAATTTTGTCTATGGAACGAATCACTGTGCTGTGTGTGCTTTTTATTGTTGTTGTTGTTTCCGCTGTTATTATGTTAATAATTCCGCTGATTGCTTTGGCAACACACACATACACACACACACACGGCCAGCCGCTGACAATGGCAGGCAATCAGCGGCAAGAAAATGCTTGCACGCGCTAAACAAAAATCCGCAACACAACATGCAACAACTACGTATAAAACAGCAACAACACGAATAATGGCATGGAAAAAACGATATAATAAATTCGAATAGAATGAAACGCAGATAATAAATTTAATAATTCGGTTGCGCACTGCATGGCGCACACTTGGCGCACAGAATAATGCGTCGGCTGCTTGGTTGGTTGGTTGGTTGACTTGGCGTGTTGGTATCAGCGTGTTTGTGCCCTGTGTGCGCTAAAAATATATTAAAATCCAAAATATTCAACACAATTTGCATGTTCATGAGTTCGCTGCTGCCAAGCCGGCGAAAAATGTAAAACACAACAACAACAACAGACGCCATCGCAATATCATCAACAACAATAACAAGAACAGAGCAAATGCGTAAAAGCGGAACCACAACATGGCAGCGAAGGAAGTGATTTAAATGCGCCGGATAAAGCGCCAGATAACCCGCACCCGCGCACACACACACACACACACACACACACACACACACACACACACACACACATACATATACAGACAAATACAAAGCAGCAAGAGTTATGTGGTAAAAATGAATGATGCCGCCGCTGATATGCTGATATGACAACAACAACAACAATAAATAACACCAACGATATAACGAAAGCAGGAGCAGTACAACAACAGCAACACTGATAACCAACAATACAATCACAACAATCACAAAAGCACTGCAATAACAACAATAATTGAACAATAAAATATTACTTTGTGGACAATACAAAAGGCTCGATAGATGTGGTCTAAGTGTGGCTATTGCGACCACAAACAAACGGCAAGGCAAAAGTAACAACTAGACTGCAACAACAACAATAACAACAACAACAATAATAGAATACTAACAACTCGAGATAAAGGTGATAACATCAATGGAAATGACAGCACTGAAGGCAGCCACAACACAAACAAATGAACAATCTTGGCAGCGGAAACAGCAGCAATAACAACAACAACGCTTACAGCATGTCAAACGTCAAACGCAACACCAGCATGAGTTACAAGCCCAACTGAAGAACAGGGAATGGTTGGTTGTTCTACATTGACTTCTGAGGTGTGAACCAGCAGCAAAGCTTGTTGCACATCAAAACGGCGTTAGAGCAAAACAAGAAATTGACCAATTTCAGTAGCAAGTTATCTGAAATTAATCGTTAAAAGTCAATCAGTCACCAGAAGTCAATCGCCAAAAGTGAGACAAGAATTAGTCCGAAGTCAGTCATCGGAAATTAGTCATCAAAAGTCAATTGCCAGAAGCGAGTCAAAAGTTAGATGTCCCAAGCCACTCATTCGAAGTCATTCGTCCAAAGACAGTCATCGGAAGTCAGTTATCGGAAATCAGTCGTCGAAAGTCAATCGCCAGAAGTGAGTCAAAAAGTATTTATCCAAAGTCATTCATCAAAAATCAGTAATCAGAAAACAGTGGTCAAAAGTTGGTCAAAAGTCAATTTTCCGAAGCCGCTCATATGAAGTCACTCGTCCAAAGTCAGTCATAGGAAATCAGTCGTCGAATATTAGTTGTCTGAAGTCGCTTCTCCGAAGTCAATAGTCCAAAGTCAATCATTGAAAGTCATTGAAGTCATCCGCAGTCAGTCATCGAAAATCAGTCATCAAAAGTCAATCGCAAGAAGTGAGTCAAAAATTAGTAGTCCGAAGTCACTTATCCGATTTCACTCATCCAAAGTCAATCATCGGAAATTAGTCATCGACAGTCAGTCATCGGAAGTCAGTTATCGGAAGTCAGTTATCAAAAGTCAATCGTCAAATGTTAGTCAAAAGTTAATTGTTCGAAGACACTCATTCGAATTCACTCATCTAAATTCGGTCATCGTAAATCAGTCATCGGCAGTCTGTCAGGAAGTCAATCATCGGAAGTCAGTTATCAAAAGTGAATCGTCAGAATCTAGTCAAAAGATAGTTGTCCGAAGAGACTCATTCGAAGTCATTCGTCCAAAGACAGTCATCGGAACTCAGTCATCGACAGTCAGTCATCGGAAGTCAGTTATCGGAAATCAGTTATCAGTTGTCAATCGCCAAATATTAGTCAAAAGTTAATTTTCCGAAGACACTTATTCGAATCCACTCGTCTAAAGTCGGTAATCGTAAATCAGTCATCGGCAGTCTGTCAGTCAAAAGTGAATCGTCAGAAGTTAGTCAAAAGATAGTTGTCCGAAGACACTCATTCGAAGTCACTCGTCCAAAGTCAATCATTGGAAGTCAGTCATCCGAAGTCAGTTATCCAAAGTCAGTCATCCGAAGTCAGTCATCCGAAGTCAGTCATCCGAAGTCAGTCATCCGAAGTCAGTCATCGGAAGTCAGTTATCAAAAGTGAATCGTCAGAAGCTAGTCAAAATAGTTGTCCGAAGACAGTCATTCGAAGGCACTCGTCCAAATTCAGTCATCGGAACTCAGTCATCGACAGTCAGTCATCGGAAGTCAGTTATCGGAAGTCAGTTATCAAAAGTCAATCGTCAAATGTTAGTCAAAAGTTAATTGTCCGAAGACACTCATTCGAATTCACTTGTCCGAAGTCAGTCATCGGAAATCAGTCATCAAAAGTCAATCGCCAGAAATGAGTCAAAAGTTAGATATCCCAAGCCACTCATTCGAAGTCATTCGTCCAAAGACAGTCATCGGAAGTCAGTTATCAGAAATCAGTCATCAAAAGTCAATCGCCAGAAGTGAGCGAAAAAGTATTTATTCGAAGTCACTCATTCGAAGTCACTCGTCCAAAGTCAATCATCGGAAATCAGTCAGTCATCATTTATCAAAAGTCAATCGTTATAAGTTAATCAAAGTTAGTTGTCCGTAGCCAGTCATCAGAAATAATATGTTATTATACATTTATCATATAAAATTAAACGCTAAAAGTTAATTGTCTTCACAAATCATGTCATCATAAGTCAGTCGTCAGAAAATCACAAATCCATCATCATTTAGAAGTTAATAGTAGTCTTCACAAATCGGCCAATCAAAGGCCAATCATCACAAGTTAATCGACGAAAGTAGATAATTACAAGTTAGTCTTCAGACATTTGTCATGAAAACTCAGTCATAAGAATTTCATGGATGGAAGTTAGTCATCAGAACTCGCGCGCCTTCAAGAGAGAAATCAGAAATCTTTTGTTAGTCACTAATATAATTTTCTGTGATGTTAATCATCAGAAGCCAGTGATCCGTAGTTAGTTTTTAATCGACAAATTTAATCAAAAGTTAGCGTGAGGTGGAAAATGAAAAAAAAATATGTCAAGAAACTTGTTGGCACAGTGATCGTTCAAACAAACCATTTTCCGTATTCAATGTTGTTTGCTTCGAGATTCGATCTCATTATCCTCTGACTAACGACAGTCACCACCAAAAAAAATCAATTTCAACAAAAATTCCTCAACAACATCAACACCAAAAAGGAGGCTGTAGTAAGCTTTCATATCATCACGCACGCCCCTAAAATTCTATTCGCATTTTTACCACATCGCCAACGCCAACGTCGCAGCGTGTTATCATCTTTTTTTACGCACATCCTAATGATGCTTCGTAGCTTTTCATGACGCCCATCTAAAATAATAACAAAAAACTTAAAAGCCGAAACAGCAGCAACAACAAAACATGCAATCAGCACATAGGAAACGTCGACAACGACAACAACGTCGACAGCCGTCGAAAAGCCACGGCCAGCAGCAACAAATTCGAACGACAGTAGCAGCAGCAGCAGCAACAAGCGATAGCCGCATTCGAGCATTTGTGGGCGCGCACCAAGCGCCGAGCAGAGAAACGGCCGCGGCAACTGAAACGAAAGTGGCGGCAACGATGGCAACAACGCCAAACGGACTATTAACATGTTTAATTTGACGCGGCGTGCGGTAGACAAGATTATTTATGTTCACTTGCACACACACACACACACACACACAGCGACCGATGCGTAAATTATTTTTTTTCAACGTTGCGTTGGCTTTCAAACATTTCAATAAGCGCCCAACGCCCAAAAATTCGTCTTTCTCGAAAATTTCACTCGCTTCATGTCGATTATTTACACTTTTTGCCTTCGCTTTGTGGCTAAGCTCATTTTGTTTTTTGGCTTTTCACATACAGAATTTTATAGGTTCGCGCGTACGTGTGTGTGTGGGTGTGTGTGTTCTGTGAATAACGCGTTTGTCACATAATTAAGCGGCATTCGACGATACATTTTTGTGTGTTTGTGTGTACGTTTGGCTGCTGCCGCTGAGCGCCAAATTGCTTTTCTTTCAGCTTTAATTAAAATATTGAAAATGCGATTATTGTCTTTTTATGTGTGTATGTGTGTGTGTATTGATGTATCTGAGACTTTTATGTGACACATGCCTGAGTTCATTTTCAGCGTGGTGGCTTTCTTCTTCTTTTTTAATTGAAATACTTTTCATACAAAATTTGCGCGGGCTTAGCACGCAAAACGTAGAAAAGGAAGCGCAATTATGAGGCAATAATTACAATTTTCTCTGTTTTGTAAAGTACTTAATTGTTACAATCTCAAAGAGATGTCTTGTGGTGAGCGAAAGAAAGTGAAACCAATAAAAACAATAATTCGGTATACAAAAATTGTTTAACCGTTGATAACACCGTGCGACAGTATTTTTCACACCGGAAAAAATCCATATGGACGTGAAACTAGAGACCAAACATAGTAATACTGCGTACTCAGTTTTTCATTTCCACATCCTTTGTCCTTTTTAAAGGACTTCAAAATTTTGAAGGGAATAAAAAATATAAAAAATACTTAACCTCGTTAGAATATGGCGATATGTATATCAAATGAAAGAGGAAAGGCTCAAGAATTTAAATAAAATTGGTTCTTTGTCTATTTCTAAAAAAAGGATATGAAAAAAGTAGTTTTAAAATTTTAATCCTTTATATCCTTGAAAATTTATTTAGAATTTTCTTGAAAAGTAAGAATGTTAAAACCCAAAATCTCCTTGATCACGTGTCAAAATTTCATTACTTAGTAGACGTTTATTTATATTAAAAGTCGCACGTGAGAGCGGTGGCCTAAACTTTCAAAGATATCCTTGCGGTGACACAGTATGAGAAAACCAAATAAATAAATTTTTAGTTAGAATGACCGTTTTGTTCGATAACTTGTTGTCAATTTGCAGGTAAATCCATTGTGTTCCCCTCGTCTCTATTGGCATAACACTGGGACAATCGATATTCAAAAGCTTCTCTTAAAGAAAATTATTCAACAGCAAAATCATTTGCAACAGACAGGAAAAGGTGGTAATCACTTGGTGCCAAATTCAATTCAGAATACATGTTGGTTGAAGCACAAGAACCTTCAACCAAGCTCCCGAAACTTCTGGCGCGTAACTATCGATGTATGTGGTCTGGCATTGTCCTTATGGAACACATTTCCTCTCGTATTGATCGCTTCCTTTACACGAACCAATTGTTGACAGTAAAGGCCCGAATTAAGATTTTGGCCATAGGAGAGCCTGCCAAGCCCACCAAATAAACAAACAGAAAAACCTTCGCAACCGTCAATCCTGGCTTGAACACTGTTTGTGCCGACTTAACGCAATTCAATCACAACAGTTTTTATTTGAAATTATTGCAAGGGATTGACTTTTCATTACCAGTCACCATACGCTTCAAGAATGGGTCGATTTAGCAGTGTATTGCCGTTGGAAACTCGGTCCATGAGGTTTTTTTAGGTCGTGTGCAAGCCATACATCGAACTTCTTTTTGTATCCAACCTTATTTAAGTGGTCCCCAACGGGCTTTTGTGCAATGTTTAGCTTCTGGACAATCGAAATAATGCTTGCTTGATGATTGAGCTCGACAATTTCCATGAATTTATAAACATTTCGGACAGTTGGTTTTCTAAAACGTGGTTCTTTTTTGACTCAAAATTACAGGAAAGGAATAGATGAAACGAAACATTTGTATGATTGATTGTCAGGACCATAAACACTTTGAAATTTGACATGCGCTCAAACAAAACTGAGTCAAGCCAATCACAAATCTGTCTGAAAAGTTTTTTTGTATGTGTAAAAATCGGATCGCAATGGAGCGAAATGAATAAAAAGGCGTTTGGCGATCAGTTGGGGTGCAGCGTTTATTCGGAGGTGGTAGAATATTAAAAAATACAAACGGGGAACAGAAATAGAACAGAAAAAAAATCAATTAAAATTTGAATTTTGATGAAACTTTATTATCAAAATAATATTTGGTTTGTGCCATTAGTAATGGAATATGACATCATTCAAATGACCGCCACGAGCAGCCTGGCACACCTCGGTTTTTTTAAGGTAATTTTCGATGACTTTTTTACATATAGAAGGCTGTAAGGCGCCAAGAACTGCACGTATGTTGTCCCTCAAATGCTCCAAAGTCTGCGGATTGTCTGCATAGACTTGGTCTTTCGCGTAGTCCCAAAGAAAAAAGTCCAAAGGGTTCAGATCGCACGATCTTGACGGCCAATTGGCATCACCAAAACGCGAAATTATGCGTTCATCGAACCTGGTTCGCAATTCTGTCATGTTCGGTCGTGTTGTGTGGCATGTAGCGACGTCCTATCGTTTTTACTATCTTAAATACACCGCAATAACATACGCAAGTACAACCAGCCCAGACTTAAGTTGACTATTTCAATTTTTAATTGTTTAATTTATTTTATTTTTATTTTTATTTTATTTGTACAACAATAAATTATTATACAAATATTACAGTAGCAGCACTAGTGACTTTGGCCATCGGCCATTTATAAAGTTTAATATTTTATATAGAAAAGTATTTGATGTATATATTGAATCTATTGGCCTAATTGATGTCCTTGGAACAACAACTCAACCTATCTACTGAATGCACCTTTTATTGGTTAATCTATTTGTTGCCCCCAAAATTGTGTCACAAAAATCGTTTATGCCTCTTAACCACATTTATCTGGCATTGAGCTGACATTTCAAAAATCATTGTGTGCTATATATGAGCAAATAATTTTATAATCAATCATCAATTCTTCTTTCATAAATTACAACAGTTTTTCGATGCCCATACGTACACAATTTATGTAGGCAAATAAATCCAGTCATAAACTGTCGCACAATGCCATTTAAAATGAATTCATTTCAAATTGTTAGATAAATTTTACAACTGTAAAAACCTTGAGTATTGAGCAAAAAATATTACATGACAAGCATGAAATTGCCGGCAGCGACACGCGCGCTCGCCAATGGTTGCCGTAGAGCGCAAATTGTGCAAAAATTATATCGCTTTGATTAAAGATGTCAAATGATGGAAATATTGAGAGCTTTGCATTTTTGTATTTTTTTCTCCACATATTGCTGTGTATATATGAACAAGTTTATGTCTTCATTTATTTTATTTATTGTCGTTGTGCGCTGTTATATGTGTGTATTTATTTTATTTTTTTCACTCATTTTTTTCAATCATTTTTTTTTCACAGAAGGCCAGCGGAACCAGAAATATTGTACTATAAAAATCTACAAGGAAAAAGAGAATAACGAGAACATTGCTCACAACAATGAAAAGGCATCAATCAAACGCCTATCCGTCCACACCCACACTCGCGCACACACACACGCGCACGCGCACGCAATCAAACAGCACACAATGTAATACAATACGCGCTGCCATCGCACACAACGCACAGCAGCAACATGAAATATGAAAGCTTATAAAAATGCGCAGTGTATTTTATAACATTTGAGCGATGAGCGCCGACGAGCCTTTTATTAAAAAACAAATTGAAAAAAATGCAATTTTTAAAATGAAATAAAAACGCCAAACACAAAGCCAACAACGACAATATTGACATTTATATTTCGAGGAAGTCGACTATCGACGCAGAAGTTGACGCGCTTAAAGCGACACACGCAATTACCGTCACAGCGAGTGAGTGAGTGAGCGGGCAAGCGCCCAGAAATAGGCAATGAAAGTTGTTAATTGCGTGCATGTGTATTGAGTGAACGGCATTGTGGCGGTGAGGTGAGGTTTGGCCGCTGTCAGGCTTGAAAAACATCAAATTTACGTGCGCCTGTCATATGCAACAAGAACAACAAGAAGTTCACAGCAACACAAAAAACGAAACGAAAAAATTACAAACGTTTGTGTAATAATAAAACATGCAGAGAAATTACTTGAGCCACCAAAGTAAACAAACAGCCAAGAAAACAAGCAACAGCCGAACTTTTGCCACGCACAACAACGTAAATTCGAGTGGTGTTGAGCACGGAAGTTGAGTAGAGGAAGAAGAAGCAGACAAGTGACTGTGATTTTGTCTGAGACTAAACGAATGAAATATTGCTTTTTATAAACCTGGCCTATATGTTCTATAACACCGTGCGACAGCATTTTTCACACCGGGAAAAAACCATATGTGCGTGAAACCAAAGACCAAATATAGTAATACTGCGTACTCAGTTTTTCATTTCTACATCTTTTGTGCTTTTAAAAGGACTTCAAAATTTTGAAGGGGATAAAAAATAAAAAAAATATCAAAAATACTTAACCTGGATAGAATATGGCGATATGTATATTATATGAAAGAGAAAAGGCTCAAGAATTTAAATAAAATTGATTTTGTATCTATTTGTAAAAAAAGGATATGAAAAAGGTCCTTTGCAAATTTTAATCCTTTATATCCTTTAAAATTTATAAAGAATTTTCTTGAAAAGTAAGTATGTTAAAACCCAAAATCTCTTTAATCACGTATCAAAACTTCATTACTCTAGATTAATTAGTTCGAAAGTTATTAAAAACAAGGCGGAAGCTGCAATTCTAATGAAGTAAAAAAATTCTAATTTATTTGAGTATCAGTATTTTAAATAATAAAAAGATACAAAATCAATGAAGCGAGAATAATGAAATTTTGACACGTGCTCAAGGAGATTTGGGGTTTTAACATACTTACTTTTCAAGAAAATTCTGTGCAAATTTTCAAGGATATAAAGGATTAAAATTTTCAAAGGACCTTTTTCTTATCCTTTTTTTATAAATAGATAAAATATCCATTTTATTTAAATTCTTGAGCCTTTCCTCTTTCATTTGATATACATATTGCCATATTCTAACGAGGTTAAGTATTTTTTATATTTTTTATATTTTTTATTCCCTTCAAAATTTTGAAGTGCTTTTAAAAGGACAAAGGATATAGAAATAAAAAACTGAGCACGCAGTATTACTATGTTTGGTCTCTAGTTTCACGCCCATATGGTTTTTCTGGTGTGAAAAATTTTTTTTAATTTTTGTCGCACGGTGTAATCTGTCTCTGTATGTGTGTTTTTGAAAAGTTGCAGCATAAAATGTGCCGCAAGCAACTAAAACAAACGCCCAACGTAAATACGCAGTGACTCAGTGACGAGCGGCAAAGGCGAGACAGAAAACCACACACACACACACACACACACTTAGACAAGTACTTTGCTTTTATGGTATTTGTTTAGACATTTGCACATACTTGAAGCATAACCGGCACGTACCGGCCAACAAAACGACGCAAGGCAAAGGCCAACAAAACACACATCAAACAACATTTTTTGGCCGTTGCGTGCGCTCGCATGCAAATTTGTAAATTTGTCATTTTCCACAACAACAACAGACGATACAACAAACAATACAACAGACGATACAGTAGGCAACAAAGTATGTCGAGTTCCTCTTTTCGTTTACTTTTAATTTAAACTTTTTTACAATTTTTTTTCATTATTTTTTTTAATTTTAATTTTTTCAAATTTTCTGAAATTGTCAGTAAATATGCATTAAAATTTCTCAGCTCTGTTCTCTCCTATGGCAGCGCTCGCACTGCTGTTGACCAGCAAAGCCCTTTCAACGCTTTCACCAACTTTGTAGGCATTTCCGTTTATGCTCATTGCTTCCGCCATTACTCCTACTCCTTCTTTTCCTGCTACTACAGCACAGTTAGAAAAACACTAACGCAGCTCGAAATTGCCACAAGTGCCTCGGCCAGCAGCCGGCAAAAGGTTGCAAAACTTTGCAAGTGCCCGAAAGTTGACTTACCGCCTCAGCAGCAAATAACCAACACAAACACCTTCACACTTGTTACTGGCCCAATATATATTAACATGAGTGTATGTGTATGTGTATGTGTGTTTGTGTGTGCATTGGGGTGAAAGTGTTGTTGACCATGTCGCAGCGCTCGTCCGCTGTCAGTTTAAGTGGTTTTAGCCGACTTGCCCCATGTCCAATTTGCATTCACCTCATGGCCATTTTGTCTGCGACAGCAAATTGCTGAGGCCAGAACTTTTAATAGATTTACAACAGCCGATCACCGCAACTGCTAACCGCTGTCACCGTTCACTGTTTGCTGCTGCCTTCTGGAATATTTGAAAATTTTACCTGCCACTGCACTGGCAGACGCCCGATTGCGCTCTTAATCGTATTTGCAAATATTTTATATACAAATGTATGTAAATGCATACGAGTAAATATGTATGTATGGCTGTGTGTGGGTTTTGTTTGCTCACTCACTTAATGGACCACAAATTTATTTTGGAAATTGAAGCAAAATTTTTTAGTGCTTAGTAAAATTGTGGAAATCAAAAAAAAAAAAACCATAAAAATCCAAGTTTTCAAAACCTTTGCTGACAGTTTGAGCTTCAATTTTGTATCGATATTTATATGTGAAAATAAACAATATTAAGAAAACAAACATAAAGTTAACAAGTTTTTTCAGGATATATGAAAATAAGTGGTAATTATTTATTGATGTAGAAATGTAACCATTTGCAAAGCAGATTACTTATACTTAAGATTTAGCAATTCTTTTAATTTTTGTTAACAAGTGTTTTCAGTAGATATGAAAATGTGTGGTAATTATTTATTGATGTAGAAATGTAACCATTTTCAAAACCGATTACTTATACTTCAGATTTAGCAATTCTTTTAAATTTTGTAAAAACAAAACTATGTGGTTTGCAATTTTGTATCAGAATTTAATTATTTAAATATGTAACCATTTACAAAACCGATTACTTATGGTTAACAGTAACATCAAAATACGATTTCAAGTTCAATAGTAATTCTAACTCATAAGAAAAAAGGTGTGATTTGCAATTTTATATTAGATTATAATAAAACAAACATGTAACCATTCACAAATCCGATTACTTTTTCTTATAAGTTACACTAAAATATAACAAAGCCAATAATTTATGAACTCTTAGCGCCAAAAAAGTTTTTCTTCGTTTATTTATTAATTTGTGACCCAAAAAGACGAGTATTGAATATGAAAGAACACAGTTGTCATAAGTGGTGAATGTTGTCAGTGATAAGTTTGACAGTGGGTAATGCATGATTGATCTGATGTGGTTGATTTGGTTCAAAATACTTTGCTGCAGTTTGTCTGATTTGAAACTTGCAAAGTGGTTTATTAAACAGGAGACTTTAATGACTTTTATTTGCACGGTTTTCGTTTCCCAGTTTGTTTTCAACTATACGGAGCACAGTAATAATTATGGATCTCCTCCTATAAGAATTTTGAGTCCAATAAAGCTGAAAAAACATCGATTTACAATCACAAAATAAGCAGTGACGCAAATTATTTCAGCAGCGATGGCGACTGCAGCAAAAACTGAAACGTTAAGAAGTATTTTCCGACGGAATATTCATTCTTAGCTTCGGTATTTGGCCCGTTTGAAATCTTCTGATTCAGCTTCGGCTTCTGTTTCGAAGTATTTTAACTATCAAATTTTGGGTTTTATCGATATTTCGGACATCAAGATTGCGATTAAAAAAACTGATCTCTAGTCAGCTATTTATGTCAATTGAATTGTTAAGTTTTTGTTTTTGTTAAAAACTGAACTCTATGAGTGTTTTTGGTTTTTTTACAAAATATAAATATTTATTCTTTTATTATTTCTTAAGTGAAACAAAGATATGAGTAAAGAAAGAACAGCTCATTTTTATCATTTGTTTCCCCCTTAAAAGAATTTTTATTAGTATTCAACTTTGGGTTCGGCCGAATATGTTAGTTAAGCCGAATATTCGGCTCCGGCCAAAAATCCACCTTCGGCCGGACACTACTAAGAAGTAAGGAAACAGTTTTACCAACTTGAGACTATCCAATGGGAATGAAGCATACAAATGCAGCGGAAATTGGTATCTCAACTAATATTTTTTCAAGTCTTTTTTCAACTAGTTTAGTACAAAACTCGAGTGATAAAAAATCGTGCATTAAAAAAATCAGAAATTGTTTTCGATGTAATGTCTGAACTTTCATTGCAATTGCATTTTTTTTCAATGAAACAAATCATGGTTTTTGTTAAATAAATAAAGCATAGTCTTTTTTGAAATATTTCATAATTATTAATTTTTTATGATTCGATTCGATTGCGGATCTCAAAAGTTCAGACAATGTTAGGTCGGAAAATATTTTTTCACATTTTTTTACTTTAAATTTTGTATCAAATAGGACATCAACACTATGGGTTAATTAAATTACATTTACTTGAGTGGGAAAAAGTACTTTTCAATTCTACGAAATGCCGCCAGTGGCAGCTTTTATTTACATTTATAATTTTTCTGCACACAATTAAATGAGCATTTTAGTGCAACAAATTATGGCATTTTATGCCTTATTGTAAATTTTTTTATTTGAATTTTTTGTTGCAACTGCAGGCCTTTCATTCTCGACGCGCTTAAAATTGAAATTAAAAAACTTTGAAATCAAAAAGTTGCGCATAAGCTCGCATTTATTGCTTAATTGCCAAGTAAACTTTGTTATTATTTTCATTATTTGGGTTTTATTTATGGTTTTTGCCGTTATGCGTTTTTGTCTTAGTTTTTATACTTTACTTTTTTGTTTGCTTTTTTTTGGATTAATTTTTGTTTCGTTTTCGTTAAATGTTTTTTTTTGTTGCGGTCTGAGTTTTGGTTTCGGTTACCGCAGTGAGGCCAACTGAATGATTTATTCAGTGCCATAACGGAAGTAAAGCGCTGAATTGCTTCCGTCACTGAAAATACGCGCAATGTCGTCGTTGTTGCTTTGGCTGTCCTTTTCTCTGTGTTGTTGTTGTTGTTGCTGCCCTTTCCTCATGCACTTGTATACACTGTCAAAGTTGAAGCGCTACAATGCAGAGCAAATTGCGAGGAAAACTTTCCACTGCCACAAAAAATTGTTATATAGGTATTTGTTAGCGGCATTCACAATGTGAAGCAACTACATGGAAAGAAGGCAAATTAACCATTAAAATAAAATACAGATGATAAAACTTTACACTTCTAAAAATATTGTGTTGAAAAGTTCAGTCGGGGTTCAGTAGGGATGCATTCAGGGTTGCATGGATGGATTGAGAAGTGAAAAATTTGCTGATTTTCACCTTTTCTAGTTTGATGACCATTGGTCGTTTGACCGAAATGTATCAAATTCTATACGTTTTTCTCGACTAGGGACCTTCGGACTTGGAACATAAAATATCTGAAATCATTTTGTGTAATATTGAGTGTTTTATACAAGAATTTTTGTTGGTATTTTGTTTAATTATATTTTTTTATTTGGTTCCTTTTTTGGTACTTAAAAATATAGTGTATTTCTGTTAAAGTCAGGGTTGCTTGGATCGTACGAGAAGTGAAAATATTAGCTGTTTATGACATTTTCTAGTTTGTTGACACAACCACAGTGGTCGTTTGACCGAATTGTATCAAATTCTATAGAAATTCAGATTTGAAACATAAAATATGTGAAAACATTTTGTATAATATTGAGTCTTTTATACAAGTTTTTCTTGGTATTTTATTTAATTACAATTTTTTTTTGGTTCCCTTTTTGACAAACAGCAACTGTGGTCAAAACTACTTCACTACTATAAATTTTTACCACACTTTTCGCTCCCACTTCCAGGTCAATTGACACACATCGTGAATACCTTCAGAAATTAATCTTTTTCTCACACTAAATTCGTACACTATGCAAAATCAAACAAACCAAGTTCAAAAAACTGAACAACAGCCCATGTGGCAAGTAATTATACGACAACAACAACAACAACAATATTCAACAAACTTTCGAAACAGAAAATTTGCGAGCTCAGTTAACTTTCGTGAGCACAACGGAATGTCGCATGTGCCGCCGCCGCCCCGCCCACTGACCCCGTAAAACCGGCACACCACAAAAACCTGGATTATGCTGCTTTTTTGTCGAAATCATTTCAGTGACAGCTCACAAATGCTTAATAATTAATTAAAAAAAAACAAAAAGACTTTACACAAAAAAAGTGTTTTCATCCAAATGAGTCTGCCACCGTCAGTGGCGCCTGGTGGTTGGCTGCTTGGTGGCCTAGGGACCGAGAATCGACGGGCGGAGCGGAAGTGGGCTTGGCGGTCGTCGGTGTGCGCGTATTTGCGGTTTTTATGTCAAGCGGCGGTTCGTTGAATTCATTAAAAGTTTGCTGCTACTACTGCTGCTGCTACTATTCTTGTTGTTGTTCTTTGAGCCATTTTATGTGCAAGTGTGTGTGTATGTGTTCTGCTTCGACATTTCGCCCTAAAACTTTGCATTAAATGCAAAGTTGAAGTATTTCGGGTTTTGTGTGCTTTTGTTTTGTTTGCCCTTTGGTTCTTTACGCTTTTCAATTTGCTTCTTTTTTCATTTTTTTTTAATGTTACGCGCCCCTTTTTTCCTTTGGCAAATTGTTGAACGGTGCATTCTAAACTTTCACTTTGGCATTTTCCATCGTTTTTTCTTTTGTTTTCATTCACGCCCACGGCACTTTACGCGCTTCCGCTGGTGATTTGCGCTCGTCTGACCTTGAAATCGCAGCAGCGCAAATGCGTTTCTGCAGCGCTTGAGGCGACTGTGAAACCAACGTCGCCATATGTGCGCCGGGGCTCCAAAGTTGGGCGCCTCACATTAGAGTGACACACCACAATTGCGCTCGCGGTGTCGGGCAGCGGCGCAGCGTTCGTCCTTTACGGCTCGTAAATGCGTAATTGTTTGTTGGCGTTCACGTTGCGCTCACTTGCACACTCACTTCTGTACGTCGACGACCAGCAATAAGTTTGCCATAAAATTGTTTGGCTTTCAAATTGGTTAGTCAACAGCGCCAGTTTGGCTCCATAATTTCGACTTCAATTGCATTGACTTTTGCGGCGTTGCGGCGCTTCAACACGCATTCATAATGGGGGCAACAGTTGATTTGAACATTGCCCTGAGCGATGAGTGTTCGTATAACTTTCGAGTGTTATTATAGTGGCGGCAATTTTGGCATACAAATAAAAATTCAACATGGGTCATTTGAAAACCTCAGAGGGTGAACTTTGTGCCGCTTAAAAGAAGAAAAGATGGAATGAGAAGGAAATTGACTAATAAAAATTATGAACAATATATGAAACTTGTTAAAATGGAAATTTGTTGAAGCCAAACTATAAACTTCAGAGGTAATTCAGTGTTTATTTTGAGAAGCATATCGAATGTTTGTTTAAAAAATTTATTAAATAATGCAAAGTACGTTCCAAGGTATGTAAACAGAACTGTTTAGAGAAAAAAGGAATTACTGGTAAACTTACAATTTTCACAATATTTGGACTAATAACTAGAAGCAGAGTTCTTGCGTGTAAAGTGACTCTATGTTTGTCGCATTGCACAGTGATTCCACTACATAAAACCGCAGGACCAAATTAGAAGGAGTGGTCTGTTCTCAATAAAATTTGGTATACTATGGTATTCATGGTCTGCTGAATTGAAATCTCCATTTTCTTAAACTTTTGTAGTTTGTCAATGCCTGAGACTTAAATTTGTAATAATGTGTTGGCTAGATTGTTCAGATTTTTTATTTAATCGATAACGTCAACACTGATAATTGCAAAGAGTAATATAAATTGTACAAGGACCCTTTAGTTTTGCAATAAAAATGGTAATAGTAGATGTATATTTTGCATTTTTGCTGTTTCTTTTTTATTTTTCAGATTTTTTGCATACTTTCAGGGATTAATAATATATATATTTGGATATGAATATAATGAGTCGCCGTAGCTCAGCTGGCTAGTGCGTTGGGCCGCGAGTCAAATGCGACGCTCGAACCCAGGTTCAAGACTCCGTTGCTGCTAACACCGAAAAAAAGAAAAACAAAAATTTTTCTTTCGGCGGCTGTCCTCTCAGCAGGAAATGGCAAACCTCTGAGAGTAAAATTGCCTATGAAAAAGCTCCCAACTCGCCGTTCGGAGTCGGCATAAAACTGTAGGTCCCTTCCAACCTTGTAAAAAAAAATTCGCACGCACAACACGGATGGTTGCGGGTAGCTAGGCCTTAGTCGCGGTATCGGGCTGTCGTGCCAGTCAATTAATTATTATAAATTATTATGAATATAATGAATAATATAAATATTTATTATAATTAAATATATTTTATTTAGACAATTTTTCAAATTGAATTATTTTCTAAGACCGGAAGATATCGGAGGTTGTGTTTACATTATTCCACAAAGAAAGAATGCTTCTTAAAATTAAAAAAATATCCTGGAACATACTTTCACATCATTTTTAGATATTTTCCTCTAAGTTTTGCCAATTTTCAGGTTTTTAATTTTGAAAAATATTTTAAATTAAAAGTGAAGTAGAAGCCTCAGCTTTGTAAGTTTTGAGAAAACATTAAAAGCTAAAATGAACACATCAGTTCTTAATCTATACTGAAAGTTTTAGCAAATTCTTACTATCGATGTATTTTTACGATTTTTTTTTTACTCCAGAGACTAAAAAACAGAAAACATGTCTTTACTTTTTTGTGAAAAAAGTTCTGACTTTGCACACACACTAATTAATTGTGTGCATGCTTCTTAAAATTAACAAAATTCTGTAACATACTTTCACATACTTTTTAAATATTTTCCACTAAGTTTTGACAATTTTCAGGTTTTCAATTTTGAAAAATATTTTAAATTAAAAGTGAAGTAGAAGTCTTAGCTTTGTAAGTTTTGAGAAAACATTAAAAGCGAAAATGGACACATCAGTTGTTAATCTAAATTGGAAGTCTTAGCAAATTCTTGCTAACGATGTAATTTTACGATTTTTTTCACGAAACAAAAAAACCGAAAACATGTGTTAAATTTTTTTGTGAAAAAAGTTCTGACTTTGCACACACACTAATTAATTGTTTGCATGTATTTTTGGGGGTTTTCTTAGTTGGAGTTTTATCTTTCAAATGACATTAAAATCGTTAAATTCTGAGACTAACATTTTTTTATTTTGTCTATGGAACGTATCACCACTAAGCAAATTTGCTTAGTGGTATCACTGTGAGGTCCATGTGATTTTAAAAACCATTAAAATTAAATAGAAATTTTAAACTAAGCTTTAACCCTTTCGACCCCGAATTTTACCCTGTGTCTCGATATTACTTTTTTCTAGAGTTCTAGAGCTAGCTTATTTTGAACAATTTCAGCTTAAAACGGTTAAATAAATTTTGTATCAATATTTTTTAATTACAGAAACATTATTTAATATTTATTGAAAAATGCAAAATTATTACTTTTTGATTTTATTTAACCATTATTAAAGAAACAGGGTTTGGATCAAACGCGCCCAATTCGTAGACTTCAATTAGAACACAAACTTTCCCTGATATTGCTGCAAATTATTGGAAATTAGTTTGGGGATAACAGTAAAATTTTTGTACTTTGCTTTGAATTCACTTCAAAAAATATTTATTTGTTGGTGCCTACTTAAATTAAACCCATAAATCAATCGTAGTTTTTGCTATAAGATGACAAATAGGTGAAGTTGCTCTCAGGCAACTTTGGGGTAGGGTTAAGGGACACTAAGCTCACCTCATCGTGCTTTACATTTATCAGAAAAGTGCATCAAAAATATTTTCTTATAAAATATTTATAATGAAAAAATTGTAATAAAATCTCTTATTCTAATTTAGATCCCAAAACCTGTTTAAATTGTTTGAAAATGCATTAAAAATATGAACATAACAATATGCATGACTTCTGAAAATTATTTGAAAGATTTTCACTTACTGCATTAAAAACAAAGCTTAATTGAATTTAGAACTAAGAAAACTATTCACAATGCACACTACACAATTTTAATAATCAACATCATTTATGCTTTTCGTAAAATCTTTATAAATTTTTCAGCAATTTCTTCGTACAGTTATGGAATCATTTAATGAATTTTATTGAAAACAATGCCTTGGCAAATGGAAATGCAATCAACATTTGGCAGCAACTTGAGCATAAAATATTAATGACAAGCAAACACAACTAACGAACTAAAATTAAAATTTCAAATTAAAAGCTTCAACTTGCAACATTTCAACTGTTCAACTGTTTGTGGCATTTGTTGAGCGCTCCGTCGAGTCAAGTCGAGTCAATAGTGCACAACAAAAGGCGTTCACATGAACCATTTGTGCAAATTCCAATGCAAATATTGACGCAAATTGCCTTAAAAGGGCTGCGAAAGTGCACTCAACCATTTTCGAGTTTTGTTTACAATGCACTAATTTCATAATAAAATCTATCGAAAGCCAGAAACAAAGCCTTAGATATGGCAAAAATTGGATTTCGAGCATCTAGAAGAAAGAAGTAAAGTTTTATTTTTCGCAAATACAAATACAGATAAACAAAGATGGGCGTTAAGTAGCGACATGTTTGCTTGTGTGTGTGGATGAAATATTTGTGTGGGTAATTTGTGCGTAATGCTCAATAAGACAAGTTGGAAACATATTTATTTTTGCATACAAACAGCAACGGCTCATGTTGCGCATATTTACATATGTACATATGTGTTTATATGTATGTACATATGTGTTTATATGTATGTACATATATGCTTATACATATATCTGAGATAGCTTCTGTGCAAACAATGACGCGCCACGGAAACGCCTCACACAAATACACAAAAGTCTACGCACGAAATGATATGCGAAATTCGTCAAGTCGATATTTTTGAAAGCACACCAACTGTTTGTGTGGGCGCGTTGTCTGAGTGATGAATAAAGAGTGAAAAGTCAAAATGATATGGATTTGAAATAAGCTCAAAGTAACAAATAATGAAGATTAGATGTCTTTTCCTGTTTCCTTGCGCGTTTTTTAAAGCGCAGTAAAGTCGTGTACCAGTGGGATTGTAAAAAATATGTGAAAAATTGTAGGAAGGCATGAAATAAATAGCACAAAATCAAACAATATGAAATTGTGTGGTATGAAGTCATGGGGAAAAACTGCCATGCAGTCAAAACAGGACTGCACAAAACAGGAGAAAGCAAATGCCTAGAAACGCACTTTAATATTATGTACACAAAATAGTCTACATGTGTACATATATACATATATATACATATATAAATATAGTATACTTATTTATTTATAAGTAGTAATAAATCCCAGCACCCATAACCTTAATAATCATTTCAAGTATTCATTTCATTCATTTTTAAAAACTTTGTCTTTTCTATTAGAAACCTTTTACCGCTTTGTAATAATAATAGGATTTCTTACGTACTGGATCATTTAAATATATAATACATATATGCACACATGTAGCCATGTTTATCATTTGCCAAAAATTTGATCTCATTGCACATTTGTAGCATAAAACATTTCGATTGCTGTCAAATTTATGCAAATCGCATCAACAATTTCAATCTGATGGCCATTGCAAAATATTTGTTTAGGTAATAAAAGAATGGACAGAAACTCGTAGTTAAATCTGACAACTAATCGCTTTTAGAGGCCATAACTTTATGACTAAAATAGACAAACCATTATGTACGTCAACGAAGCAATCAGTTTCTTGAGAGCCGAGTTAACCAAAATTCAAGGATATATGTAATTTACAAATATCCGAATATCCGAATTTCATAAAAAAACTTTATGTTTGCTTGATTCAGTTTTGGTTGAGCGTACGTCAAAGATGGACACCAGATAATAAAAAAAATACGCCATATTTTACAGCTTTTTTTCGATGAAGGTGACAACGTAAGCCAGGTAACTGAAAATATAAAATGTTTTGATGGTTTTGATAGTGTAAAAGCCAATCATATGCAATTTTGGTTTTGTCGATTCCGTTTCGGAAATTTTTAAGTCAAATACGCATCACACTCCGGAAGACTACTTGTCGAAAATGTCCGCCATGTAAGAGCTGCTTCGATTGTTCAGGAGCTAAACATTGCACAAAAACAATTTGGAACCACTTAAATAAAGCTGGATACAAAAAGAAGCCCGATGTATAGGAAGCGACTAGCTTTGGCCAACAGGAAAGAAGTTTTGTTCCATCAGACCAACGCCACGCCACATACGCCAGAATGCGCCAGAAGCTCCGGAAGCTTGCTTGAGTGGTTCCATTCTTCCACCTTATATTCCGGATTTGCCACCAAGTGATTACCACCTATGAAGAAACTTGTTAAAGTCTTCCGATGCAGTTTTTTGCCAATAGCGACAAGGATTTTTATGAAAATTTGATTGAAATTGAAATTTGATGATATTTTTAAAATTTATTTTGTTAATTATTGTTGTCTTCAGACTGTTTCGAAAACTATCGACTAAACATTTCTTTGTCTTTTAAGCGAGTATAGTGCATCTTTTGATGAGTTTTTCATTTAGGAGTTCTAAATACTTTCTTGAAAATTCTAGTTTCTGCATTTCCATGTCTCATAAAAATTATTTTGAGAGAACATTCCATGATCTTTTTAATTTATGGTGTCTAAAGTCTGTCTAGGAGACAAGCATTTCTATTTAAGCCTTAATTTAGGACAAATTTTGAAGGTTTTTTCCCATTGATGTTGTCTATAGACCTTTTGGAAACCATACTTTTTGTATTTCCATAACTTGTGGGACATTATTTTAAGACAAACTTGAATAAATATTATTACAACACAACAACTATTTAATCAGTCCTTGCATATTAACATGAAAATCAAATCAATCAATCAACACAGCAAGTCAACTCTATCGAAAGTTGTTCAGCCGCTGCTTGACAGTACCCAAGAAAATCGGCATTACTGACCACCCCATACGCTTCTTATATCACATTTCGAATACTTAATCTACTGAACTACACAAACTACAAAACAATGCTCGCAATTCGTTGCACCAGTTGCTAAGTTCAATAATGTTACTCATACGCCCTCATGGCCAACTGCTGTCAATTGATGCAGCGCCTTTGTGCTGGCCCATGCAAGCATAATAAGGCATCAAGCGGCCTTAAAGCCATCGATAGCCAAGGTCAGGTGTGTAATATAGGCAACAACAGCAACAACAAAAACAGCATACAGCAAAATGCGAGAAAAGCCAACAACATCGCTCAGTGCTTCGCGGAAATACGTTTTTATTAAAACATCAATGACTATGGCAAAAAGGAGCTTTGGCCCATACAACAAGCGGCTTTTGGCCTGTTTCGCTTTCATTTCATTTTTAATTCAAAAGCAAAATAAAATGCCCACATTTTTACGAGCGTCAATATGAAATCCTTATTTATGCCAACTGCTATCGTTACGAGTATGGGCCGCCGTGTGCAGCTGTGCGTTGCTGCATTCTTATGCCACCTATGTATGTGTGCAAGTGTGTGTGAGCGCACGCAAGACTTCACACACACACACACTGGACTTAACACGCTTTTACGCTGCAGTTGCCACTTTTGTTTGGTTATAAATTTTATTTTGCATTTTTTTCGCCCCACTTTTATGTTCCCTCAGCCGCTGTTCATACACACCTTTTGCATTACGTGAATATTTCCGTTTTATGTGCGCAACCACACAGCTCCGTTGCGGCTCGCCTTCAGCACTCTTTTAATAGGCAGCAACTGGCTGTTGTCGGCTTTTTGACTGTAAAACAGCGCTGATGAATTTGATTCAATTTTTTTGAATACAGTTTGAATTTGTCGTTTTTGAATTCGTCACACTCACTACAGCACCAAATGGCAATTCGTCACTGCTGTCTAACACATCAATTTCTGTGTTGGCCTTGAACAGTGAAAAGTTTGCGCAACAACTCAAATAACAATTTGCTATATCGATGTCACGCGCCAAAAAGTATGCCATACGTTTCACACGCATGCACACGGCTGCTCTGACGATCGCTCATTATTTTTTTTTTGTTGTTGTTGTTAGGCGCCGTGGACGTGACAAATGTTCACATATCGTGAACACGCTGACGTGTGCGTCTTACTGCACTCGACGCCGCCACACTTTTCGGGCAACTTTCCTCTTTTTGCTCGAAACGCACTCAACTTTTGCACGGGCAATTTTTGTTGTTTTTTCGGTTTGGTTTTATATTTTCAGGTGCATTTTTGATGCAAAGCGAAATGGTAATTTGTAGCAAATTTTTTTCTCGAGCGCGTCACACTCGAAATATCTCAAGTGGGTGAAATGCCACTTCAAGCGCCCGAATGTATGCTATACGGTTTGTAATTTTTGTTGTTTTAGCAGCAAAAGTGCCGCTGGTGTTGGTGATGGTGGAATGAAGCGACGAAAGGTTGTGCATTTAAAGTTACATTTGATGGCAAAGTTTTGTGTGCTACGGCGTAAGATAAAGTTTTGCGCAACATAGTTGGCATACTTTTAGGCGAATGATGCTGCAATTTGCGCGACAAACACAAAACACATATTTACTCAGTGCGCATAAAATGTTGGTTACTGTAATTTGTCGTTGATTTGTGTGTCAACACAGGTTGAAGTTTGCGCCTACAAGTAGGCTTCAAAATTTTTGTTTGACAACTTTGTACAGCTTTGATTGTTTGTTATTCTTTTTTTTGTTTACTATTCACAGAGCAAAAAAGGTAATGTAAAAACTTTTTATAACGCCTGAAAGAATGCTTCACTCTAGCAACTGGAAATGCTTTGTTGCTGCCTGGCCAATCATTTGCAATTTAATTATTATTATGGTTTTCATTTCCCAGCTCAACACCTTCGTTTGGACCAATTTACGTCGCCGGCGCCTAAAAGCAGGCTATGACCTTTTCTTTTCTTTACTTTCCTTTGTTCATTTTTTTGTATTTTGTAAAAAATTCTCGCACACTTTTTTCTACACAATAGATGTCAAGTTAATTTTCTGACATCGCTTTACCGTTGCCGTTATTTCAGCAAACTTTTTCCATTAAGCTGCACCGTATTACGTTGTGTCGTGCCGTACCGAACCTTTTTTTCGTTGCTTGGTTTGCTTCACATTTACTTTCAAATGTTAGTTATACTCAATTTTACTTGTTGTGTTTATTTTGGTGTTGTTGTTTTTCTGCGTTCGCTACGTGCTAGTCGCAGTCGCGCTCACTGACAACCCGACCGCTGACAGTCAGACAGACAAACAGACAGCCAGACGTTATCTTTATTTGTGCGTTGCTACAACAGACGGCCGCGACGGGCCTTGCAAGATATGCTTTGCAAATTTATGGAAATGTCCTTCCGCGGGCACGAAGCAACAGCAGCGGCAGCGGCAGCTGTTCTCAGTATTTCAGTATTTTCTATTATTAAATTCCGTACTGTAAACGGTTGGCGTAATTTAATGTCGCCGCCCAAAAGCATGCCTCGACTTGTGTCATCACTTCGGCGTCAAATATGTTCGTTGTTGTGCGCCTTTTCGGCGTTTACTCTTTTGCCGTTTGCTTCAGTCGCGTATTTAAATGTTATGCGTTGTGTGACTAGTACAACGATGCGCCTAGAAGTGGACTTTGGACTAGGCGCCGTTGCTGATTTGGCCCTTCAGCGATGCGCGTAGTGTCGCATGCACGCAGAGGCTCACTCGGGCGTACGCAACGAGCGTCGAAAGGCAACGTTTGACATTAACCAGGGTCAGGTGCGCGCACTCAGGCGCTCGACTTGGCCAAGCGCACAACTGCAGCGCACTGTGCGACTCGACAGTTTCGCCTACGACAAGCACTTCCAAGTGACCGACTTTCAGCGAAAACACACCGCCGCACTCGCGCTCGCGCCGCCCTCGCACACTTTTTCGATCTTTGCCTACTTTACGCCGAACGGTAGGCAGCGATTTCGGGCGCTTATGCAATGTGACACCCGCGACTTGCAACTCGATTGGTTTAAATAAATTGCTCACATTTACGCCACAATTGATGCGGTGTTTCGCACACGCACACACACACAGCAAGATTGCCGCAACCGCACCGCAGCAGCAAATGGCAGAACAGCACGCAGCACTCGCACGAACGTTCGTACCGTCACCGTTGGTATCCTTAACGAAACTAAACGAGCACAGTTGCCAGCGCAAAACTCGGCCAATGCTATTTTGATTGCGAACTCGGCGCTGTGTATCTCCAAAGACGGGCTCGTGTGTGTGCGTGTGTGTGTCTGTTCGTGTGTCTGTGGTGCTGGGGCACGCGACTCGGCTGCCTGGCCGTGTGCACACCTCGTCAACCGAACACAAACGACAAGTGACAGCGGTGACAGTAATTGCTTTTGTCTCACGGTTAAAAGGACACTGGAGCGCGCAGGCGCCGGCACACGCACTGTCCGAACGGAGAGTGGATGCCATCTGTGGAACGTAGCTCTGCAAAGCTGCAGCTTTTTCTAAGGGGGGCGCAGCGGAACACAGTGAAAACGAAACGCGCCATTTACAAGTATTCAGTGTTCAAGTGCCGTCAGCCGTTAAGACGATCGAGCTTTTCGCGTTACAGTGAAGCGGCAGCGTTTTTGAAAAGCAATTCAAAGCGGCAGCTTTGTAGGCTGCAAGTTCAAGGAAAGCGTTCAGGCAGTTTTTATGAATGAAAGTTCGTCCATGTATGTCATTCGGCCGCTGTTTTCATTCCCACACGTTCGCATCACATCGCAGTGACACCTGTACTTACTCGACGCCCCCCCCCGCCGAGTCAACTCATTATGTGCGCTGCAATGTTTGCTTTCTCAGGCAGTGTGTCATTTGCAAGAATCATTGCGCTGCTCGCCTAAAAGCACGCCGCCTTTTCTTTGCGCCCAACTTGGTTTTTTTTCGCCTTCGCGTCGCTTGTTGCTGGCTATTCCTGTCGCTGCTACTATCGCCATTATGTTCATAGTTTTTGTTGTTGTTGTTGTCGTTGCTGCTGCTGCAATGGAAATTCCGTTACAGCTGTTCGTTTGACTTCAAGTCTACTTTTGTGCACTTAATTCACTTGACCGGGTTTTCCCCTCGTGCTGCGCCGCCATGTATGCTACATTCTTCGCTCTTCCTTTGCGCACACTAAACTCTACATTGTTGCGCTTGCTGCTCGTGTAGACGTTTCGTGTGTGTTGTTGTTATTGGTCTCGCATTGCAGTCCTTTGTTACGCTCATTATTTGTAAGTGCGCTGTTTACTACTTTGTTTGACTATTTCCACCCATTCGGCTGCTTACGGCAGGTCGTGCTGGTACTTTTCGTACCGATTCGCGTTTTCCGCTTTTTCCGTCTCAGTGTTAGTCTGTTACTACGCGCGTGTGTGTATGTGTGTGTGTGTGTGAGTGTGGGCATTGTTGTGTATTGCCATTATTTGTTAATGGCAGTGCGTGGCTCATAGAAATTGCAGTATTTTTTGAAATGGTTTATTTGTATAGCGCTTTGATTGAAATTGCCAAACAATCACGATTAGCAAACTGCCTTTAAGTATGCTTCATGTTGCTTTTACTTACTTTAAAATTCAATTCAAATTGATTTTGCTTTGGATAAGAAATCAGTCAACGTTTTTTTATTTTGTAGCCATGATGTTGAATGGTCTGAAATGAAAAAATTTTATAAGTAATTTTTTTTTTTTTAACTATTTTGTAATCTATTATGAACATCCTGCATTAACCCACGCTTCTCTTCTTGGTAATAGGCCCTTCCAATGAGTGGTTGACCAAAAGTAGTCAAGTACATCGACATTAAAATCTTGAGAGAAGTTTATTTAATCGATATTCTGGGGCTTCGAATATCTCCTTGATCACGTTTCAAAATTTCATTACTCTAACTTTATTGGTTCGAAAGTTATTAAACAAAGGCGGAAGCTGCAATTTTAATAAAGTACAAAAATTCTAATTTATTTGACTATCAGTATTTTAAATAATAAAAAGATACAAAATAAATGAAGCAAGAATAATGAAATTTTGACACGTGATCAAGGAGATTTTGGGTTTTAACATAGTTACTTTTCAAGAAAATTCTTTATAAATTTTCAAGGATATAAAGGATTACAATTTTTAAAGGACCTTTTTCATATCCTTTTTTAACAAATAGATAAAAAATCAATTTTATTTAAATTCTTGAGTCTTCTCTCTTTCATTTGATATACATATTGCCATATTCTAACGAGGTTAAGAATTTGTTATATTTTTTTTATTTTTTATCCCCTTCAAAATTTCGAAGTCCTTTTAAAAGGACAAAGGATGTAGAAATGAAAAACTGAGTACACAGTATTACTATATTTTGTCTCTAGTTTCACGCACATATGGATTTTTCCCGGTGTGAAAAATGCTGTCGCAGGGTGTAATCTTTAATAGATGGCAACAAAACCTTTAAACTGGCATTTATGTGCCAGAAAACTTGAGAGACTTGGAGAAAAGTCACATATGGCGATAAAGTGGCTAAAGTTGAGTCAAAGCACACACTACAACTGAGCAAAATGAGTTATTGAACCTTTTAACCAAAATGGCGTCTGACAATGACCTCTGCGGATCGAATGTGGATCTCAGCAGTTGCACTGTGCATCGAACCAGATATCTCTGCACCTTTTACAAAAATACCAACTCAAACAAAACACTAATTTTACACTCATAGCACTCTTTATGTAAGCAGCTTTTCATGGTGAATTCCTCTATTTTTTTTATTTTCCCCTGTCCATTCATCAAAACGATGTCAATAAGATTTGAAAAAATATTGGCTGCCTTCATTTTCGCCACGCTTCGAGCCAAACCAGAGCGCGGCTCAACGCTAAACGCCAACAAACGCCTGCAAATATTTTTGCTTAATACCAAACATTGTCAGCCCCATGAAAATCCAGCATCCAGCAAAATCTCAGCATCCGCCAAATGCGCTAAAAAGTGCATCAGTCAGTCAGTCAGCCAGACAGTCGACGTGTAGCTTGAAAGCGCAATAAAATTTGCAGCCAGGTGCACTGCTGCAATCTTTGTAAAACATTTACGAAAAACGTAAACATTATTGTTATTCGAATAACAACAACAACAAAAATGAAAGCAATAACAACAAAAGCTATAACAATGGCAATGACAAAACCCGAAACGACAAACAACAGCGGTTGCAGAAATATATCAACTTGAGCCAAGCAATGTTGCACTGTGAAATGTGACGGCACTGCAACCAGTCAGCGCTGTCAAACCGTCAGCCAGCAAACGGCGGTTTTGGCTGCTCTCATTGCAAATGCAACAAAAGCGCCGCGACACAACAATTGCGCCGACCGCATCTGCAAGTGAGCGGCCACTTAAGCAGCTTTCATTGTATTCGGCGCTCGCAATCGTTGAGTGTAGACTATGCGTGTGTGTGTGTGTGTGTGTGTGTGACTGAGTGAGTGGGTGAGTTTGTGCCTTTTGCGGTTGGCCAAATTGAAAGCAATTGAAAGTACTAGGCTGACATGCATAGATTTCGATATTTGCATGAAATAGAAGCAAAATTCATAGAATGGAAGAAGCATGAAATTTTGTTTTTTATGTTCATTTCAAAAAATTTTTTTTTTAAATTGAGCGCATTGTAGAATAACAATATGGGTATCAAATGAAAGAGAAAAATCCTTAAAATCTTAGAAAATTTAATGTTTTCGTGCAAAAGGACGAAGAGGTATTGAAAATGCCTTTTTAAAATTTTATCCTTGAATATCCTTGCAAATTTCCAATAATTTGTTTGAAAAAAATATATCTTAAGGACTAATATGTACGCTACTACATTCTTGAATTTCGTTTTTTTAACTTTATTAGTTTAAGATATAAAAAACTTAATACCTACTTCTCTTTGCGAGTATATCGATTTTTTCGTGTGTTTTGAAAATTTTTTATTTTTGTCGCACGGTGTAATATTAATTCTCAACCGTGGAGTGTTTTAAGCCAAAATGAATACAGCAAAACTAGCGAAACTTTAGTATTATCCTTGAAATTTTCACCTCGCAGTTTGTCTAAATGTGAGTCTATATGAGGTTAATTCATATTACGCTGCAGTTTGGACCGGTGTTGCCCTTAACCCATGACTAGCCACAGCCTAAAAATATGTTTACTACAAATTTTGTAGAATCAAATCAGAAAAACCTCAGGTTGCGGGTTTGTGGTAATTTTTTAAACTCCTCACATGATGCCAACAAAAAATATACAAAGTAATATTATGACTTATGTAACTTTTGTAGTCATTCAAAGTCCTTTAACACTAGAATGCCCGACAATCTGACATACCTAAAATGCCCATATGTAGTCATTTTGACTACATTATTGTTTACTGACTTTTTTAATTTTATTGGTTTTTAAGTAGCAAATATGAATAAATGTACACGAGATTAAACTAAAATAAGCATTTAGTTTTTATTTTTTTATGGTTTACAAAGTAAATTCATTTAAATAAAATAGCGTACTTTACACATAAATGGGATAAAATGGAATGAAATTTGGAATTTGGAATTTTTGAATGAATTTTATGAGTGAATTTTGAATTGAAAAACTTGGGAATTTTAATGTTTGGAATTATTTGAAATTTTCATATTTCGCAATTGAAGATGCATATTTGTCTATTTATCAATAAGAATTGCTGAACATTTTATATAGGTAGTCAAAATGATTACTTTTGGGCATTTAAGGTAAATTTTGCAAAATTGGGGTAAACATTTTTTTTACAATTTTTTTAATTTTTTTATTCCATTTAGCTTTAAAAATTAATAAAAGTGACGTAAGATATTTTTTAGAAAGCGATGCAACAAAAGTTATTTACAATAAAAGACCTCAATGTAGTCAAAATTACTACCTTGGGCATTCTAGTGTTAAAGTTTCGCTTTAATTGTCCAAAAAAGGAAAGCCAACATTTTTACATTAATTAAAAATTCAAAGCGTTTTAATATCAACAGCAACACCCGCTTCAAGGCAACAAAAAAAAGTAAATAAATTGCACGCTAAAAATGGCAAATATCACACAACAATATTAGCAACAACAACAATAACATCAAACCAAATCCCATAACAATCACCAGATCCAACATTCATGCTGCCAGTGATTTTGAGCAGTTCGCGTTGCTGATTTGCTGGAGTCAATGCTGCGTCATGGCTACTCCCGCCTTGGCCCTTGCCCCCAACCACACTGTACTGTACTCTCTGTCCGTTCGTCAGTCTGTCCGCTAATCTGTCTACCCATTCGTCTGTCCATTTGTCCATCTATTCGCGTGTTGTCGTGACAGTCCAAAGGTTTTCTTTGGCACTTAACAGCAACACAAACGCTCAATTGCTGCATACGAAATTGGTTGAAGCTGCACACCAGCAACCGTGGCAATAACAATGACAACGACAGCAATTCGAGTAACAACAACAACAACAAAGGACACCAACTATGTATGTGTGCTGAATTTTCACTGGTTTCCCGGTGCTATTTACGAATGCGTTTGGCACGACTGACAGCCACAGCAGCGACAACCGTAGCAAAGCCAAAAATGCACAAACAGCAGCAAGAGCAATGCTAACGCAGATAATGACAGCAGCAGCTCGCCAAGATGTGGCAACAACTGCAATACAGGCGGTTTTTGTGAAATTATCTCAACGCTGGCGCAACAATCGGGCAAGGTTAGCACTTTTCACAGGACGAAAAAAGCTCAATTCGAATTGTGGCGCTAAAATACTTGAAGCGCTCAGCGAGAGTGGAAACGTTTAAGATTCGTTGTTGAATGGAAAAAAGTTACGTTTCACTTTCGAATGCGCTTAAATTTGGTGTGGGGACAATTTTTTGTTTATATTGTAAGAAAAATATTTTACAAAATTTCTATAAAAAAATACATAAGGAAATGTATGAGAAGTGGGAATGAATGAAAGGTTAGAAAGTTGACAATATGGCTTGGAAATTCAACAAAATGCTTCACAGCCACTCAGAAGTTGATCTTAGAGGGTTAATATCTATGATTGACCCCAACTAATTTTCTCTTCTGAACATTTCTTTCAAACATTTCCAAAACCTATCTCTAACCCAAAATGGGACTTCCATACAAATTTATTGTTCTCATAAAATGAGCTCTCATTGCTCCCAAGTTGTCCCCAAACAAGTCACATTTAAGTGAGCCAACAAGTTTAACCCTTCAAATCAAATCTTTTTAACTATAATATTTTCACTTTTTTTGCACTCTTAAAAAAGAATTTAGTTCAAATAAAATCATATAAAATTTCAATCAATGCAAATGTTTCTGTATTTAGTTCTCAACAGAAAACCCATTCAACACACCACAATTTGATTTGATCGCTATTTTTTACAAGTCGCAAATCGCTGTCTGATATCAATGTCAGACATACACTGCACTAACAAAAAATTTAACATCAAGTGAGATTAATGAAAACGCGCCAACACGCTTGCAAAAGCCACCCAGTGTCTCAAAACGCCTTTTACGCCGAACTCAAGGCCAACGCTCTGCAAAATAAGCGTACCGGGAGCATAGTTAAAGCAACAACCACAACACGTTGCATTAAACTTCATGTAAAATATTTTAGCAACTCTTTTTCCACCAACCACAGATCCCACTCCCAATAAAATATTTGCTGAAAATTGTGAATTTTTATTTCACATATTTTTGTTGCTGCCAGCGCTATTGTTGTTGTTGTTATTGTTGCAACGCCATCTATGTATGCCGTGCTTTTATCAACTCACGTACGTGTAGGTTACAACAAAGCGAGTCCTAACAATTTCATACAACACACAAACCTAATCCATCGAGATTTGAAAATTTCATTTGCTCGGCACTTTTTTTTCATTCTGGCTGGTTATTTTTACTATTACTGTTGTTGTTGTTGATGTTGTTGTTGATGTTCTCTACTTGTTTTGCATACATTCATTTAGCATTTTTATGTTTTTTCTGCACGCCAAGTTGCACAGTTGTTGAAGTGCTTCCGTACACATTACGCGCGGCCAACGGTGCGTATGAGTAATTTAAAACTTGCACCCTTTTCTATTGCTGCGTGCCGAAAAGTTGTGGGGCGTAGAGGGGCAAATTCTAAACAAGTTTCTTATCACTTTTGATTAATCGGCATGTTTTGGGCTGTTTGGGCGCGCCGAAAGGCATTTATTGGCAGTGCGCTGCGTGCGTGGAGAGACGTGACTATGAGAATTGTAATTTTAGGTTTTCATGTTGCTGAAGCAAAGTCAATTGACTTATTGCAATGCTGTTGTAATTTATTAACTGTAATTTGTTATTACTGAAATGCGTATAAAATTGTAAATCTGAGGTGTCTGCAATTTCCATGTAGTGTTGTGCGAAATACTAAGTTTTCTTACAAAAAAACTTGAATAGGCAATGAAAGGAATAAAAAAAGGAATAAAAAAAAATTGAAATTTTGCTGACTTTTTCGGCTGACTTGTTCACTCCAAACGAACTTCTTGTTCAATTGCGGTTACGAAACATTGCCCCAAATGCTACAAAGTCAAGCAATGAGCAATTAACACTAACTCGTTTTAGCTCTCTCTCTCTCTCTCTCACTTCCTCTCTCTTACCTTCTCTTTCTCTCCCTCTCACTCAAGCAGCTTTGCCGAATTTTCAATAGCAGTGCAGCAAATTTCCAATGCGATTGCACAAAACTGATATCGGCCCAAAACGCAACTAAGCATGTTCACTTATCCATACAGGCCGCCCAAGCGCCTATAACTATGCCAGAAAATCGTATGCGGACAGCATGTTAAGCAACTGAAGCAAGCAGCAACGTTGCAATGCGCGTTAGAACAAGTTGCCTTCGGCACGTATGAGCCGATGCGGCCTTTTCGTCGCCTGCCACTAAGTGTGCACGATGTATGAGCTGCCTCGTGCTTCCGTATTGGTGTTAGTGTGCGCTCTCAAGGGCGGATCGTGTTGCACGCGGCAGTGCAATTATTAGGTTTCAATTTGCATTTGCAAGTTGCATGCCAAACGTAACAAATTGCAGGTATTAATTTTCAGCGCACCCCAAATCGCGCTGCACCCACACCCACACACAAACACACACAGATAAACACTCAGACGCACACTCAGCCCTATCGAACTCGACACAAACGTAGAGCTGAGTGCAGCGCAAACGCATAAAGCAAATTTGGCAATCGAGCGTTTGCATGTTAAATCTGCCGCCATTGCCGTCATTTCCGTTACGCATTTAACAAATCAACGACGCTGGCCGTCGAAGCGCGCCAGTCAAATGGGCGTGTGCTGCAAACTCAATTGAAATGGCAAATTGCTGGCGGCAATGCCCAGCCGAAACTTGATTAGCATCGAGCACAGCGCTGAATGCAAGTCAGCCTAAAAGTATGCCATTGTGATTGGAGCTTTAAGGTTAATGAGTTCGGGAGCGCCGCTTGTAGTGTTGGATTTGGTTCACAAGTGGAGCTGAAACAAATTGTTAAAAATATATGACGAGTATTTACGATATGTGGCAACTATATAGCATATATAAAAATATATTAGACCTGATTCAGTGTACGATTTAACGATTGCGATGCTCCGGAACATCTCATTTTATAATGAATTTAACCCTCTACTGCCCCATACGGCCTTAAGGCACGGTCCACAAAAACCTAGAAAAGTCCACATAAATATTAATTTTTTTTAATGACATTTTTAAGGCATGTTTAAGATAAATTAAGTTGTCATTTCTTTAATGTTGCACGGCTGTAAGCACCACATGTTTCCCAATATTATCAGTTGAAAGTTGAACTTCGTGGAAATTAGTAGAAATAATTATTTCGTGAAAAGTAAAGAAAAGAAAAAATTATTGAAAATACTTTTCGTTAAAAGATTAAAACAAGAAAATTATGAGTGAGTACCTTGTAATGTAATTTATTGATTTCAAGTGTTTTAAAGTGAAAAAAAAGGATTTACAGTAACTTTTTCGGCTTGGGAAAACAGACTGCCTTTAGGCAGCATCAGGCACCAAAGCGAAAAGATTTAATGCATTTGGTCACTAAGGTACACTTGTATGTGGTTTCCGTTTTATAGATATCAATCGGCATTTAAAAAAAAAATTGTCGGTTTTATGGGACAAAGAAGTACAGGAAGTTTTAGAAAACTTGGATTTCGATGTTTTCGAAGAAACTGATGAAGAAACTGATGAAGAAAATGATGAAGAAACTGATGAAGAAACCGTTAATGAAGTGTTAGCTATGTTAGATTCAAAGTTCAAAATAGGAAATTTAGTTAAAAGGAGACATTTTTCCTCTTTCATTTGATATCCATATCTTCATCATTGCACAACGGCAAATATTTAAAAAAATATTTGAAATATGTATGTCCTTAAAATTTTAAAGTCCTTTAAAAAGGACTTTGGGTCAGAAAATGAAAAACTGACTACGCCAAGATATTATAAATGACCTCTAGTTTCATGTCTATATCAACATTTGGATGGGTCTCGGCAAAAATGTTTTTTTTTGTCGCACGGTGTAATAATGTAAAGTTGGTGTTCACTCACTGCTTCATAACTTTGTCATTTTTCTTTCGATTCTATTGATGTTATTCTTCATATTTGCTCAAATAATATATCTTTCATTTTAGATTTTAAAACTAGAGCAGATAATTTATTTTATCCATAAAAAATTCATTCAAAAATTTATGATATTGAAAATGGTCGAAAAGTTCACTTTTTTACAACTTTCACCATCAGTAACTTCCCCAAATCTTATCTGATTTGGGCAATATATATTGCTGGAAAGGCTAAGGTATTATCTTCTGACCGCCGGACAGCTTGTGTTAGTCGGATGATTTGTTTACGAGATATATGCTCATAACTGAAACAATATGGAAAAAACTGTTTTTCCGAATATTTTTCGAAAACGCTTTTTAAAAAAATTTTTTGATTTTCAGTTTCGTGTTCAGCGGCCCAAAGTTAGTCTACAAAACACTTTTATTTTTAGGAGCATTTTTCGTATCGAGTAGTGTAATCAATAAAACATGAAACTGTTCATCAGTTAAATTTGTTAGCTTATGTGCCCAGTACGGCCTTATGGCACGCAAATTTATATAGGTTTCACGCCCACACAGAAGCAAATTTTTTATTTTAAAAATTTTCCCTTCTTATATGATTCTAAAACTACATGGTGAACAATTTTTTTTTTTTTTGGGGGCAGTAGAGGGTTAAATCTAGTGTCCGACCGAATATTCGGTTTCGGTTTCGGCCCAAATAAGTGGTTTCGGTTTCGGTTTCAGTTTCGGTCAAAAAATGGCCGAAAAGCCGAAACCGAAACTTTCTAGAATATTTTTTTACATTTTATTTTGTAGCAGATATATAGCGAAAGGAGGAGTGATTTAGATGCCACCAATGTAAATAAACTTTTTTTTTAGCATATAATATTAAATTATTTAATTGTGAATATTAGCGAGTAAGGTACGAAAGGGTGATTTTTTCATGTTTATGTTTTTAAAAAATGAATAAATTGTTTTTATTAATAAGTATTTATTTATTTATGTTATGTTTGTTTGTTTGTTCTTTATTTACTTAAAGTAAAATTCGTTTGTTGAAAAAAAATGCTTGATATGGTGATTTTTATTTTAACTAGAAAGTTTCGGTTTCGGCCGAATATTAAAAAAAAAACCGAAACTCGGTTTCGGTTTCGGCCCAAAAAAGTGGTTTCGGTCGGACACTAGTTTAATCTAAAAATGTTGTGTACTTTAGCATAACTTATTTCTAGCATACCTTTAGGCAGAAAAAGCAAGTAAATGTGTTTTTGTCTAAATTTGTTGAATTATAAAAGTCTTAGTGTTAAGTTTTGCAAGCAAAATAAATCGAAATGAAGCAATAAGTAATTCCACTCAACAAAACTAATCAAAATGCATAATTTCTATTTATCAATAGGCGTCAGGTGTAGCCACTCACAACCATTAAAGTATGCATGTGTGACTACTATGACATACATATATCTGTACACAATGCGAAGCAATACGACGAATTCACGTCAACGTCAGAAATGAGCCTAAGCCTAATGCACTTCAATTTTGTTAATTAAAATTGAATCACATACACAGACACACATGCAGACGTACATGCAAACAAATTTGTATGAGTTGCAAAACAATAGTTCCAATAGTTATTGTGAACAAATGCATCGGCACAGAGCCCATCAAACATGTGTCAGCCACACCTGTACACACAATTATATGTCGATGTATGTGTGTGTGTGTGTCTGCGTGTAGCCTGGCAAATGTAAATTTAATCAAATCATTACAAACGAAACTACATGTTGTACAAATCATTACGAAACGCTTCCGAGCGGTGTCATTCACTAATGCAACCATTATGCACTCAATACATGTATGTATGTATATTTAAAATGCATGCAACAACGATCACGCCAACAATGCAACAACAGCATCATCGTACGTCAACGCCAGCAACGGCGCCAACAACAACAACAAACGGTTCTAAGCCTCTGTAAGTTTATAACCCATATCGGCTTAAGCTCAAATTTATGCACACATACATCAGGAGGCAGTGGTGAAAAACACAGATACACGCACACATACGCAGACGTAGACACCTGCATTTTGAACTGCCATGTATATGAAAATGTCAAACTTTGCACTCAAGTGTTACTTAGTTGGACCTTGACAGACTTTACAAATTAATTAAAAGTGGCAATGATTAAGTTGTCGGATATGTATGTGTGATATGGGGAATTTTATGGCAAACATCTCTTCAACTATTAAATTGTTAGGGAAAATTTATGTTGGTAAAATTTCCACTATTAAAAAAGCGCATTTTTTTATGATGCTCCTCATGGGATTGAAATACCAGTGGCATCTATATTGAATCTGATGCCCATATCTCTACCCTTTCAAGAGCCATCAAGTGGATCAGATGGACGTACAGAACAGGCCAGACGAACACCCAATTGGAAGGAAAGCGCACGGACAGACGAATGAACAGACGAACGAATGAACGGACAGACGTGCACATGGACGGTTAGATAGATGCACAGTTGAACAGAATGAACGGACTGGCAATAGATGAACAAATGATGTATATAAAAGATAGATGATGAATAGATGAAAAGACATACAAACGAATGGATGGATAGACGGACAAATAGGCAGATGGACGGACAGACGGATGGGCGAACACATAGATGGACAGTCGGACAGAATGGATGGACTGGCAATAGATGAACAGATGATGAATAGAATAGATGATGAATAGATGAACAGACATACAGACGAATGGATGGATAGACGGACAAATAGGCAGATGGACGGACAGACGGATGGGCGAACACATAGATGGACAGTTAAACAGAATAGACGGACGAGTAATTGATGTATGCTGATGAATATAATAGATGATGAATAGATGAACAGACATACAGACGAATGGACGGACAGACGGACGAATAGGCAAATGGACGGACAGACGCATGGACGAACAGATAGATGAACAGTCGGACAGAATGGACGGACTAGTAATAGATGAACAGATGATGAATGGAATAGATGATGAATAGAATAGATGATAAATAGAATAGATTATGAGTAGATAAACAGACATACAGACGAATGGACGGACAGACGGACGAATAGACAGATGGACGGAAAGACGGATGGATGAAAAGATAGACGGACAATCGGAAAGATGGACGAACGACCAATAGAGAGATGGGCGAAAAGATGGACAGGCAGACCGACGAACAGACATACAGACGAATGGGCGGACGGAAGAACGAAAAGACAGATGGGCGGACAGACGAATGGACGAACAGATAGACGAGCAGATAGACAGTCGGACAGATGGACGGACGACCAATAGAAAGTTAGACGACTCAAGACAGACTCACAGACAGACAGATGGACGGGCAGACGGACATACGGACAGACAGGCGGGCAGTCGGACAGATGGTTCGACGACCAGCAGAAATATAAATAGAAAAACGGACGGACAGACGGACGAATAAACAGATGGACCAACAGGCGGATGGACCAACAGATAGACGGGCAGATAGACGGACAGTTGGAAAGATGGACGGACGACCAATAAAAAGATGGATGGGAAAACGGACGGACAGACGGACGAACAGACAGACAGACGGATGAACGGATATACGAACAGATAGACGGACGACCAATAAAAAGATGGACGGAAAAACGGACGGACAGACAAATGAACGGACAAACGGATTTACGAACATATCGACGAACAGTCGAACAGTTGGACAGACAATAACAAAAAAAGATTAACTGAAAAACAGACGGACCGACGGACGAACGGACTATCAGCGGACGACGAACAGACAGATATGCAGACATATGGACGCACAGACGGGTGCAGGGACAGATAGACGTATAGTCAATCATATGGGCGGACGATTATGGGCGACGAAAGATGGATAGAAAAACCAGCGGACAGACAGACAAAAATACAGGCCGACATATAAATCGACCGACCGAAGAACAGAACAGATAGACGGATATTTCTTAATTGGTTCTTCTTGTGATCCGAATCAAACAAACTTATTCCTATCCATCTGAACCTTCTTGCGAGCACTACGAACATTTTATGACAGTGTTTAAATCCTAAAATCTCTCTTCACAGTGTCTAATATATAAAAGTTTCCATATATACCTATAAATAAAGTCAGCTATATGGCTTCGAAAATTTGTTCTACTTGAAATTATGAGATCAGTTTTGATGTCGTTTTGACTATCAAGTCCTGTCCTCCCTGACTATGACCCAGGCAAGGTTTGATGCTTTGTCAACTAGGAGATTGGAAGTCATTCGCAACAGCCAAATAACCCCTTCTAACCTATCTATATATCTATTCTAAACCCCCCCCTATCTATACATACCTTAAGACCAAAGAATATGAAGTGTATAGAAGGCGCATCTGAGCCCAAAAATTCAAAATGTTTATTTTCTTTGTTGAGACACATTTTGGCTATATTACAACAAAATCAAGATTCGGTTATATCAGATTAAAACAGAGTATTCTTGCACATGAAATTTGACTTCAACATGGTTCTTGTCCAATTGTGATATCACACTAGCACGGCGCTACTTTTTCACAAATGACAGTAAGAACCTTGAAGCTTCCAAACTGAATATAGAAAACTTTTTGTTGTTAATGATAGCTCAGTTAGACCAATGAAGAATGGGAACCAAGAAGTTTTAGTTCACTTCTAGCACCAGAAAGGCAATAATTCACACAATATTGAAAGGATTCTTTCAACGGAGACTCAATATTTAGCTGCCTAAAGCTAAGGTCCCACGATTGCCGCAAATGCGCCGATCATAGCCCGATCTGGTCGGGCATTGACTACGCAGAAATTGTCAATTGAGCAAAACGTTTTTTATTTGGATCACACGATTGCCCCAATTTCGACAAATTTTGTCGGCTCAACCAAACGAACAGAAATATCGCACCGAATGATTTCATAGGTAGGTCACACGATTGCCCGAATCGAAAAAAAAATTGAAATAAATTCTCAAAAAATTTCAAAGCACCGACAAAATTTGTCGGCCCCTATGGTTGGTGCTCGAGTTGCCGACGAAATTCGGCTAAATTTTTAATTTTTTGTCTGGCTTCAACTGTTCACACGATTGACGCTACAGTACCGATTTCGTTCGGCGCAATAGGATGGAAAATCGAATATTTTTGACATTTGCGCCGAAACCGAATCGAGTTCACACGATTGGCATTTGATTTTTTTTTAAATGCGTAAAATTTCTACGCATTGCGGCAATCGTGGGACCTTACCTTATCTCTTTTAGTAAGTGCAGACATTCACCTCAAATAACTCTTTATGAATAAGACATGTAGATGCCTCATATGAAGATATTACCTTAAAAGTTCAATAGTCAAACCTGCGCCTGGTAGAGCGACACAAAACATCTCCTTCATTGCAATTTCCAACTTTAAGCCATTCTGCAATTTTTACCCAAATATTTATACCGCAAACGAAAAACACTTTAAAGCTATAACGCATTAGCAAAAGTTTCCTTACAGAACTTGGCTTGTACGCAGCTTAAGTGTGGCTTGTAAAAAGCAACTGCCAAAAACACCACCTCCACAGCTATGCAACACTGCCACGCCAATCTCCCAGCTGTAGCACGAGCGGAATCGCAGAATCTTTGTAATCGCATATTAGATTTTTTTTGCGCTCCGTTCGCGCGCTCGATAATGCAATAGTTGGCAGTGCGCACGCGGACGAAGAACAAACTGCTTGCAACTGTTTGCAGTTCGTTTTGTTGTTCGCCGCCCCCTCGAGTAATTTGCGCGCTGTGGCCGCTGCAACAGCAGCACCAGAGGTCAATACGAATTTACATATGGACATAGTTGAGGTAGCCGCGGCTGTGCCGTCAGCGTTCGGCAGGCCGACAAGAATGCAGCGAATGCTAAGCAAAAGCACGGCAGCAGCCACTGCAGCAGCAACCCAGACTCAATTGACTGCTTTTATTGGTTTATGCAAATTGTTTGCCATCGCCAGCGTAAATTGACGAAACGTTGACGACCACGGACGAGCGCAAATGAAAAGGAAAATTACATTCTAGCAGCAGCACAGGCAACGAGACGCTATGCGTTAGCTAAGCCAGAAATGCGCAAAGGTCATTGGGAGATTTCATTTTATGCGGAATACTTAATTGAAACAATGAGAGAATTACACGTTGCTGGGGTTAATTAAGTGTTGAACGATGCAACGCAGCAGCTACTGCAACGTGGATGGAAGAGGAAGCGGTGGGGGGGAGCATATGTTGGGGGGAAGGGGTTGAGGCCATTGAGGTTCATTGGTATGCCATTATAATTTGGACTCAGATGCTTTTACTCACGGACTAGTTAGTTTGGGAAAATGTAGCTAAAACATCAACGAATTTTGTTGGCTGACACCAAAAAATGAAATAATTCTGGTTAAAATTTCAGTTGGCATAAAGTTTTCATATTTGAAATTTAACGGTCTTGAATCTACTTAACAAAAGACATTAAAATACCACATTTTTAAGCTGCATAGGTACAGTGGGGAGAGGGGAGGGTTTTTAGGGTTTAAACCCCCCCGAAATATCTTTAAGTTAGTACAGAAATTTAATTTAATAGCACAACTCGACACAAAAAATGCACCTAAAAATAAAAGTGTTTTCTGGACTAACTTTGGGTCGCTGAGCACGAAACTGAAGTTAAAAAAATTTTTGTAAGACGCAATAATTAATAATTAATAATTGACTGGCACGACAGCCCGCTTACGCGAGACTAAGGCCTAGCTTCCCGCAACCACCCGTGTTGTGCGTGTGAATTTGTACGCGGGTGGAAGGGACCTACAGTTTTATGCCGGTTCCGAACGGCAGGTTGGGAGCTCTTTCATAAGCAATTTTTACTCTCAGAGGGTTGCCATTTCCAGCTGAGAGGACAGCCACCGAAAGAGAAAACGAGTTTTCCCGTTATTTTTTTTAGGTGTTATTATTTATTTATTTATTTATTTACCAATTATTATTAATTTTATACCAACTGAGCCACGGCGGCTGTCTTTTGTAAGACGCGTTTTCGAAAAATCTTCGAAAAACCAGTTTTTTCCCTGTTGTTTCAGTTATGAGCACATATATCGTAAACGAATCATCCAACTAATCATCCGTCGGTCAGAAGATAATACATTTGTCTTTCCAGAGATATACAGATTGTCCAAATCAGATGAGATTTAGGGAAGTTACTGACGGTGAAAGTTGAAAAAAGTAAACTTTTCGACCAATTTAAATAAATTTTCGAATGTTTTTTTATAGATAAAATAAATTATCTCCTCTCGTTTTAAAATCTAAGATGAAACATATATTATTTGAGCAAATATTAAGCCTAACATCAATTGAATTGAATTGAATTGAATTGAATTGAATTGAATTGAATTGAATTGAATTGAATTGAATTGAATTGAATTGAATTGAATTGAATTGAATTGAATTGAATTGAATTGAATTGAATTGAATTGAATTGAATTGAATTGAATTGAATTGAATTGAATTGAATTGAACTGAATTGAAAGAAAAATGACACAGTTATGATGCACTGAGTGAAAACACCAACTTTACATTTATTATACCATGCGAAACAATTTTTTTTTGCCGAGACCCATTCAAATGTTGATATAGACGTGAAACTAGAGGTCATTTATAGTATCCTGGCATAGCCAGTTTTTCATTTTCTGACCCAAAAACCTTCTTAAAGGACTTCAAAATTTTAAGGTCATACACATTTCAAATATTTTTTTTTTAATATTTGCGGTTGTGCAATGATGAAGATGTGGGTATCAAATGAAAGAGGCAAATTGTCTCCTTTTAACTAAATTTTCTATTTTGAACCTTCAGGACGAAAATATGTCAGGTACATCAGATACATCTAAATTTTATTCTATTTCAAAGCTCTCAACAAAATTACACAAAACCCCCCCGAAACAAAATCCTGCGTGCGCCACTGCATAGGTAGTTTCAATATGGCAACCTTCAAGGAAAAATATTAATCCATAAAATCCATTGTGATTTCTGCTATTTAGCCCATAACATCCACAAAAACCTTTGATTGATTGACCCAAGACACCAACCAATTCTCTCAACGTTAACAACAAAAAAACACCACCAGATTCACATAATTACTAATTAATGCTGTTCCAGGTGACAACCAACTACAATCAGCCCTTTCAAAAACTTTGATTTTACAAGTCAAAAAAAGCTTAAACAAAACCAACAATAACCACAGTAATGCAGCACACTTGCACTCCTCCCCACCCCCACCCCATGTAATCACTTGGCGAGCGCAGAAAAACTGTGCAATCAGCGTCGTCCACGTAACGAGCAGCCGGAGGAATATTTCGAATTTTCCAGAGCATTGTTTGCTTAATGCAATTTCGTCTCGATTCATCTTCGATTTGGTGAAAATGCCACAGCAATCAACGGAGTATTTTGCATGCCAAATTGAAACCGAACGAGTCCATTAGAGACATTCGAAATGCAAACGTCGGCGCAACGTCGTTGACGTTGACGTGCTCCTTGTCCATGCCACAAGACACACACACACACACAGAAAGGTCCCTACCAGCCAACAATTTCGCTGGCCAATACTAACGACTTGTCGCTAGCTAAAACAACTACACACAACAGCCATTCACACACACATACACACAGACATATGCAAACGCCAAGTCAGCGCATCCTGCTGCACCCACCTGCACGCTTGGCTTGTTAGCGTCAATTAGACGCCGCTTCACATCGCGGCTAACATTAATTCGCATTTTTGTGCATTGCTCATTTCGTTTGCCTCACACACACGCACACACAGACTTATTGTGCATTGCATATTCTTTTCAATTAATTTGCATGTAAAATGCACAACAAAGCTAATAAGCCATAGCAAAAAATTTGCTCGCTCACAAAGCTGCCACAAAATTGTTGGTACTGTTTTGGCTTTTTTGTGGTTGTAGTTGTTGTTGCTGCTTTACTTTCTATACCGAACAGTAAGCAAATAATTGCGATTGGATTTGTGCATTTGGGCGTGGCGCTACTTGCCATTTTATAACGATTTTGGTTTTTTGTATTTTTAGTTGTTATTTTTTGTTGTTGCTTTGTAATTTGTATGACTTTTTTTCGGCGACAATTAGGCGCTACATCAACTCCCATTAAACGTGCACAGAGCAAATTTAATATTAATTAACACGTGTAAACAAACGAATTACGGCACATTAGCGAGCAATTAAAATTTACTAACGATTTGTTAACAAATATTATTATGGCGCCTATAAATTATTTGTTTGCTCTGGTCGCTGCGTGCTTGCGGCTTTGGTCAGCGCTCATAATTGCTCGGCGCTCGAGCGTTAAAATGGTTAACATTTCAACCATTACCGTTACACACACCACTTAGCTGTGCTATGCATTATTTATTTATTTATTTGTTTATTTACTTTTACTTAGTGATTACTTTCGCGGTGTGAGTTTGGCAATTGACAAGCAAACAAAATGTTTGCACTCATCGAATAGGGAAATGTTTAAAAAATATATCAGGTGTACAACTTTGCTTCCGCCGTTTTTTTCCAAAATTAAAAGCTTTATTGCGAAAAAGTGCTTACAGATGTATTATTCAAAGTATTGTCCGTCGCTAGCGACAACTTTCTCCCATCTTTCCGGCAATTTTCGGATCCCGGCTCGAAAAAAGGAGTCCTCTTTTGACGCTATCCATGAAGCAATCCATTTTTCCAATTCTTCGAAGGATTGAAAATGTTGATCTGCCAGGCCGTGTGCCATCGAACGGAATAGGTGGAAGTCAGAAGGGGCGACATCTGGGGAATACGGCGGGTGGGGCAAGACTTCCCATTTCAGCGTTTCCAGGTACTTTTTGACCACTTTTGCGACGTGAGGCCGAGCATTGTCGTGTTGGAGGATGACTTTGTCATGTCGCTCTTGATATTGTGGCCGCTTTTCTTTTAGCGCGCGACTAAGGCGCATCAGTTGCGTTCGGTAGCGATCTCCTGTGATGGTTTCACCCGGTTTTAAGAGCTCGTAGTAAATCACACCGAGCTGATCTCACCAAATACAAATCATAACCTTGGCGCCGTGAATATTCGGTTTTGCCGTCGAAATCACCATTTTTAAAACGTTGAAACCACTCCCGACACGTTCTTTCACTCAGAGCAGCATCACCGTAAGTTTCTGAGAGCATTCGATGCGCTTCAGCTGCATTTTTTTGCGAATTGTAACAGAAAAGTAAAACTTCCCGCAAATGGCGAGAATTGGGCACATAAACGGACATTTTCGAGCGTGAATAATACGAAAACAAGAACAACTGTCACTGAAACGGCGATGACAATTCGTTAGGCACTGTCCACACTCACTTTAAAGGCATTACCATCTATGTATTTCAACCAGCCTCAGCCGGTACAGCCACTTATCGGAAAACGGCGGAAGCAAAGTTGTACACCTGATAACTCAAGGCAATGCACAGTGATTCGTTCCATAGACAAAATTCAAAAAATTTATAGTCTCAGAATTTAACAATTTTGAAGTAATTTGAAAGGTAAAACCCCAACTAAGAAAACCCCAAAAAATCTGTGTGAAAAAATAATTAGTGCAATTGCAAGAGCTGCTCAAAGTTGAAACTTTTTTCACAAAAAAATTTAAACACATTATTTTCTGTTTTTTAGTCTATTGAGTAAAAAAAATTGTAAAAATACATGGTTACAAAGAAGTTGCTAAAACTTTTAATATAGATTAAGAAATGATGTGGCCATTTTCGCTTTTAATGTTTTCTCAAAATTTACAAAGCCGAAGCTTTTACTTCACTTTTAATTTAAAATGTTTTTCAAAATTAAAAATCTGAAAATTGGCAAAACTTAGAGGAAAATATCTAAAAAGTATGTGAAATTATGTTCCTTGTTTTTTTTTTTATTTTAAGACGCATTCTTTCTTTGTCGTATAATGTAATTATATCCTCCGATATCTTCCGATCTAAGAAAATAATTCTATTTGAAAAGTGGTCTAAACACCTATTTTTCGACAACATTTATTTTATTCATCCCTAAAAGTATGCATGAAAAATTGAGAAAACTGCACAAATGCAAAACATTCATCTATTATTATTATCATTTTTATTGACAAACTAAAGCACCCTAAAACAATTTATGTTACTCTTTGCAATTATCAATGTTGACGTTACCGATTAAATGTAAAATCTGAAAAATCTAGCCAACACAGTTGGTGCTATAGCTCACCAAAAAAGACGAAAATTGCAAATTTAAGTCTCAGGCATTGCCAAACTACAAAAGTTTAAGAAAAACAAAATGGAGATTTCAATTCAGCAGACCATGATTAACTAGCTTACGAAATTTTATAAAGTACAGCCCACTCCTTTTAATTTTTTCCCGCGATTGTATGGAGTCGAATCACTGTGCATCGGTCTGAGTGCTGCGCTTGCTAGGCCGTTCTGAAAAAATAAAAAAAAAGCTGAACAAAGCTCTTATTTACTAAATCTTATTCCGGAAATTATTAGACTTTGCCTCTTAAAAACTATAGTTTAGCATACTAAAGCCGATCACAATTCACTGAAAGTCGCTCATATTTCAGCTCAATTATATTCCCAGTATTAACAGAATTTAGTGCATTTCGCATTCAATAACCTTTCGAGCGTCATAAATACGCAAACAGCTGCCATAACCGAACGAGCAGCAAATCGCATTAATTCACATTTACAACAAACTTGCTTATTATTATTATTGTTACTTTTATTTAAATATTCATGCAACAGTGCACAATGCAAATCGAATTAAGCGCCGAATGGGCACCAAAGCAAAACATGCTGCAGCGCGCTGCAATTTCGGCATAAAAAGCTTAGCGGATTTGACGCGCCGTTTTAGGCATTTGCCAAGTGCTGAAACAAATGTTTATTTGAAATAAATAAATTTGTTTTAATGCAAATGATTTATTTGTTTTTGTGCATTGGTTGCATGCTAAAACAAAGCGGTGGCCTTGTGCGTGAAATGTTAATGCGAAAAGCACTCGGCGTCACAGATCAGCGCCGATAAATGCATAGAAGCATCAATCACGGAATATTAATCACTGTGAAGAGTGCAATAAGTGAATAGCAGACACTCGGCACACACAGGGCGACAATCACTGCCACTAACTGACATGGCTATGTTAATGTGATTTCCAATTATCTGCAACTACAAACACACACACACACACACTCGCACTGAGATGACATCGAGCATGCAGAATATTTATACTCGCAGCGTCTGCACGTTGGCATTAAACTTTGATTTATGTGTTGCATATATTCAGAAATTTACAATTCGCACCTTCGACAGTGAAGGCCTCGCCACATTGGCCGCACACAGCCTTAATACGTTTTCCACCTTCTGCACCGCCCCCCTTTCTCGCTCTCGCTTTCACTGCGTTTCTCTTGGCATTTGCCTTTCTGTGCTGCTTTTAAAAATGTCATCACAAATCCATCTACGTGCTGCACATGTGCGCATATTTCTGCCTAACGATGCCCATTCCCCCTCTGCGTTCTCCTCGCTGTGCGCTCCGCTTCCTGCATGACAAATGCCGCTACACTTTGCTGCTGCCTGGCGCACTTCTGCTCTTCCTCTTTCACAATCCTTTGGTCCCTTTTTTCGGAAGTCTTTTGTTTTCGCTTTTGTTGTTGCATGCTGCATACATGCATTTTCAAATCTTTGCGTACTGATTTCACTTTTATATGCTGTTGATTTCAAAAGAATTTCCTGTCCGCTCGATGCGGAACATAAGACCACTTAATTCAACGTTTCGTGTGTGCGGTAACCCGGTGACAGTGGCGCAGCAATGCACCTGAAAAAATTGGAAATTGAATTAATTTGAAAGAGAGAACTTAGCTCCATAAAGAGCTGAAGATATATATAAACAATTGAACTGGAAAAGTCTGACTTTTTTGCTAATAATTTCTAAAATAGAGAGTATTCCTATTTTTTAACTGAATTAATTGTTTTTTTTTTTTAATTAAAGCTTGAGGATTTTAATGTTTTGTCAAGAAATCTTTGGCAGCATAGCTGATTTTCCATCAGAGTTGAAGCTCAAATTATGCCTTGAACGATTCTAATCTGAGAATTTAATTCAATGTACAATTTTGAAGCCATGAATTTGTTGCCAAGTCGCTTTGATTTTAAAGGTACTTGTACACTAGGAAACATTTCACATGGAAACATGCTATTGGAAACACATCGGAAACATAAATGTTTCTTGTTGTCCGGAAACATGTTTTCAGTACCTTGTACACTAGAAATGAAAATCGTCGGAAACACGTTGCCGGAAACAATTTGAAATGTTTCCAAGTTCTTCCCCTACGATGTTTCCGATGTTTCCAACTCGGTATGTTTCTGGTCTTTGTACACTACGTCATTGTACAATGTTGTTGGAAACATGTGGTGCTTGATTTCAACGTTTGAAATTTATTATTGTATGTCGGTGAGTGAAATAATATTGGCAAATACGTAAATAAAAACTAAAAATACAAAAATAAACAAATTATTTTCAAGACAAGACCTTGAACTCAACGTCGTGACGCTGAAGGATTATGCGCCAAATTACTACGAGAACTATCCACGGAATACCCGATCCAGTTTTCGAATTTTTTTAGAATGTCGATTCGCCGAAAGTCGAGTGTAAGCTTCAATCGAATTAATAACACTGGACAACAGCATGTCTGTTGCACAAAGATTCTTACATGAATCTGAATAGTTTTTCCGTGCTGTTTTCAAAACCATATTCCGTTTGTATGTAACAGCTCTAGTTTTCGTAAAAAATGGGAGTCTAATTTTTTCGAATTTTCCTCGACTTTTTCACGTTTTCAACTGTAATTTCAACTGTAATCCTATCGACATGATTTTTATATCGTTGCACTTACAACATCTTACGCCTTCTTTTCTGACATTAATCAATTTTATGCGTTCCAAATTGGCGTGGTAATAAGGTTTCAAAGTAGGGAAATATGGAATTTCAAGGCGTTTCTTCTGATGGCGAAAATTGTACAGATGATTCATAAATCAAGTTACGAAGTATATGAATATCTTAAGAAGAAACATCATGCAATACAACTGAGGTAACATTTTTGGCGGAATACTCATTAGCATCGAAATAATACCAAAAATGTGTAATTTCAACACTTTTCAGCGATTTGTCAATGATTTACTTAAAAACAAAGGCCTTCAAAATATGCAAAGTTTTTGTTTTTATTTGCCACCGCGTGCCAAACCGAGAGCTTATTTCCGCATGACTTGTGGTCAGGGCTGGAAACGTCCCAAAGGGAACGGTGTTTTTCCACCGCAGAAATAAGTTCGGATTGGTATCCATCGCTCCAATCAAACAATACGCTCGCAACTCGTTGACTCTTGCTAAAGTCGGAGGGAGGATTTCCTCATCAGAAATATTTACCATTGCTATATGCGACGCAAATTGAAAAATTTTACTCAAACACTCAAACAAAATTTTCGGGAAACTCGAAATGTTTCCCATGCGTGTTTCCATTGACACCGGAAACACGGAAACATATGGAAACTTGAGAAAATGTTTCCCTCATGATGTTTTCGAGTATTGTACACTATGGAAACATTTTGAAATTTTCGTTGCCCAGAAACAAGGAAACAATGCCGGAAACTGTTTCCATTTTCACAGAAACAAGTTTTCATGACCTTATACACTAGGGAAACGTGTTTCTTGCCTGTTTCCGACATGTTTCCTTGTGAAATGTTTCCTAGTGTACAAGCACCTTAAGAAAGCTTTGTTTGTTATCTATTCATAAGAATTCTAGCAGAAACCTAAAATAACTATTATTCATATTTTTGGCAATAAAAAAAATTGCCCTAATTTAAGAAATTTCTATAATTATTGTTTTATAATAATTATTCCCAATGAAAAATTTTTTACGTCGCCTATAACTATTACCATGTAATAAATTTGTTTGAATTGCATAATAACTCTTATAAGTAACAAATATATTTTTCGTTGTCGATAATTATTATTTTGGGATTTTTATTTTTACATTGCTTCATAACTTTTATTTATGACTTTTTAAATTTACGTTACCGATAACTATTACTTTGAGAAGTTTTTTTTTGCGTTGCTTCATAACTTTTATTTATGATTTTTTTTTTCATTTACGTTGCCGATAACTATTATTTTGAAAAAAAATTGTTTACGTTGAATTACCACATTTTGGATATGAATTGATTTGTAATTGTTTTAAATTGACAAACGCAAATTAACTGCAGAAACCTAATTTCCACCAACAACTAAACAATTAAAAATTGATTCATACTCAAAATGTGGTAAGGCAACGTAAAAAAAAAATTTCTTTCAAAAAAGTTATGAAGCAACGTAAAAAAATTGTTTTCAAATAATAGTTATGGGCAACGTAAATAAAAAAATTCATAAATAAAAGTTATGAAGCAACGTAAAAAAAATTTTCTCAAAATAATAGTTATCGGTAACGTAAAAAAAAAAAATTAATATATGAAAGTTATGAAGCAACGTAAAAAAAAATCCCAAAGTAATAATTACACTGTACAACACAAAAAAAATAACAAGGTTCTGACAACGGATTCTGGTAGAGGGGCCCAAAAAAAAATATACGTGTATCGGCGTTTCGAAAGTTTACGTCTGAATTTTTTTTTAAAGGGGGTCAAAGTTTTCCCCTTTTTGCACATTCTTATGGTGAATCGGCATACTAAAACCACGTAACCTCATATTTTAGGTAAATGATGTGTTCAACAATTTGATGTAAAATACTACGAAGAACATTTTTGTGGAGCATTTTAACCCTGTAGCTCCTATTTGTATGGGTCAATTTGACCCTTTTTTCTAAAATGCCAAAAATGTCCTGTAAAACAGGACTTTTTAAGGACAAAATGTACTACGAAAATATTTGCCATAAAATTCCACTATAGATCTCTGAATACATCAATGCTCAGAAATTAACTTGAATGCCAGAATTAAGCCAAAACTGAAAATGTGTTTAAGTGTTTATTTCGTTCTTAATCAAAATTGGTACTAAAATCTCCTACAAAACTTGATTTTTGAGGGTTAGTGTGTATGGGGAAAAATGTTGAACTAGGTGTTCATATGTCACCAAAAATTCATCAATCAGCTCGCTTTATAACTCCATACAGCTTATCCGATCAATCTTCCGCTGCCAGCTAGTGGGTTCCACTCCACAACCTTCTTTGCAATGCTGCCGTCTTCTTTGCTTTGTGTGACAACAACCTAAGACTGGAGTCACTGTACCAAGTGCAAAATTTTTACCAAGTGTACTCAGTAATGGGAATTTCGCTTCGCCCTCAACGCGCCTACACTGTCCGCAGCTGCTCAACGTGTCTCCTATGCCTTCATATAACTTTCAGTCCTTGCTCATGTCAATCCGTCTGCCTGTCGCTCTGTCTGTTCGTGTGCATTTTTCTGCTCCAAACCGTCGGCTTCATTGCCTGCCTTTCTCTTGTCTACATATTTGTTTGTAATGCTCCCCTCTCCTCCTCCTCAATTTTGATCTTGTCACTCTGTCTCCTACCTCACCGCGCTGCATGTCTGTGTATGTTTATCTGTTTGTTTGTTTGTTTGCCTGTCTTCACTTGTGCCACAGTGCGTGTTTGTGCAACATTTCTGCATGCTGCCCGCATACATTCAACATGCAACATGCATTCGTGTGTTGGTGTGTGTGTTTGCTCATATTTTTTCGTATTTTTCCCCTGCATTTTTCGCCTTCTTTGCACTGCATTTTATCTTTGCGAATAATTTACGTGCCGCAGATTCTGCTCGTCCTCGGGCTCGTCCGTGCCGTGTGCCAATGTCACTCGGCTTGCCGCTTTAGTTGCCTGTCTTGCTGCTTATCTGTGTCATGCTCGCTCTTAATTTTACAATGTTGCCCGTTGTATGTTGTCTGTTTAAACTGCCACAAAGTGTTGGCAATCTTTTTGTGTATACGACATGTCGAGCGCGCGCTGCCGACAAGTTAAATGCGCACACAAGCACAAACAACAACAACTAATGGGCCAGCAAGCAGCTCAACAACAACAACAACATTGTCGCTGTCATCATCGTCATGCTCATCGGCCATTGTCATTCTCATCGTCATCGTCGTCGTCGTCGTCAGTGTCATTTGTTGCACAACACACAATCACACCGTAGCCTATCAAACACACACACACACACACACACACACACACACAAACAGACAAAAAGTGACTGTGTGATCATTTTCCTGGTGCCGTCCCAATCCATCACAGTGGTCACTTTGGGATTTGAATCGCTTTGCGACAAGCTTGACCGCTTGACCGGTCAGTGCCAGTGCGATGTGTGTGTGTGGCGCCACAGTTGTGGCATTTCCTTAATGATTCTGTGGCTTACTGTGCGCCGTGCGGGCATTTGTTTCAAAGCGTCCATCAGTTGAGCGCATTTCAATTGTCTCGCCGTTTAATGCGCACCCGATACGGGCTGGGCGTTTCTTGAGCCTAAAAGCGCGCTAAGAAATGTTGCCGTTGGCATTTTTTTTATGCCACTCAGTTTGTTGATAAACTCAGTTTATGAACTAGTGCGCTCTGGCCACTATTGTTACTATTGTTATTTATATTTAATAATAACCCGCTTTACCTCAGCGCCTTCCCATGTGACAGTATATGATTTTTTTGTTTGCTTTGTTTTTTTATTTTTCTCTACGGCATCTCCGCTTTTGTGCTGTTCTGTTTTTGTTTTCACGCATCGCTATTGTTATTTTCGCAGACAATAAATGCCGCCGGCATTTTATTCATAACACAACGCTGCGCAAAGTTCAGTGAATCTGTTTGCAGCGCAAATACTCCCTCGCTCTCTCTCTCTCTCTTTGTCAACATATGTCGCCGACTTTTGCTGGCGTAGTTTATGAAGTCAGCCGCAAGCTAATCATTGGGCATTGGTATGGAATAAGTTTCAAATCAAAAACATTCAGGAAATTTCTCTCTCAATGTGAAAGGGAGAAATCTGCTTGGCTTCTCTGAAAATAGAATATCGGCCAAATATATTGTGTTACAATTCCAGTCCTATCGATGACCTATTGAAAGCATGTGTTGCTAGGTTCAACGTACTCATTAAATTTCTTCTTTCGAAATGTGTTAATATAGTTTAAGACATTAATAGTTGCCACAACAAATTATGTAAAAATCATATGAAAACAATGTGGTTTGAATTAAATATTCAGTTCTTACAACAACAAACAAAGACAAAATCTTAGTCACAAATAGAAATGGTAATGTTAGAAAGTCTCGGAAGGAAAACTTTCTTTGTTCAATCTTGTTTCAGTGTTCTTCTTGTTTTTATAGCTCGCTGCCGAACGGTTTAAGTTCAAATAAAAACAAGCAAGGAAACAGACTCAAAGCACTAATTAGGCTTTGTGAAGCAAATCTCTCTTTGAACTACTGTAAAAACTTTTAGGAACGCTTTCAGATTTGTCAGTATTTTCACTATAACTAGTTTAGTTTTGGTTTTATCTTTAATTTGGCATTGATTTAAATAATGAACGAATAGATTAGATATGGATTTGTCTATGTAGAAGTAACTCCGAGACTAGAGTGAAAATAATTGGAAGAGGATTGCGAATAGATTAGATATGGATTTGTCTATGTAGAAGTAACTCAGATACTAGACTGAAAATAATTGGAAGAGAATTGCCATGTTAAAACCATATTACACCGTGCGACAGCATTTTTCACACCGGGAAAATTTCATATGTGCGTGAAACTAGAGACCAATTATAGTAATACTGCGTACTCAGTTTTTCATTTCTTCAACTTCAAAATTTTGAAGGGGATAAAAAATAAAAAAAAATATAAAAAACATAACCTCGTTAGAATATGGCGATATGTATATCAAATGAAAGAGAAAAGGCTCAAGAATTTAAATAAAATTATTTTTTTATCTATTTGTAAAAACCGGATATGAAAAAGGTACTTTGAAAATTTTAATCCTTTATATCCTTGAAAATTTACACAGAATTTTCTTGAAAAGTAAGTATGTTAAAACCCCAAATCTCATTCATTACTCTAACTTTATTAGTTCGAAAGTTATTAAAAAAAGGCGGAAGCTGCAATTCCAAGGAAGTAAAAAAATTCGAATTTAAGTATTTGAGTATCAGTATTTTAAATAATAAAACGATACAAAATCAATGAAGCGAGAATAATGAAATTTTGAGACGTGATCAAGGAGATTTTCGGTTTTAACATACTTACTTTTAAAGAAAATTCGATGTAAATTTTCAAGGATATAAAGGATTAAAATTTTCAAAAGACCTTTTTTATATCCTTTTTTACAAATATATAAAACATTAATTTAATTTAAATTCTTGATCCTTTTCTCTTTCATTTGATATACATATCGCTATATTCTAACGAGCTTAAGTATTTTTTATATTTTTTTTATTTTTTATCCCCTTCAAAATTTTGAAGTCCTTTTAAAAGGACAAAGAATGTAGAAATAAAAAACTGAGTACGCAGTATTACTATGTTTGGTCTCTAGTTTCACGCCCATATGGATTTTTTTCGGTGTGAAAAATTTTTTCAATTTTTGTCACACGGTGTTATACAAAGCAAAGGTTATTGATACAAACAATGGATACAAACAAGGCAACCTCACAGGTCACCTGGGAATACTAAACCAAATAGAGAATACTCTCTATAAAGCAGCTTGCCTTGACCTCATAGATCCTCAACTTAGTCACGTGAAGAAGTACACTATAATCTTCCCGACTAGGGAGATGTGGGGCAGCAATCCAGTATGGTTAAACGACGACTCACAAAAATGGTACACCGATGGCTCCAAAACCTCTGCTGGTGTAGGAGCTGGCATAGTGGGACCAACAGTCAAAACATTCTTTTCATTAAGCAACGACACGTCCATATTTCAAGCTGAACTCTTTGCAATAATAAAGGCAGTTCGGATCATCACCAAAGGCAAACCCGAAAGAGCAAAAATTACAATACTCTCGGATAGCCTTTCAGTTTTAAAAGCTTTAGACAGCTACTCTTTCTCATCGAAAACACTCTTGGACTGCCACAAGGAGCTCAACAACCTAGGTACACGGAACCGTGTAGTTTTGGTTTGGATACCGGGGCATGAGGGCCATGAAGGCAATGAAATGGCGGATGCACAAGCCAAAAATGGAGCAGAGAGCCCATTCATAGGGCCAGCCCCGATGTTCGGTTTTAGCAAAAAAGACCTAAAACAGGACATTCAAAACTGGACGCAAAAACATAAACAGAAATACTGGAACAACTTGGAAGGTCTACACCACTCCAAAAAGTTCCTAAACTTCAACAGAGAGAGAGCTATCTCCGCTCTAGACCTCAATAGAAACCAACTTAGGACCCTATGTGGTGCTGTAACAGGCCACTTTTTCTGTAACAACCACCTCTACAAACTTGGTCTTACCGACAGCAGAACTTGCAGATTCTGCCAGGAAGCGTATGAAACAATGGAACACATTATCACCAACTGTCCTGCCCTGACACACAGACGTGCAAAGTTTCTGGGGAAACATAGCCTCGGTGAAGAGGACCTGATGCAAATATCGCAGAAAGGTCTGATTCAATACCTGAGCATATAAAACACCAGATGATTTAAGGGGCACAATAAACCTTTCAGGTTGCGGTGCGCGAGGGCTTGGCCCAACCCATAATCATTACATTACAAAGGTTATTGACACGACTTCGTAAATAGAATCAAAATATATGACAATATTTTTTTAAAAAGTCTCTCTATTTCAACTCTTCTTAAATTGTACTCTTTTCTGATTTAAATATCAGCATTTAACTCCAATAGGTGTGGAATAGAATTCATTTACCTACTTCTATGACCTTTGACTGATTTAAAGCTCCTTCGATCAGCTACCAAATTCTTTCCCCAAAATGTACTTCTTTCTGATTCACAAATCAGCATTTAACTCCAATCAGTGTAAAATACTTAGAGCTCAGTTCCCTACTTCTATGACCTTCAAATGAATGAACCTCCTTCTATAAGTTGCCAAACTCTTTCTCCACTCTTCTACTGAAATCAAAGCAACACTTTGCTTTCCATAGCGGCATGGTGTATGCAATTTATATAGAAAAAACTTGTAACGGAGTCAAACTTGCTACTTTTCTAGAAGAAGGCAAAAGGCCATTCTGTTTCTTCGAGTCTATTCTCAGAGCAGAAGCAGTGGTAAATACAAAATAAAACGTAAAACCTGCAACCAAATACAATAAATTTCAATTTAAAATTAAATTGAGCCAACGCACAATTCGAACGAGTCCTTTGAACAACTCTCTCCTGTGTTGCATCTTGAAATTTCTGGTATTGCAGAAAAATCACCTAAATTAAACACCTCCAAGTAAATACAGTTCTTTTCAAAGCCTTAACAAAGAAATATATAAAACATTTCTATAAATTTAAAGCACAAAAGCGAGCCAACTTCACTGCATCCCTCACGAAACTGGGCAAGAAAAATTCCATATCTGAAAAATTGGTTGCACGCACAGCAAACGTGTGCAATTTGATAAAAAAAAGTGCCACGTTACCAATATCACAAACGAATCGAAAGCAACACATACACGCACACGCACACTCACGTACGCACACAAACACAAGAAATGCATTTACAGGACAATGGAAACGTTTCGGTGCGGCCAACCAATACAAAAGCAAAAAAGAGCAGAAAAAATTACCCAATCGAGAGCAAAAAGATGGAATTAATGCCAAATTCAATTGCAAAGCGGAAGCAAAAGGAAAAATGTGGCAGACAGACGGCACGATGAAGTGCGACAAGTGGACATCGCAACAGCCAAGCAACAGTACAGCAAATATTTGAAATTTCACACAAGCATCAACAAAAACAACAACAACCTGAGTTGAGGCAAGCATCAAGTTTGAGTGTCAGCTCATTCACATTTCGTCGCCATGTTCAATGCGGAATGGATACGTTTTTTAAGGACAATTATGTGATCAGACAAATGTCGACACGTCGGATAATACAGAAATATTTACATTTTATTGCAGAGCAGAACATGCGGACAGACAGAAAAAAGAAATGTCGAGCAGCAAACGAACCGGACTGCGGGGTTGGAGTGCGAGGAAAAACTGACCTAAGGTCCGAGCTGTGAGTTGAGTAAAAGAATAGAAATGTGAAATGTATGAGAAAATTCCAGTGAAGCAAATTCCACTGCGTTAAATTAAATGCTGACGTACGTAGACTAATACACTGGGAAAAAATTTAAACAATATTGAAGAAGTCCTAACGAATGTCAAACCATCCATGTGATAGTAAATATGAGTAGTAAAAGGTGCACAATAAAAAGTCGAAAATAAAAATCAATTGGCGTTGGTGATGATTCTAATGGAAATGTTGAAAGAAAATTCGAGGAAGTGTCGAGAGCGGAACGGAAAGTTGAATTGGTGCTCAGCTTTGGTGGGACCAAAGCGACAAGAAATTCAAAGCAGTGTTTTAATGAGCAATCGCGGTAGAAGTCAGAGTCGAAGCAAAATCGGATAAGGTCATTAAAGAAACAGTTGAAAAGAAAGTCAAAGTAAGTAAAGAATCTCCTTTGAAGAGACGAGTAGAATAGAATCGAATCAGCGTCGAAGCTAATTCCAAAGGATAGTTTCAAATTGGATGGTGGCGTAAAAAACGAGTTCGTACCGGATACTGAAAAATTAGTCAACAAATGGACAAATGAGGTGGAAATTGAAGAAACAGCTGAAAAAAGTCTAAGTAATTAAAGAGTTCATTGAGGATAAAGTACCGTTCGGTTAAGATGTTGGTGCAAGAGTTAGAATAGAACGAAAAGTCTCATTGAATAACAGCGAAGCTAATTCCAAAGAAGGTACGCAAGAAAATGTCAAGAACTGAACGGAAAGTCAAATTGGATGGTGGCGTAAAAAACGAGTTCGTACCGGATACTGAAAAAGTAGTCAAAGAGGACTTCTTGGAGTAACTCAATGGACAAATGAGGTGAAAATTGAAGAAACAGTTGAAAAAAAGTCTAAGTAATTAAAGAGTTCCTTGAGGATAAAGTACCATTTGGTTAAGATGTTGGTACAAGAGTTAGAATAGAACGAAAACTGTAATTGGATGTCAGCGTCGAAATTCATTCCAAAGGATAGTTTGAAAGGTACTCAAGAAAAAGTCAAAAGCTCAATGAAAAGCCAAATTGGATGTCAGCGTCAAAAGTGATTCCGTAGCTTATACTAAAGAAGTAGTCAAAGAGGACTTATTGTCAGTAACTGACTGACAGACAATCAAAATGAAAGTTTAAAAAATTTTGAAGATAAAGTCTAAGCAAGTACTGAAAACTCCTTTAGGCGTAGATGAAATAATGCTCCGTTAACCCTTAACCACCTAGCACCTGTTATTGTCACACTACCACCTAACATACGTCTGTGAGACCCCGGAACAAAATTATTAGCGTTTGTAAAATTTTGTGAATTACGTTTTAGTTTTTAATTAAAATCAGTTAAGGAACATATTAAATTATTTATTAAAATAAGAAAAGCACAGGAAAATCAACATTTTCAATTTAAATTTCATTTAAGAAGTCAACATTTCTTATTTTATACTAATAAACTAACATATTTGGGAAATGAGATCCATTATAATAATAACATAAAGTAGGTACTTTTTGTTCCTTTTTTTATATATTCAGTCATCGAAAAGCATAAATAAAAAGAAATATTCTCAATAAAAACAAAACGTAAACAAAATTGCAAGACCTTAACTTGCAGTTTTTCGCGACAGTCAAAACACAGTTTGTGTGAGCATTCCAGGCAAATAGGAGCTTTGCATTCGAAACACATGTATTGTGTTTTGGGTTTCTTTATCGAGTCGCAAATAGAGCAGTTCTTACGCACTGCAAACCTTTCTTCAGCGCTACTAGAAGATGGAGCTGCTGATGGAGTGGTTCCATTGTTACTCTGGAGGATGTGATGAATAGCCATTCTGATATCACGTTGTAATTTAAAGCCTACATCGGCCTCAACATCGCTGCAGTCATCGTTCGGTATATTTTCGTCGTCTGGAAAATATTCTTCCAACCACCGCTGTATATTTGCGTAATTTAAAGCCATTATCAACTAAAACAATAAAAAACTACGAATGTAAAAAAGTCACGTAACCGCCTAACAGGGGGTCTCCTAGACTCCTAGCAACAGTTTTTTACTCACTAGAGACAAACGCGATCACATCCAACTGCGACAAGGGGTCGCGCGGCACTGAGTGGCGCAAGGAAAAGGTACAAGAACTAACACATTTATACGAAGCTCGGGCGTAAACATATTCACGCTTAAAAATTCCTGGGGGTCTGTGAGACGTATGCTAGGTGGTTAAGGGTTAAGATGGCAGTACAGTGGTTCTAGGGAATCTTGGAAAAGGTGAACTAAGTAATCAAAACTTTCAGGTACACTACGGACCCAAACGACGGTCAATATTACACCGTGCGACAGTATTTTTCACAGCGGGAAAAATCCATATGTGCGTGAAACTAGAGACCAAATATAGTAATACTGCGTACTCAGTTTTTCATTTCTACATCCTTTATCCTTTTAAAAGGACTTCAAAATTTTGAAGGGGATAAAAAATATAAAAAATATAAAAAATACTTAACCTCGTTAGAATATGGCGATATGTATATCAAATGAAAGAGGGAAGGCTCAAGAATTTAAATAATATTGATTTTTTATCTATTTGTAAAAAAAAAATATGAAAAAGGTCCTTTGAAAATTTTAATCCTTTATATCCTTGAAAATTTATGTAAAATTTTCTTGAAACGTAAGGATGTTAAAACCCAAAATCTCCTTGATGACGTGTCAAAATTTCAGTACTCTAACTTTATTGGTTCGAAAGTTATTAAAAAAAAAGGCGGAAGCTGCAATTCTAATGAAGTAAAAAATTCTAATTTAAGTATTTGAGTATCAGTATTTTAAATAATAAAAAATACAAAATCAATTAAGCGAGAATAATGAAATTTTGAGACGTGATCAAGGAGATTTTCGGTTTTAACATACTTACTTTTCAAGAAAATTCTATGTAAATTTTCAAGGATATAAAGGATTAAAATTTTCAAAGGACCTTTTTCATATCCTTTTTTTACAAATAGATAAAAAATCAATATTATTTAAATTCTTGAGCCTTCCCTCTTTCATTTGATATACATATCGCCATTTTCTAACGAGGTTAAGTATTTTTTATATTTTTTTATTTTTTATCCCCTTCAAAATTTTGAAGTCCTTTTAAAAGGACAAAGGATGTAGAAATGAAAAACTGAGTACGCAGTATTACTATGTTTGGACTCTAGTTTCACGCCCATATAGATTTTTTCCGGTGTGAAAAAGTTTTTTAATTTTTGTCGTACGGTGTTATGACTACTTAGCTATGTCGCGACTCAACCTAATCTAACCTAAATGGAAGTCGAACTTAAAGATGTAAACAATGTTTCATGAAAACTCCCAAAAGTCTCACAAAAAGTCGAACTTTCATATATGACGAGAAATTTTTTAAGAAAAATGTATCTCAATCTGAGAACAGATATTTTTTGAGTGTTTGCTGCAGAAGACGAAGAAAGAGTAGGACAGAAACAAAAGCAAGATGGAAATAAAAATAGATTCCATTGTGTTGTAGACTAGAATAAAATACGCACGAGGTGACGTAAGCGCACGTTGTCCAACACGCACACACACTCATAAACACACACATACATGCTCCTTGGTAAAACACCTACCGCACCATTCGGACAGTGAGGATATATCGAGCTCAGTGCAATGGAAACTTTTCACATACGACATGACAAAATCACACACACTCGCACGCACATAGAACGCATACACGCACAAAAATTCGAACACCGAACACGCATCGATGCGATCATTTCTTGCGGTGAACGCATTGGTCGCACGTACAACAATGCAGCATTTGCGAAATTACGTTGTGTATTTTATGCAAGAGCCGCATGTACGCTCACTCACCCCTCTGCGAGTACGCCGCTTCTTCGTCGGCGACAAGACACAGCACTCGGCCCTGCCAAGCTGCATTCGATTCAAGCAAAGCATTGCGAAAAAGTGTTTAGAAAATCGCATGCAACATTCGAAGTGGCAATAAGCGTTACAATTTCTTTCGTCCTTCTGCTGCTCATTGTCCTGCCACTGCTGCTGTAAAGCTGCAATAAAATGGCACAAATTGTTGCTAAATGCTTGTGGCATTAAAACGCACCACTCCCCGCTCTCTGTGGCCGCGCATGCTTCGAACTCGATTTAAATGGAGTTTTGAGTTTATCCGAAATTATGTGCGAGATTCACTTGGCCGGATTTGCCAAATTGAAAACATTATGAAAGCTCCTTCAACAAATATTATGCCATACAATATGATATACGTATATAAGTATGTATGTATGTATGTAGGTATGAATAAGGGATTTGTCGAACTCAGTGCAGCTGTGTGGACTTTTTCAGTGTGAAAAATGCATAAAATATGCCAAACTCTTTGTGGGGATTTTTGTGCATGCAGTGGCGGTATGGTATATAGGTCAATCGCATCTTAAATTGTTAAATATGGTTTGGACCCTCTAACTCAAAGAGGCTAACGATCCGGTGGCATCACAATTTGGCCTGAGTGCGCTCTCGTTTGAGAGCTGCCACATCTACCTACCTATCCACTGTATACAGGGGACCAGGAACAACGAGAGAAACATTTTAGCAATGTCCATTTCACCTAACACCTGTCCGTTCTTCCGTTCGTCAGTCAACCGACTAGACGCGTAAAACCATCGAGGTGAAATTTTTTGCAAATGTTGCGACTGCTTAAATAAATAAATGTTGCATAATTATATGGGCAGGGTTCGTCCACTTTTAAGTAGAGTTGCCAAATAAGAGTAATTTACGAAATGAATTAATTTTGAGTGACATAATCGATTAGTTTATGAATCGTTACAGCTAAAAATCAGTGACAATAACAAATCAGTAACATTTTCTACTTTAAATTCATTTGTTGGCGATAATTATTACTGATTTTTATTACTGATTTTTATGTTGAAAAATTGGATCAAGTAGAAGTAAAAATGGTTGTGGTCCAGCTCCTTTGGCCATACAAAGTATTTAAAGAAAAAGAAAGTATTTAAAGAAATATAAATACATAAATTTAAAAAAATTAATTATTTAAAAAAACCTGAATATTTCAATATTAACTACGAAAATGTATGTATATGTAGGTTTAAATGTTTATGTGGTTACAATTTATAACAGAAATAGGTGTGCCATGACCTGTTAATATCACTGTGCAAGTCGAAAATTCAGATATGGGGGGACCTACTGAGCGACTTTCTATAGGTATACTGAGTTGAGATCCACCAGCCGTTTGGATGGATTGGCTCTAGTAACTAGAAGAAGAATTGAAGCATTGAAGTTTTTAAGTTTCTTATTCGCTTTTCGGTTTAATTTTATACAGTGTAGAAAAATTACTCTGCGCTCACTATCACCATCTCATTGTCAATTTTGCCGACCCTGCTCTAGTTTAAGAGAAATCCGACTTTGAAGTTTGCTCATTTTTGTCGAGTTCGTCGCTTAAGTCTTCGAACGTTTAAATGCTAATAGGTCCTAAATCGTTCCGAATATCGCTTTACTGTCTTCGGCAAGTTTGTAGATATTTTAACGACCAACAAATTTGCTTGAGACACCAATCCAAAAAAAAATACATTCCAACTGTGTTTTCGACAAAAATGTCCCAAAAACCCCACTTTCGTCGAAGCATAAAAACACCCTCGTGAAAAAAATAAATGAGTATGCTTTTATATAGAGGGTTAGCTCCTGCATCTAACAAACTAAAAATTTTGCCTGGGAAACGCCCATAAAAGGCGTGGTTCGGCGTCAAATTTCAAAGTTTTTATCAAAAAAATTCAATTCATCTCCAACTGATTTACACGATATGGGTATCTAACGAAAGGTATTTTTCATACCTTTCTTTTGATGAACATTAGATACGTAAGATGTACTAATAAAAAGTTTTAAGCGAAAAAAACATTTTTTTATAAAATTTTTTTTTTAACGGAGGTACAATAAGTTTGCCACCATAGTGTAGCCTGTGAAATTCCCCTTACAATGAAATATAAAACATATTTTTGTTTTTTCTGAATATATTTTTTAACATTAAATTGATTGCGAAGGTGAATATGAAATGGCTCTGAACCCAGAGTCAAGTTAGAAAAAAATTTAAAAAATATATTCAGAAAAAACAAAAGTATAAATTTTTTTCCGTTTAGATTTAGAGTACAAATAGATCGGTGAAACCGACTGTTTTTATTATTTTGTTTGCTTCCTCTGGCCATATTAGCATGCAAACGCAAATATCATATAAATAATGCTGTTTATATTTGTTTGTATTGTTATTGTTGTTGTTGTTGTTATTTTTGTACTTGCAATAAACTTCATTAGCATGCTGGCGTGTTATTTAAGCCAATCGTGGCACCGTTGCAACGCTGTTTGTTGCAGCATTGCAAAATTTTGAATGCGTCTCTTGAGCGGCCGCAGGCGCAGTCGCTCTGCAGGGAAGGACGGCACACTTCAATGCAATTAACTTCACGGGAGAGGGCAACTTTTTTGTTTCGGCTCCACACCAAATTCATTTGCAACTTTTAATTAGAAAAATTCGTTTTATGCATTTAATTAGCCGCAAAACAAAAATCGCAACGCGCCGCATAGAAAGCGACGCGCAAATTTTCTACAGCAATGAATGAATGCTGGCACAAAGCAACGTGCGGTTTCATGATTTCATGACTGCGATTATTTATTTACTTTTTGGCAGTTTGTTGTTTCGCATATTGGCAGCGTTCTCATTGCATTTTGCAATCGAGTCATTTGGGAAAATTTTAAAGCAAATTTTCATTTTCATTAAATTCAAATTTATTTGCAATAAAAACTAATTTTAACACTTGCTGTCAGTCAGCCAATTTCTTAACCCACTCAATGATACACAATGGATTTTACAGTACTTGAATTTTTTCAAATCTTTATAATTCAAAACTGGTTTCAAAAAAGTTTATAAGATGAACTTAAAGAGTTAAAAGTTAATCACTTAATTCCGTATTGTGTTCAAGTCTTAGTTAATGGACTCACCCAAAGCGACAGACAGCACATAATTGCTATGCATGTCGCTTAGGAAAATTGCTTTAATTGGCTTAAAATTGCTCACAAACGAGCTATAAACAACAAAAACCATAAACATCAGACGTGCGCGTGCTTCCACAACACATCGAACAAGATGGGCCAATTGAAAGCGATATTCACAATAACAACAACAACAAGAATAATATGAACAAACGTAATTAACAGTGCATGTTGAGCGTGTGGCTTTTTTTAGCAATTCAAAGTGCCACAAACAGTCAAACAAAAATGTTACAACAACTTAGGAAAGAGTGTGACAATCGACCTGATAAATTTTTAGTTTTGTAGGTAAAACGACAAAAAAACATTGTAAATTTTTTTTTTTAACTATAATAGATAATTTCTAAATAATAATAATAATAATTTTAATAATTTCTAAACACCTTTTGCAAATTAATTACACAGCACAACAAAAAACACTTTTTTTCTGTTGCATGGAGTTTTTCTACTGTTTCTTACTAACTTGGGTGCGCTGATTTCGAATCTACCCTCAGATTTTTTTCTAGCAGCTCTAGTTTGTGAGATATAGGTACCGTGTCATTTTTTCAGTTTTTCCTCCAATTTTTCCATATTTTTGATCGTAATTTCACCTTATCGCATTAACAACACCGCACGGCTTCTTTTCCGATGCAACTTATTTTTTTAAGTTTTAAAATGCCGCGGTAATTGGACCTCAAAGTCGGAAATTATGGAATTTTATGACGTTTTCTTTGATGGTCAAAAACATACACAATTTTCGTAAATCAATTAACGAGTTAGGTGTATAATGAAAGCCGACACATCAAGCAATACAACACAGCCAAATTATTTGGCGGAATACACATTCGCATCGAAATAATAGCAAAAATGTAGTATAGCCATTTTCATCACTTTTCATACTTTTTCCTTAAAAAAATAGGAGCCGAAAAATATGCAACATTTTTTATTTTTTTTTGTTCCGAGCAATCCAAAATTTTTTTGTTTTTGCTTGTATTTCAGACTATAAATGGAACATATAAAAGAGCATATTTTGAGGCCCCTAATTTTTTAAGGAAAAAGTATGAAAAGTGATCAAATTGGCTGTGGTATATTTTTGCTATTATTTCGATGCGAATGTGTATTCCGCCAAATAATTTGGCTGTGTTGTATTTCTTGATGTTTCTTCTTAAGATATTCATATACTTCGTAACTTGATTTATGAAACATCTGTACAATTTTCGCCATCAGAAAAACGCCTTGAAATTCAATATTTTCCTACTTTGAAACCTTATTACAACGCCAATTTAGAACGCATAAAATTGATTAATGTCAGAAAAGATGGCGTGAGATGTTGTTAGTGCAACGATATAAAAATGTCGGTAGGATTATTGGTTCGGAAATAACAGTCGAAAATGTGAAAAAAGTCGAAGAAAATTCAAAAAAGTGGCACGCCCATTTTTTGCGAAAACTAGAGCTGTTACATAAAAACGGAATATGGTTTTGAAATCAGCGTGAAAAAACTATTCAGAATCATGCAAAAATCAGAGACCTAAAATAATTATTATCCATATTTTTGGGAATAAAAAAATTGCCCTAATTTAAGAAATTTCTAAAATTATTGTTTTATAATAATTATTCCCAATAAGAAATTTTTTACGTCGCCTATAACTATTATCATGTAATAAATATTTTTGAGTTGAATAATAACTCTTATAAGTAACAAGTATACTTTTCGTTGTCGATAATTATTATTTTGGGATTTTTATTTTTTACATTGCTTCATAACTTTATTTATGACTTTTTTAATTTACGTTACCGATAACTATTATTTTGAGATATTTTTGTTTTACGTTGCTTCATAACTTTTATTTATAATTTTTTTTCATTTACGTTGCCGATAACTATTATTTTGAAAATTATTATTATTATTATTATGAATTACTACATTTTGGATATGAATTAATTTTTAATTGTTTTAAATTGACAAATGCAAATTAACTGCAGAAACCTTACTTCCACCAACAACTAAACAATTAAAAATTAATTCATACTCAAAATGTGGTAAGGCAACGTAAATAAAAAAAATTTCTTTCATAAAAGTTATGAGGCAACGTAAAAAAAATTGTCTTTCAAATAATAGTTATCGGTAACGTAAATTAAAAAAAATCATAAATAAAAGTTATGAAGCAACGTAAAAAAAATTTTCTCAAAATAATAGTTACCGGTAACGTAAATAAAAAAAGTCATAAATAAAAGTTATGATACAACGTAAACAAAAAAATTCCAAAATAATAATTATCCAGAATGAAAAAAATATTTATTTCTCAAAACAGTTATTATGCAACGTAAAAATTAATTGTCGCAAATAATAATTATAATCAACAAATAAAGTTTATGTTACATTGTAATAGTTACATTGCAATTAATTTCTTAAAAAACTTATAATAGTTAAGTCCCTGGCAAAAAACTTCATGCAACAGACATGCTGTTGTGCAGTGTAATTTAGCTCTCCCTACCGTGTTGCATCTGGTCCTAATCTGGCCCCATCTACCTCAATTATAATTTAACTCTAATAAGTTTTTCAACTATAACAACATTTTCGTTTGACTGTATGTAACCAATAAAAGTAATTTCCTTCGCAAAGATTCTCTATTTACATTGTACATCAAATAATTTATTTAATTCCACTCAACACACACGAACTTGCAATCAGAGCCAAGTCATGCTTGATTATGTTGCAGCCGCTAATTTATAGCGCATGTAGTCGCACAACAATACTATCCCACCAACAACAATTACAGTTTGCTTATCTGACAAATGCCAACTGCAATTAACACCAACAATTCAATTGTTGCAATTGAGACGGTTTTACTCGCCCGAACACAGTCATCGGCTTTGGAATAACCAAGCAACGTGTCTGCAACACACGGCGCGTAAAGTAACAACAACAACAAACACAAGATAATGAATAGTCTTTAGCATTTAATTGCCATATGATTAATTCTTGTTATGCAAATGGCTCTGGCTGTTTCTTCACAACACTCACATTTACAATGCTGCTGGACGCTGGCAAAGGTTCGATCACATCACCGGCGCCATCATCGTCGCCGTGGTCGTTGTCATCGCATTACCATCAGCAGAAGCGGCACAAGAATGCGCATCAGCGGCGTCCGAAATAAAACGCACATTTCATCGCTTTCGTAAAATTCTAGCGGTCAGCCATAATCCGAGATATTCCATTAAACCAAAGCCGCAAAGCATTTACGTTCGCAAGCGCGCAACGTTTACTTGTAAATCAGTGGTTATGGTGTGGTGTCAGCGTTTTATTGTTCACGCTGATTTCTGATTCTTTTTGCTTATGGATATTGTTGTTGTTGTTGTTGGTGTTGTCATATTATTGTTGAGCATTTTATCTGGGAGCGGCAGCGATTGTCGCTCTGCTGGCAGACGCATTAGTCGCTGATCTTCGTTTTGTGTGCCAATCGCGTTGCAGCATTAAAATTCGCCAACCAACTGTTGTTGCAGCTCTCTCAACTCATTTGTGCTGTGACATAGCATTTTCTTAAGAAGTAGTTATTTATATATTTTCAATGGAGATTATTTAAATAATTGGGCTATTATTTGTAATATTTTTTTAAGATTAGAGTGCAACATTTCATGCATTTTAACCATTTTTGTAACTTGAAAAAAATTCCCCAAATTTGTATTGTTTTTATTTGAAATTTTTGTTTCGAAACAAGTGAGTTGGAAGAATTCCATGAAAATAATTTGCGTAATGTAATTGTTTTGAATTTTTTGTTTGGAAAAAAATGATTCAGAATAATTTTAAGCTACAAAAGAGCATTAAACGTTACTAATATTAAAAAAAAATACCCAAATGTCATTAATATTATTATTTTAAAATACTCAAATTGATTTCTCTGCTCCGAAAAGAGAGAATTCCATGAAAATAATTTTCGTACCATGAATGTTTGGAATTTTTTGTTCGGAAAAAATTATTCAGAATAATTTTAATCTACGAAAGAGTATTAAACGTTACTAAGATTAAAAACAAAAATACCCAAATGTCATGAATATTATTATTTTAAAATAATCAAAATGATTTCTCTGCTCCGAAAAGAGTGAAAACATTATTAAGACTAAAAATAAAAAATTAAATAAAAAATACAAATAAATGCCCCAAAATTTTTGATTTAAAAAAGTTTATTTCAAAAAAATAATAATAATAAAATGTTCAATCCAATTCCATTAAAATAACTACTTTGAAATTTTTGTTTGCAAACATTTTATTCAGAATAATTTTTTCGCAACGAAAATACATAAATCGTTACTAAAATTTCAAAAACAAATACCCAAATGTCATGAAAATTATTATTTGAAAATTTAATATAGTTGCAAAATCCCTAAATTCCATGAAAATTATTATTTTGAAGTTTTTATTTAAAAAAATTGTATTTAACAAAATTTATTTACTATAAAAATACTTTAAAAACATAATAAGATTTAAACAAAATAACACAAATTCCATAAAAATAATAAACAAATTCCATAATAATTAATAATTCAACTATTATAAAAGGTTGAAAAATTCCTCAATTAAATGAAAATAATTATTTTATTATTTATTCAGAATATTTGTTTAGCCACATAACTGCATTAATTGTTAAGATTTAAAAAATAGATGCCCAAATTCAATGAAAATAATTATTATTTTAAAATTTTTGATTTAACAAAATTGCATTGAGAAAATCACTAAATTCCATGGAAATAATAATTTTGAAATTTTTATTTAAAAACATTTACTAATTCAGAATATTTTTTTCACAACAAAAATACATAAATCTTTACTAAGATTTAAAAAACAAATACCCAAATGTCATGAAAATCATTATTTGAAAAATATTTTAAAATAGTTAAAATGCATTTAAAATAGTTGATAAATTTGTAAATTCCATAAAAATAATTATTTTGAAATTTTTGTTCAAGGTCATTGAAAGAAAAGTATTTCCTTCTAGTTAGCTGCAAGAAAAATTGGAAAATTAAATAGTTGATTCATTATGTAATCAACATCACTTATAGACTAAAGAATCAAGGTGATGCAGCCAACTGAATTACTTACAAAAGCGAGTCTTTTCTCACACAGCCAAAGTGTTTGCCCCATGCTGAACTTACGTGTTCAATGGTAGAAATACTACAAACATTTTTGTACCTACATACATATATAACTGTATATATAATTATTACATATACACATTTCATTAGTTTAGGGCAAATATTTCCAAAGCGCGCAGTTAGCACAAAGCCAACCGCCAAGTTGAAATATTCTTAAACCTCACGTTCGAGCGTTTGTCGACGCTTCAATATACATCGATAAATTTTACTACGTATTTTTGTTTTAATTGTTTGTAATATTTACTGTTCAGCGTACACTCATTTATGTAACATGTTTTCTGCTTAAATTTTCCAAAACATATTTAGTAGTTGACTGAGATAAGTAGCACTGAGCTTTGGTGGGAAAGCAACATCAGTCAGACAGATTTTTCTTTAAATATTCACATCACGTTTTAAACTGACAGTTATAAATAATTTTAGTGGCGCGCCAAGCCCACAAACAACTTGCAATAAGTTGCCAAGAATTCCAAAAGGAAAATAAACAATTAATGGAAAAACACTAAAAGTAATTAGCCCCTCGACAACGCCCTCAGTGGCATAACTTGAAAAAGACAAGACTTGTATTATTTATTATTAGTATTATTTAAGCATTCATTGTATATTTACATATTAATATATCTTGCAAATTTATATTCTATACAGATTGTTTTTACTTATTCAGCTGTCAGTTTGATGAAATCTAATCATTTTTCTTACAGTTGTTGTTGGCTCAAATTGGATAGAAAGACTCAGAAGTGTGCCATTGATACTCCAATATTATGTGTACAAATGTCAGAATTGTTGATTTGATTGGTCCTATTGTTGCCCCAGCAATTTTTGTTATACAATCTGCAATGTCTTCATCCATCTCCTGTTTGTAAATACAATGTTAGATTAATACAATAAATTTCAATCAGGTTTTTGACAACTAAAACCACTTAAAGCCAGTTCTTATAAATTAATAGTCATTGTTTTTATCCGTTTAAGAATTTAAACAATAATTTTTAAGCAAAAACACAAACGATGGAAAGAGATGAAGGGATCACAGAAGCATGTGGAACAGGTGTTGCTGGGACAAGATTACTGGACAACATCGGAAGATGAAGGAGAGTTAAATTATTATTTGGTTTACTCCCACCATTTAGGAGGTCTTTACTAGAGGAAATCTGCAACTTAAACAGTGAAAATCCATATAATTAATCTTTTGTTTACAGCATTAAGGATTAGCCAAGTTCTCAGTACTTAAAAGCTTTTCATGATGACAAGCTTTGAGCAGTAGCGCAGACATACTCATCGATGGGTATTGATGAGTATGAGGCTTTGAGTAGAATAGCTATGTGAATAGAATTTCGTTCATTCGACACTTAAAAGCAACAAAAAAATCTAAATGGAAAATATAAAAATTGGGCCAAAGCTTTCTCGATTGAATAAATACTCAGGTTGTACATTCCTCAAAACTTAAGGAGCTCTTTATAGGAATTTATAAGGTTAGCCGTCGTGTCTGCTGTCGTAAAGTTCTGAATTGTGTAGCCTAAATCAGAGCCACCAGGCCAGAAGGGGAAGTGGTCGATATTTTTTTTTATTTTTTTTTAACCAAGGGTCGAAATCTTTGGGATGATACTAGCGTATTCACCATTTCAGAAGAATTTCGGCGGGACAAAATCAGTTCCGGTTGGGAATTCACCAAAGAAGCCACTTAATTGATCTTCTTTTCGTGGCCCATATGGAAATATGTATATGTACCTATATATTTTTTAAAATCTTCAAAGGAATTTATTCATTCGTCAACGATTTAATGTTATTGGAGTAAAATTTAATATAAATTGTACTGAGACTCCAAATAAGAACCAATACGAGAATAGATGTGGTCCATTTACATACTTATAAGCAAATTTAAAGTATTAACAAATTTGACTAAATATTCATCTCCTTTTTAACCGTAGACCTACGTTAAAAAAAAACGGTTAACCTTACGTTAGGGTCGTTTTCGACCCTCATATATGGGAGTTAGTACAAAAATTAACGTTTATTACAAAAAAACAAAACCTTTTGGTACGGTTTATTCAAAAACTTAAAATATAATACAATGGAAATATTTATTTGTAGTTTTTAAACACTTTCAAGGCATTTTACACAGACTACGGTTGCGCTTATTTTTGCAGATATTTTTTTAGGCATCCGCAGCAGACAAGCTCTGTTTTATTTTGACAATTTGACATTTTATCACAATAAACTTTTTTATTTGAAATAAAATAAATAATAATTTACACTTTTACTTGTGTTTGCTATGAAATCACGATGAAATTCTAATACAAAACGCTTCAACATATAATGGGTCGAAAACGGCCCAGATTGACAAAAATTACACAAATTACAAAAAATGCAAGCCAACTTAGTTTTTAAAATATGAAACAGTTTGATTTCGATAGCTAACACCGTATGACAGCATTTTTCACACCAGGAAAAATCCATATGTGCGTGAAACTAGAGACCAAATATAGTAATACTGCGTACTCAGTTTTTTATTTCTACATCTTTTGTCCTTTTAAAAGGACTTAAAAATTTGTTCCGATAAAAAATAAAAAATTTATAAAAAATACTTAACCTCGTTAGAATATGGCGATATGTATATCAAATGAAAGAGGAAAGGATCAAGAATTTAAATAAAATTAATTTTTTATCTATTTGTAAAAAACGGATATTACAAAGATCCTTTGCAAATTTTAATCCTTTATATCCTTGAAAATTTAAATAGAATATTCTTGAAATGTAATTATGCTCAAACCCAAAATCTCCTTGATCACGTGTCAAAATTTCATTTTTCTCGCTTCATTGATTTTGTATCTTTTTATTCTTTAAAATACTGATACTCAAATAAATTAGAATTTTTGTACTTCATTAGAACTGCAGCTTCCGCCTTTTTTCAATAACTTTCGAACTAATAAAGTTAGAGTAATGAAATTTTAACACGTGATCAGTGAGACTTGGGGATTTAACATACTTACTTTTCAAGAAAAGTGTATATAAATTTTCAAGGATATAAAGGATTAAAATTTTCAAAGGACCTTTTTCATATTCTTTTTTTACAAATAGATAAAAAATCAATTTATTTAAATTCTTGAGCCTTTCCTCTTTCATTTGATATACATATCGCCATAATCTATCCAGGTTAAGTATTTTTTATATATTTTTTATCCCCTTCAAAATTTTGAAGTTCTTTTAAAAGGACAAAGGATGTAAAAATGAAAAACTAAGTACGCAGTATAACTATGGTCTCTAGTTTCACGCCCATATGGATTTTTTCCGGTGTGAAAAATTTTTTTATTTTTGTCGCACGGTCTAATAGTCTAAGTAAGAAAGTCATGAAGAAACAGCTAAAAATAATAACAAATTTAAAAAATATTAAAAGTACAAAAACAACAACAAACGACCTTGGGGTCGTTTTCGACCGAGTTTTAGTCCTAAAACCGCCAAGAATGTTGCCAAACATTCGATCAACCTCACACAATGACCAATCATACCTGCCAGCCTACAACACATGAATCGAAAACTGTTAAACGACAAGCATTAATTACCATAACTTCCGCATTTTCAGCCACGCGCAAATGCAAACAAACTAATGACGTTTCCCTCATTAGACGATAGCCGCAGGCACCGCAGCTGAGTTTCGCTCACACGCTCACATTACCATACACTGACAGCCAGGCGATACGTCAGTTTCACGCCGCCGCACAGAATAATGGGTAAATATCGTTAATGATCTTTGGCAAAAAAAAATTGAAAATCCGCAACACCACTGACTGAGTGGCACACATCACACCGCTTCGCTGGTGTCTTCATCACCAGCACAGCGTCAGCATTCTCGCTGATCGCAGCGTTCTGGCCGATCAGCCGTCATCGCAGCCACTTAGAACACAGCAGATTCGAATGTGGAGATTTGTTAAAAGCGCTTCCCAACGTATTGGCGGCGATCAGTTGCGTTCGATGTATGGCGCCGAACGGTTACAAAAGCGATTTCTAAAAACGGCCGAAAGCGCGCTGCCACGAGCGAGAACGTCCCGCGAAAATGTCGAGATTATCACCAGTGTACGCGAGTCTAAACATTGCATTGATTGCATTGCTGGCATTGCCACAGCAACAACACAACGCAAATGCACAAACTGCCAACACAACCACTGCTGTCGAAATTACAACGCTATCGAATGAAGTTGTGCCGGAGGACATCACCGAAGCGCCGCACTCGACCACCCTGCAGCCGGTCGACACCAGCGCGCCCTACTGCGCGCCCGCGCTTTGCCAACTCTTCAACGGCACTCACGTGCTGCAGATGCGGCACACTGCCTGCCAGAATAACGGCACATTCGCGGCCACTTGCGGCGCCAAGCCGCATCTGCTCTACATGAGCGAGCGACGACGCAATCTAATCTTGGACATGCACAATTTGGCACGTGCGCGCATCGCCGCCGGCCAGCTGGACGGCTACAAGCCGGCCGCCCACATGCCGCTGCTCAAGTGGGACAGTGAACTCGAGTATCTGGCAACGCTGCACGTGAAGCGGTGCCAATTCGCGCACGATCAGTGCCGCAATACGGCGCGCTACCCATACAGCGGCCAGAATATTGGCTACTATTGGATTGGGCGCTCATTCAAGTCGCACTCGAAGCGCATGAAATCGTTCGTATTCAATTGGTATCGCGAGTATCGCGACGCCAATCAATCGTTCATCGACAACTATCAGCAGCATCCGGAGGGGTGAGTTATGGTGGTGTTGGAATTTTTTTTATACTCAGCACTGGTGTGTCAGAATATATTCATTTCTAACAACTGGAAATAGAAAAAGTGATATGGAAAAGTGTGAATTTTTAGGATCAGAAACAGCAGGAGAATCGAATTAGTCATGTCCGTCCATTATTTCAAGGATCTGTCAACCAGCTGTTAAGCATAACACCGTGCGACAGCATTTTTCACACCGGGAAAAATCCATATGTGCGTGAAACTAGAGACCAAATATAGTAATACTGCGTACTCAGTTTTTCATTTCTACATCCTTTGTCCTTTTAACCCATTGCTGCCTAATGGGTAAAATTTTAACCATGAAAATTGATTATTTAAAAAAATCACAAAAAAGTCAATGTTTGAGATTTCTCAAAACCATTGATAGGGATAGTTAGGGCAAAGATGGGACTACCTTAACCTAGTGAAGGTCACCCTAAAATTTCGCCATCTAGCTAGAGTTACCAGACTCCAAAAATCGTGAATTTTCCGGAGGTGGAAAATGTGGCGAAACGTAGTGGCCTTAGAACTTCACAAAAATTTGCCTCCTAACTCACCTGTAAAAAATACAACTTTTGTTCACGTGTTTAGCTGATCACTTCACAAAGTATGGAAAAAAGCTACCATTGCTGCGTAATGGGTACAAAATACCTAATGAATATCTCAGCAACGTGCAGAGATATAAAGCTGAAATTGTTGTTTGTTTCTGATCATTTTGGGTCACTTCTAGGTCGTGTATGAAATTTTATCAAAATCGTATGGGCGGAACTGGTACCCGGCAGCAATGGGTTAAAAGGACTTCAAAATTTTGAAGGGGATAAAAAATAAAAAAATATCAAAAATACTTAACCTCGTTAGAATATGGCGATATGTATATCAAATGAAAGAGGAAAGGCTCAAGAATTTAAATAAAATGGACCTTTTATCTATTTGTAAAAAAGGAATATGAAAAAGGTCCTTTGAAAATTGTAATCCTTTACATACTTGAAGATTTACATAGAATTTTCTTGAAAAGTAAGTATGTTAAAACCCAAAATCTCCCTTATCACATGTTAAAATTTCATTACTCTAACTTTATTAGTTCGAAAGTTATTAAAAAAAGGCGGAAGCTGCAAGTCTAATGAAATACAAAAATTTTATTTATTTGAGTATCAGTATTTTAAATAATAAATAGAAACAAAATCAATAAAGTTAGAGTCATGAAATTTTGACACGTGATCAAGGAGATTTTGGGTTTTTAACATACTTACTTTTCAAGAAAATTATACGTAAATTTTCAAGGATATAAAGGACTAAAGTTTTCAAAGGGCCTTTTTCATATCCTTTTTTTACAAATAAATAAAAAATCATATTTATTTAAATTCTTGAGCCTTTCCTCTTTCATTTGATATACATATCGCCATATTCTAACGAGGTTAAGTATTTTTTATATTTTTTTTATTTCTTTCCCCCTTCAAAATTTTGAAGTCCTTTTAAAAGGGCAAAGGATGTAGAAATGAAAAACAGAGTACGCAGTATTACTATGTTTGGTCTCTAGTGTCACGCCCATATGGACTTTTTCCGGTGTGAAAATTTTTTTTAATTTTTGTCGCACGGTGTAATAGCACTCATGAGATTTTAGATAGCGAAATGAAATTCCTATTCGAAACAAAAAAATAATTGGCATAATCCACTTACTTTTAAGTAGATTAGGGCAATTTTTGGAATGGGAAACCATTTAACCCACTAACGCATGAATGAACGTTTTCTTAAGACTGCACTTGGTACCAAATTGAACTTAACCCATTTTCGCCGTTTTTGCGAAAAAAATTATTATTCAAGTAAAATCGATATATATGCTATCAGTTATTCTTAAAAAACTTATCGAAATCATCGAAAATCGAATTCATTTGTCGAACAACGCGCCAACGTTGCGTACACGCAACACAGATTCGAGACTTATCTAGAACACGCATAATGACACCCAGATAATTCACAAACCAATTATAATTTTTCCTTGCCTTTATGTGAACGTATTTTCATGTCGACCAAAAAAAGAATTAACGTTTGACAATTTTTAGTGTGCGATTCAAAATTTGTCTGAAACACATGTGTCTACATATACAAGTGTGTGTGTCAGTGTGTGTTTTGTAGGTGGTTGAGATATGGAGGAGAAGAAAGCCTAAGGATATACCTTCCGAACAAAAAAAAATCGCAATACCTCACACACACTGCACATACGAATTTTTTAAATAGTAACGTTGCGTATACGCAACAGAGGAAGGAAATGGGTTAATTTTAGACTGCAGACTGTGTCGATTGTAAAGTTTCAGTTTTGTTATAAGTCTCTGACCACAAACCTGTTAGTTGTTTGCAAGAAATGTCTTTGTTCTTTTCTGTTCGTTTATTGGCGACAACGGCTTTGTTTACTAGAAGCTATAGGTTCCCATTGCGCAGTTTCGATATTGAAACGATTTATTTAATTCCTATTGATCGACAGCACGACAATAAATTTGTTTTTGCGATGGAAACATCAGCTAATCAAAATGGTTCCCTCCTTTCGGGGAATGTGGAGAAAGCATCTTCAATAAATGATTCAGCAAAGTGCAACAATGCTCTTCGATAAAAGCTAATAAATGTGCGAGAACGAAAAATTTTTAATACTTGTATGTTAAGAAAGAAAAAAATTCCACTCACCGCTCACAACGAAAGTTAGTCAAAGACTGTTGAATTTTTATTAATAAATATAATTTTATTTTATTGCAATGAAACTTATACTTTCCTAGACTGTTTTGTCATAAACCAATACAAGTTTATCAATGTCTCTTTTGAAATATGATCACACTGCCATGAGATAAACACTTTACTTGCAACATGTATACAATAATACTTGTATGCGATATTGTAAGTAATTGCTCCCATAATGTCAACAACACTGGCTGCGCTTATCTGTGTGACTTACGCTGACTTCCTTGTTTGAGTACAGCGTACAGAAGTGAACTGTTTCTTATCAATTCGCATATCCTCTCTCAATAGTGAACTTGTGTGAATCACACAATGCCAATGTCCACATTTTCTCATCGTCTTACCAGCAATACAAACAGTTGTCTGTGTGTATCAACAAAGCTGTTTATGTATTTCAATAGAACTTTTGCAATCATAAGCTATCGTATGCAAATATTACTATTGATATTTATATCTTTTTTACGCTTAGTGCTGTTAGTGCTAATAAAATTTATTTATGAAACTGTTTTATATCGTAGAAGCAAAATATTGTAAAAAAAATTAAATACACTATGCAAAAACAGTTCTCGTCTATAAAAAAAAACTTACAATACGGTCATACTTATGCAGATAAAGTAGTTGGAAACCTTTAATCTTGTAAGTATTTACATACATTTTTACCTTTTTAGATGTTTAAACGATTTGTTTTCATTTTAACTACCACACTCAACTCAGTTGAATGTTACTTCAACACAATTGATTACAATTTTTCTAGTAGTTTTTGTAGTGAAAAATAAAAGTTGCGAGACTGGGAACTCAAGTCGTGAGATATTAGATATATTTGTCCAGTGATGTCTGCAGAAGCTGCGGAATACGAAGGACAGGTAGAAACAATAAAACACTTCCTGTGCCTCTGCTCGCTCTGCAGGAACGTCAGCTCCGTACCCTACGGCCAAAATTCCTGACGAAGCTGCTAGCGCGGCAAATCTCGAATCTGCCCTTCTTCAATAAGAGGTCGAATTGGTTTGCCCTGGATTAAGATTGTTGATTAGCTGCAGAGGAATATAAGAGGACAATTTCGGCCTCTCAGTAGGAGTGCGTTCTGTGTCGCACACACCCTTTCCTACCTAACCTAACCTTCTCTTCTTTAACGTTAGTGGGTCCATTACATCGGTGAAACTTTACATTAAGCAGCTTCATGTTGAAGATGGCAAGATGCTCTATACGTAGAAACACATAGATACGCAACATCGGAAGACAAACCTGGTCAACACTAAACAGAAGACCATAGATGCGTACTGATTCTAGGTCGGAACTCCATTGCTATTTTTACGGAACACTGCTACACGTGCAAACATGCTTAACAATAGACTGTCCGGCCAATCCAACGTTCCTTAAATGAAATAATTTTACAAAATACTTAGAAGTGAAAATTTGTTGAGGAAGAAAGTAGGAAAGTTTCTTTAAAGTCAAAGGCACTTCTGAAGCAGAAGAAGAAGACAATCGTTTTTTATTTAATCTATCAATGTCCGTTCCTGACCAACAAAACTGATCAAAAATGTGTGTGCCCTCATACAGGGTGGACCATTTAAGATTTTGAATTTGAATCGGTTATAAAAAAAACTAATGAATATTTTTTGAAAATTCCTATTTTATTACAAAGCTTGGACTTTGTCATTTAAGAATGAAAAACGATATCGTTCATATGACTGCCACGACTGACCTTACAGTACGCCATTCGATCAACCCAATTTTCAAGTACTTTTTCGATTGTTCCGGGTAGAATTTCCTGAATGGCAACTTCGATTTCATGTTTCAAAGCTTCAATCGTCTCTGGATGGTTAGCGTAACACTTGTCCTTTACGGCTCCTCACAAAAAAAGTCCAACGGACTTAAATCGCAGCTCCGAGGCGGCCAATTGACTTCAGAATTTCGGCTGATTATTCGATTTTCGAAAACGGTGCCCAAAAGTTCGATTGCTACGTTGGCTGTGTGGCTTGTTGCGCCATCCTGTTGAAACCAAATGTCGTCCATGTCATCCGCTTCAATTTTTGTTTGGGTTGAAGACTCTCCACTTTGGAAGTAAGTTCTCAATATTTCCCAATTTTGTTCAAGCGTATAGCGTCCCATTTCGTAAATGTCAAACTTTTAGCTAAATTACGAACACAAATTAATTGACATTTGGACTGCCATTCTCGAAATAAAGCGTAGTTCAAATTCCAAATCTTAAATGGTCCACCCTGTATATCATACTAACCTTACTAAACTCTCTACTTTATATAAATGTCAGAGAGATAGCAAGATTTACCCGTATTAGGAATCGTCATGGTTCCTAGTGCCATTAATGGGACAGACGGCCGTTCCCATGTTGTATCTGATGATCTTTGCTTATTTAAACTAACTATCAACTAACTATCATCATAGCGGGCCTACAAAAATTAGTAGCAGTTTAATACTTTCAAAGCAGCGAATGTCCTATGGAATCCTATGCTCCCAAGCTCATTAAAAAGGTGGAAAAACTATACATAATGATATAGTGTGAACATTTTCACAATATATTGAATTAAACTAGAGTTTTTTTAATATATAAACTTTTTCGTTAAACTCGTTGTAAACCAGCTGTGCATCTTTTTAAATAATCGTAAACAACTTTACTCTGTATGAGACACACTTAAGCCTCTATATGGGTCCATTGTGATACCACAAATTGTACCCGTTTGAAATGTGTATGCAACCCTGTTTTTTTTCCAACATGTATTACAACTAGTGTCCGACCGAAACCACTTTTTTTCGATGAGACCGAAACCGAATTTCGGTTTTTTTTAGTACTCGACCGAAACCGAAACTTTCTAGTTGAAATAAAAATCACCATATCAAGCATTTTTTTCAACAAACGAATTTTACTTTAAGTAAATAAAGAACAAGAAGAACTGTGAAGGCCAAGAAGGGGACACAATAGATCTTTCAGGTCGCGGTGCACTTTCCCCGGCAATAATAATAATAAAATAAAGAACAAACAAACAAACATAACATAAATAAATAAATTCTTATTAATAAAAACAATTCATTCATTTTTTTTAAATATAAACATAAAAAATCACCCTTTCGTACATTATTCGCTAATATTCAAAATTAAATAATTTAATATTATATGCTAAAAAAAATAAGTTTATTTACATTGGTGGCATCTAAATTACTCCTCCTTTCACTATATATCTGCTACACAATAAAATGTAAAAAATATTCTACAAAGTTTCGGTTTCGGCCGCTCGGGCATTTTTTGGCCGAAACTGAAACCGAAACCGAAAGCACTTATTTGGGCCGAAACCGAAGCCGAATATTCGGTCGGACACTAATTACAACACACATTTCAAACGGATGGGAGAAGGGAGGCAGGGGACCTACAGTTTAACGCCGAATCCGAACGGCGATTTTTTGGCAATTTTCCTAGTACTAAAGATTTATAAAATTTATATAGAATCTAGTTAATGTAATGGCATGAATCATTACCTTCTCGTTTCTTTTGCTTACAGCAAGAAAATTGGACATTTCACAATGTTGGCTTCGGATCGGGCGCATCGTGTCGGCTGTGCAGCCATACGTTTTCGTGATCCGAATCAAATCGAGGACATGAAACTGTTGATGACCTGCAACTATGACTACTCCAACATAATTGGCGAACCCATTTATCAGAGCGGCCCAACTGCCAGCAAGTGTGTTTACAAAATTAGCGAGAAGTATCCAGCACTGTGTGATTGGAAAGACGCGGTCTATGACTACGACAGCGAGGAGAGCGCCGAAGACAATAACCAATTGGATAATAATATAACAATCTAGAATGCATATCGAATACCCATATTTCTATATTTAGTCTTTAAATTGTACAGCACACTGGAATGTGCACGTCGGCTCTGCGGGCCCATATTTATTACTGTACCTGTCACTTGAAATAACTTCTTACTCACTCATCTATCTTCAGAAATCGTTTATTTTTAAAGAAAAAAGCCAACAAAAAAAAGTTAAACGGAAGCAAAACAAAAGTATTCCACTTATTATTGAAGCAGCTTTCAATTAGAACATTGTGCAAGATCTTTGTAGAAGACAGCAGACAATTATAGATAACGCATATTAACTGTCGAGATCATATCAAAATTCTTTGGAAATGTCTAAAGTGATGGTAAGCAATATTAATAAATTTCGTAGCTTATGGCACACAAAATTCATTAGAGTTTATCTTATCGCCAATGCAAACTCGCTTCTGGAGGTAAAGTTAAAAATAAGCTTAAATTAAATAAATACTCGGTCGAAATTCACAGGCACCACAGTCCGCCCTAAGACAACGTTAAGTGTAGAAAGTGAAAAGACAGCAGATCGCTGCGAAACAATGAATCCAGCTGTGCCAATAATTATTGTGGCACTGGCCTGGGCGCAATTCGCCCACGCCGAGAATGTCGACTACTGCTCGCCGGCCTACATGTGCGGCTCCAAGCATGTGATGGCCTGCAACCACACCGGCGTAAGTCACAAAAAATTTATAATTTCTTTTGAAATATGAAATCACATCTTCTCTACGCTCCCAAAGGCCTTCGACGCGCGTTGCCCGGACAATGCCGAAATGCTGCCCATGACCGAGGAGCTGAAGCAGTTGTTTTTGCATGAGCACAACAAGTACCGCAACGAGATTGCCGAGGGCCTGATTTTCAAGCCCGCCGCCGCCATGGCCACACTCGAGTGGGACGACGAGCTGGCCTACTTTGCCGAATTGAATGTGAAGCAGTGCGGAATCATTTACGAGGACTTCAAATGCATAACATCGGCGCGCTATAATGCCATCGACCAGAACATCGGTCGGCAGTTCTATTTGAAGTCGAAATTCAATCCGAACACCATTTACGATGACATTCGGGCACATATCAAGACGTACTGGTACGATCAGCACAAGGATTGCACGCAAAAAGAAATCGATTCGTACCATCCGCCGGAGTAAGTGGGCAATGCAACAACAACCATGAATGTGTGTAATATTACATGTTAAATTTTACAGGGCACTAATCTTGCACTTTGGCAAAATGATGTTGGATCGCAACAATCGTGTGGGCTGTGCGGCGTCCATGTATTCAAATGACTATGGAATAAATGTGATCTTCACATGCGACTATGCACGACGTCTATATTGCTACAAGCCGATCATCCGCTCGGGTCCGCATGCCGGCTCCAACTGTCTCACTGGAATGAATCCACTCTATCCGTTCCTGTGCTCAACGGCCGAGCAATTTAACGTCAACGATTATAAGGTTTGATTATAACGCAGACGGATATTCGTATTTTTATTCCCATCGATAAATGTGTGTTGTGTATGATAACATAACTGAATAAAAATCTTCACACGACTAAATATCAATACTTACTGAATTAGCTGGCCACAACAACCCACTTTTTTAACGAAGAGTGAAAATCTCCACAAAGATAATAGGGGTATTCACACCGAGCTCGTTACTTTGTTAATTCGGTACTTGGTAGTTTTCTACGTGTATTTTGTTTTTGTTCGATTCTTTTACAAAGACCAAAATACACGAACAAAACTACCGAGTACCGAACTAACAAAGTAACGAGCTCGGTGTGAATACCCCTAATAGCATTTCTAGTAATGTTGGATTCCTGCGAAAACGTCCCTCTGTTGGAAATTCGCCGAAACAGGCTACTTACTGGATGGTGGTCTACTACAGACCTCTCTGCTTCTTCGTGTAGTCACACCAATCGATTGCAACCGGTAGGAAGTCTTCCTCCACTTGGCTCTAGCATCGGTCGCAGGGCCTTTTTGGGGTCATCCAGCGACTAAATATAAATAACTTTCCGAAAGTTTGTCAAAAATTAGCTCCCGTTGAAAAAATTTAATGGAGAACTAATTTGAAGATATGTCGTACATATAATTGAGAGTTGATCCAGTGTTAGCACAGTTGGTCTACTTGTATGTATATGCGGATTTAATCGTATTGTTTTCTCTCACAAAAAAAGTTGTAATGAAAATAAATATGATTTTCTCAAAACTGTTTCTTAAAACAAAAACAAAAATTAATTTTAGCAATAGAAGCAATTGATGGCACCTGTTGTAGCATTCGAGATTTCATCAACAATGCATATGTCTCACGAGTATTTAAGATTAATATTGAAATATCAAACACCCAGGGGATACTTTCAGATAAGCTAGATTAGTGCCTGTGAGACATTTTCCAGCGGGAATCGAACTCGCCACATAAGCCAACCGCTTTCTTATTTTATTTCTCGCATAATTACAATCCAGGATGATGAGGTCATGCGTGGTTGACCTTTTGTATCTAACAGCAGCACATCCGATATGGGTGCAAGCCTTATTCACCATGACAGTGAAATGCCCGATGACAACTCTGCACGATAACAGGAAATGCAAAATTATTTAGCTTTAACATGTAAATGTTTTTATAAAACGATCGCAAAATACGAACCCGTTTGTTGGACGGCTATGTCTGTCAATGTGATCCATCGCTGCATCGAAATTTTCCTCGAACCAGCTTTCAATATCCTCAAGTATGACGTCTTTGTCGATGTGCGTGTCCTTTCCGGGTGTGCGAATTTCGATGCACTAAGACAGATGTCGTACTGCATAACCCTGGTTGCACGTTCAGCAACGCCAAGTCGGCCAATTTTGTGTGCCAGCGTGCTGTGATCATGCGCCGCAAATATGCTCGCCTTCAGTGATTCCATGTCGACGATTTCCGCGCTGGGCCGACAAGCTTCTCCAAAAGCCTGTTTGTTATTCTACTGTCCACCCAACACTATGAAGATGTTTAGGAACGCAACAGTGGCAAGCCCCGAGTTATACAACACTTTCCAGTAGTAGCAGTAACAAATGATGTTCGAATACGTGCTGCCGGTTTTATGTATGAAAAGCTGTCAATACGCAAACGTGCGCGTGAAGCAAAACCTTTTGGACATGACTCACTGTGTCGTGCCATTTCGCGAATACTAATCCGCTGAGCCATTCGAGTTATCACACGAAAGAATGCAGCCAAGGAATTCGTTTTGTTATCCATATTTTATTTCAAATAGCTTTAAGGTTTGAAAAATACAAGCAAACTTAAGGTCTCAGGTACAATTACCAAAACATTATTTTAACTTAATCAAAGAGATGTACAATGTAAATAAAAACTCAGTGTGTATTAAAGAGATCATCACACAGCAAATGAAAACAAAATGAATCACATGAAATCTGAAATGAAACTGAGGATGGGCTTGGAAAGCCAAATTATGATCATCCACGTGCCACACTTGCGCTGGCGGTGCTCGTCGCGACTACCGTCTTCTTTCTTTTAGAGGACTTTGTTGAAGACGAGCTCGATGCTTCGGTAGTGGTTCTGTGTGTACTGCTACTCTGATGTGGTGGTTCAGTAGTACTTGTGTCAGTACTGCTGCTGGCAGTGGTAGCTGTGCTGTCGGTAGCAGAATCGGTTGCAGATGTGGTCGATGGTTCGGTAGTACTTGTGTCAGTACTGCTGCTGGCAGTGGTAGCTGTGCTGTCGGTAGAAGAATCGGTTGAAGATGTGGTCGATGCTTCGGTTGTGCTTATGTCAGTACTGCTGCTGGCAGTAGTGACTGTGCTGCCGGTAGAAGAATCGGTTGAAGATGTGGTCGATGCTTCGGTTGTGTTTATGTCAGTACTGCTGCTGGCAGTAGTGACTGTGCTGCCGGTAGAAGAATCGGTTGAAGTTGTGGTGGATTCTTCGGTAGTACTCGTGTCAGTACTACTGCTGGCAGTGCTAGGTGTGCTTTCGGTAGAAGAATCGGTTGAAGATGTGGTGGTTTATGCGGTAGTGCTTATGTCAGTACTGCTGCTGGCAGTGGTAGCTGTGCTTTCGGTAGAAGAATCGGTTAAACAAGTGGTCGATGGTTCGGTAGTACTTGTGTCAGTACTGCTGCTGGCTGTGGTGACTGTGCTGTCGGTAGAAGAATCGGTTGAAGATGTGGTCGATGGTTCGGTAGTACTTGTGTCAGTACTGCTGCTGGCAGTGGTAGCTGTGCTGTCGGTAGAAGAATCGGTTGAAGATGTGGTCGATGCTTCGGTTGTGCTTATGTCAGTACTGCTGCTGGCAGTAGTGACTGTGCTGCCGGTAGAAGAATCGGTTGAAGATGTGGTCGATGCTTCGGTTGTGTTTATGTCAGTACTGCTGCTGGCAGTAGTGACTGTGCTGCCGGTAGAAGAATCGGTTGAAGTTGTGGTGGATTCTTCGGTAGTACTCGTGTCAGTACTACTGCTGGCAGTGCTAGGTGTGCTTTCGGTAGAAGAATCGGTTGAAGATGTGGTGGTTTATGCGGTAGTGCTTATGTCAGTACTGCTGCTGGCAGTGGTAGCTGTGCTTTCGGTAGAAGAATCGGTTAAACAAGTGGTCGATGGTTCGGTAGTACTTGTGTCAGTACTGCTGCTGGCTGTTGTGACTGTGCTGTCCGTAGAAGAATCGGTTGAAGATGTGGTCGATGCTTCGGTTGTGTTTATGTCAGTACTGCTGCTGGCAGTGGTGACTGTGCTGTCGGTAGAAGAATCGGTTGAAGATGTTGTCGATGGTTCGGTAGTGCTTGTGTCAGTACTGCTGCTGGTTGTAGTGACTGTGCTGTCAGTAGAAGAATCGGTTGAAGAGGTGGTCGATGCTTCGGTAGTACTTATGTCAGTACTGCTGCTGTATGTAGTGACTGTGCTGCCGGTAGAAGAATCGGTTAAAGATGTGGTCGATGGTTCGGTAGTACTTGTGTCAGTACTGCTGCTGGCAGTGGTAGCTGTGCTGTCGGTAGAAGAATCGGTTGAAGATGTGGTCGATGCTTCGGTTGTGCTTATGTCAGTACTGCTGCTGGCAGTAGTGACTGTGCTGCCGGTAGAAGAATCGGTTGAAGATGTGGTCGATGCTTCGGTTGTGTTTATGTCAGTACTGCTGCTGGCAGTAGTGACTGTGCTGCCGGTAGAAGAATCGGTTGAAGTTGTGGTGGATTCTTCGGTAGCACTCGTGTCAGTACTACTGCCGGCAGTGCTAGGTGTGCTTTCGGTAGAAGAATCGGTTGAAGATGTGGTGGTTTCTGCGGTAGTGCTTATGTCAGTACTGCTGCTGGCAGTGGTAGCTGTGCTTTCGGTAGAAGAATCGGTTAAACAAGTGGTCGATGGTTCGGTAGTACTTGTGTCAGTACTGCTGCTGGCTGTTGTGACTGTGCTGTCCGTAGAAGAATCGGTTGAAGATGTGGTCGATGCTTCGGTTGTGTTTATGTCAGTACTGCTGCTGGCAGTGGTGACTGTGCTGTCGGTAGAAGAATCGGTTGAAGATGTTGTCGATGGTTCGGTAGTGCTTGTGTCAGTACTGCTGCTGGTTGTAGTGACTGTGCTGTCAGTAGAAGAATCGGTTGAAGATGTGGTGGATTCTTCGGTAGTGCTTGTGTCAGTACTGCTGCTGTCTGTAGTGACTGTGCTGTCGGTAGAAGAATCGGTTGAAGATGTGGTCGATGCTTCTGTTGTACTTGTGTCAGTACTGCTGCTGGCAGTGGTAGCTGTGCTGTCGGTAGAAGAATCGGTTGAAGATGTGGCGGATTCTTCGGTAGTGCTTGTGTCAGTACTGCTGCTGTCTGTAGTGACTGTGCTGTCGGTAGAAGAATCGGTTGAAGATGTGGTCGATGGTTCGGTAGTACTTGTGTCAGTACTGCTGCTGGCAGTGGTAGCTGTGCTGTCGGTAGAAGAATCGGTTGAAGATGTGGTGGATTCTTCGGTAGTGCTTGTGTCAGTACTGCTGCTGTCTGTAGTGACTGTGCTGTCGGTAGAAGAATCGGTTGAAGATGTGGTCGATGGTTCGGTAGTACTTGTGTCAGTACTGCTGCTGGCAGTGCTAGCTGTGCTGTCGGTAGAAGAATCGGTTGAAGATGTGGTGGATTCTTCGGTAGTGCTTGTGTCAGCACTGCTGCTGTCTGTAGTGACTGTGCTGTCGGTAGAAGAATCGGTTGAAGATGTGGTCGATTCTTCGGTAGTGCTTGTGTCAGTACTGCTGCTGTCTGTAGTGACTGTGCTGCCGGTAGAAGAATCGGTTAAAGATGTGGTCGATGGTTCGGTAGTACTCGTGTCAGTACTACTGCTGGCAGTGCTAGGTGTGCTTTCGGTAGAAGAATCGGTCGAAGATGTGGTGGTTTCTTCGGTAGTGCTTATGTCAGTACTGCTGCTTGCAGTGGTAGCTGTGCTGTCGGTAGAAGAATCGGTTAAACAAGTGGTCGATGGTTCGGTAGTACTTGTGTCAGTACTGCTGCTGGCTGTTGTGACTGTGCTGTCAGTAGAAGAATCGGATGAAGATTTGGTCGATGGTTCGGTAGTACTTGTGTCAGTACTGCTGCTGGCAGTGGTCGCTGTGCTGTCAGTAGAAGAATCGGTTGAAGATGTGGTGGTTTCTTCGGTAGTGCTTATGTCAGTACTGCTGCTGGCAGTGGTAGCTGTGCTGTCGGTAGAAGAATCTGTTAAACAAGTGGTCGATGGTTCGGTAGTACTTGTCTCAGTACTGCTGCTGTCTGTAGAAAAATCGGTTGAAGATGTGGTCGATGGTTCGGTAGTACTTGTGTCAGTACTGCTGCTGACAGTGGTAGCTGTGCTGTCGGTAGAAGAATCGGTTGAAGATGTGGTCGATGGTTCGGTAGGACTTGTGTGAGTACTGCTGCTGGCAGTGCTAGCTGTGCTGTCGGTAAAAGAATCGGTTGAAGATGTGGTGGATTCTTCGGTAGTGCTTGTGTCAGTACTGCTGCTGTCGATAGAAAAATCGGTTGAAGATGTGGTGGATTCTTCGGTAGTGCTTGTGTCAGTACTGCTGCTGTCGGTAGAAAAATCGGTTGAAGATGTGGTCGATGGTTCGGTAGTACTTGTGTCAGTACTGCTGCTGACAGTGGTAGCTGTGCTGTCGGTAGAAGAATCGGTTGAAGATGTGGTCGATGGTTCGGTAGGACTTGTGTGAGTACTGCTGCTGGCAGTGCTAGCTGTGCTGTCGGTAGAAGAATCGGTTGAAGATGTGGTGGATTCTCCGGTAGTGCTTGTGTCAGAAATACTGCTGTCTGTAGTGACTGTGCTGTCGGTAGAAGAATCGGTTGAAGATGTGGTCGATGGTTCGGTAGTACTTGTGTCAGAACTGCTGCTGGCAGTGCTAGCTGTGCTGTCGGTAGAAGAATCGGTTGAAGATGTGGTCGATGCTTCGGTTGTGCTTATGTCAGTACTGCTGCTGGCAGTGGTAGCTGTGCTGTCGGTAGAAGAATCGGTTGAAGATGTGGTCGGTGGTTGGGTAGTACTTGTGTGAGTACTGCTGCTGGCAGTGGTAGCTGTGCTGTCGGTAGAAGAATCGGTTGAAGATGTGGTGGATTCTTCGGTAGTGCTTGTGTCAGTACTGCTGCTGTCGGTAGAAAAATCGGTTGAAGATGTGGTGGATTCTTCGGTAGTACTTGTGTCAGTACTGCTGCTGGCAGTGGTAGCTGTGCTGTCGGTAGAAGAATCAGTTGAAGAAGTGGTGGATGCTTCGGTTGTGCTTATGTCAGTACTGCTGCTGGCAATGGTAGCTGTGCTGTCGGTAGAAGAATCGGTTGAAGATGTGGTGGATTCTTCGGTAGTGCTTGTGTCAGTACTGCTGCTGTCGGTAGAAAAATCGGTTGAAGATGTGGTCGATGGTTCGGTAGTACTTGTGTCAGTACTGCTGCTGACAGTGGTAGCTGTGCTGTCGGTAGAATAATCGGTTGAAGATGTGGTCGATGGTTCGGTAGGACTTGTGTGAGTACTGCTGCTGGCAGTGCTAGCTGTGCTGTCGGTAGAAGAATCGGTTGAAGATGTGGTGGATTCTTCGGTAGTGCTTGTGTCAGAAATACTGCTGTCTGTAGTGACTGTGCTGTCGGTAGAAGAATCGGTTGAAGATGTGGTCGATGCTTCGGTAGTACTTGCGTCAGTACTGCTGCTGGCAGTGGTAGCTGTGCTGTCGGTAGAAGAATCGGTTGAAGATGTGGTCGATGCTTCGGTTGTGCTTATGTCAGTACTGCTGCTGGCAGTAGTGACTGTGCTGCCGGTAGAGGAATCGGTTGAAGATTTGGTCGATGGTTCGGTAGTACTTGTCTCAGTACTGCTGCTGTCTGTAGTGACTGTGCTTTCGGTAGAAGAATCGGTTGAAGATGTGGTCGATGCTTCGGTAGTACTTGTGTCAGTACTGCTGCTGGCAGTGGTAGCTGTGCTGTCGGTAGAAGAATCGGTTGAAGATGTGGTCGATGCTTCGGTTGTGCTTATGTCAATACTGCTGCTGGCAGTGGTAGCTGTGTTGTCGGTAGAAGAATCGGTTGAAGATGTGGTGGATTCTTCGGTAGTGCTTGTGTCAGTAATACTGCTGTCTATAGTGACTGTGCTGTCGGTAGAAGAATCGGTTGAAAATATGGTCGATGCTTCGGTTGTGCTTATGTCAGTACTGCTGCTGGCAGTGGTAGCTGTGCTGTCGGTAGAAGAATCAGTTGTAGAAGTGGTGGATGCTTCGGTTGTGCTTATGTCAGTACTGCTGCTGGCAATGCTAGCTGTGCTGTCGGTAGAAGAATCGGTTGAAGTTGTGGTGGATTCTTCGGTAGTGCCTGTGTCAGTACTGCTGCTGTCTGTAGTGACTGTGCTGTCGGTAGAAGAATCGGTTGAAGATGTGCTCGATGGTTCGGTAGTACTTGTATCAGTACTGCTGCTGGCAGTGGTAGCTGTGCTGTCGGTAGAAGAATCGGTTGAAGATGTGGTCGATGGTTCGGTAGTACTTGTGTCAGTACTGCTGCTGGCAGTGCTAGCTGTGCTGTCGGTAGAAGAATCGGTTGAAGATGTGGTCGATGCTTCGGTTGTGCTTATGTCAGTACTGCTGCTGGCAGTGGTATCTGTGCTGTCGGTAGAAGAATCGGTTGAAGATGTGGTCGATGCTTCGGTTGTGCTTATGTCAGTACTGCTGCTGGCAGTGGTAGATGTGCTGTCGGTAGAAGAATCGGTTGAAGATGTGGTGGATTCTTCGGTAGTGCTTGTGTCAGTAATACTGCTGTCTGTAGTGACTGTGCTGCCGGTAGGAGAATCGGTTGAAGATGTGGTCGATGGTTCGGTAGTACTTGTGTCAGTACTGCTGCTGGCAGTGCTAGCTGTGCTGTCGGTAGAAGAATCGGTTGAAGATGTGGTCGATGCTTCGGTTGTGCTTATGTCAGTACTGCTGCTGGCAGTGGTAGCTGTGCTGTCGGTAGAAGAATCGGTTGAAGATGTGGTCGATGGTTCGGTAGTACTTGTGTCAGTACTGCTGCTGGCAGTGGTAGCTGTGCTGATGGTAGAAGAATCGGTTGAAGATGTGGTCGATGCTTCGGTTGTGCTTATGTCAGTACTGCTGCTGGCAGTAGTGACTGTGCTGCCGGTAGAAAAATCGGTTGAAGATGTGGTGGATTCTTCGGTAGTGCTTGTGTCAGTAATACTGCTGTCTGTAGTGACTGTGCTGTCGGTAGAAGAATCGGTTGAAGATGTGGTCGATGGTTCGGTAGTACTTGTGTCAGAACTGCTGCTGGCAGTGCTAGCTGTGCTGTCGGTAGAAGAATCGGTTGAAGATGTGGTCGATGCTTCGGTTGTGCTTATGTCAGTACTGCTGCTGGCAGTGGTAGCTGTGCTGTCGGTAGAAGAATCGGTTGAAGATGTGGTCGATGGTTGGGTAGTACTTGTGTGAGTACTGCTGCTGGCAGTGGTAGCTGTGCTGTCGGTAGAAGAATCGGTTGAAGATGTGGTCGATGCTTCGGTTGTGCTTATGTCAGTACTACTGCTGGCAGTGGCAGCTGTGCTGTCGGTAGAAGAATCGGTTGAAGATGTGGTCGATTCTTCGGTAGTGCTTGTGTCAGTACTGCTGCTGTCTGTAGTGACTGTGCTGTCGGTAGAAGAATCGGTTGAAGATGTGGTCGATGCTTCGGTTGTGCTTATGTCAGTACTGCTGCTGGCAGTGGTAGCTGTGCTGTCGGTAGAAGAATCGGTTGAAGATGTGGTGGATTCTTCGGTAGTGCTTGTGTCAGTACTGCTGCTGTCGGTAGAAGAATCGGTTGAAGATATGGTCGATGCTTCGGTTGTGCTTATGTCAGAACTGCTGCTTGCATTGGTAGCTGTGCTGTCGGTAGAAGAATCGGTTGAAGATGTGGTGGATTCTTCGGTAGTGCTTGTGTGAGTACTGCTGCTGGCAGTGGTAGCTGTGCTGTCGGTATAAGAATCGGTTGAAGCTGTGGTCGATGCTTCGGTTGTGCTTATGTCTGTACTGCTGCTGGCAGTGGTAGCTGTGCTTTCGGTAGAAGAATCGGTTGAAGATGTGGTGGATTCTTCGGTAGTGCTTGTGTCAGTTTTGCTGCTGTCTGTAGTGACTGTGCTGTCGGTAGAAGAATCCGTTGAAGATGTGGTCGATTGTTCGGTAGTACTTGTGTCAGTACTGCTGCTGGCAGTGGTAGCTGTGCTGTCGGTAAAAGAATCGGTTGAAGATGTGGTGGATTCTTCGGTAGTGCTTGTGTCAGTACTGCTGCTGTCGGTAGAAGAATCGGTTGAAGATGTGGTCGATGGTTCGGTAGTACTTGTGTCAGTACTGCTGCTGGCAGTGGTAGCTGTGCTGTCGCTAGAAGAATCGGTTGAAGATGTGGTGGATTCTTCGGTAGTGCTTGTGTCAGTACTGCTGCTGTCGGTAGAAGAATCGGTTGAAGATGTGGTCGATGCTTCGGTTGTGCTTATGTCAGTACTGCTGCTGGCAGTGGTAGCTGTGCTGTCGGTAGAAGAATCGGTTGAAGATGTGGTGGATTCTTCGGTAGTGCTTGTGTCAGTACTGCTGCTGGCAGTAGTGACTGTGCTGCCGGTAGAAAAATCGGTTGAAAATGTGGTGTATTCTTCGGTAGTGCTTGTGTGAGTACTGCTGCTGGCAGTGGTAGCTGTGCTGTCGGTAGAAGAATCGGTTGAAGATGTGGTCGATGCTTCGGTTGTGCTTATGTCAGTACTGCTGCTGGCAGTAGTGACTGTGCTGCCGGTAGAAAAATCGGTTGAAGATGTGGTGGATTCTTCGGTAGTGCTTGTGTGAGTACTGCTGCTGGCAGTGGTAGCTGTGCTGTCGGTAGAAGAATCGGTTGAAGATGTGGTCGATGCTTCGGTTGTGCTTGTGTCAGTACTGCTGCTGGCAGTGGTAGCTGTGCTGTCGGTAGAAGAATCGGTTGAAGATGTGGTGTATTCTTCGGTAGTGCTTGTGTGAGTACTGCTGCTGGCAGTGGTAGCTGTGCTGTCGGTAGAAGAATCGGTTGAAGATGTGGTCGATGCTTCGGTTGTGCTTATGTCAGTACTGCTGCTGGCAGTAGTGACTGTGCTGCCGGTAGAAAAATCGGTTGAAGATGTGGTGGATTCTTCGGTAGTGCTTGTGTCATTAATACTGCTGTCTGTAGTGACTCTGCTGTCGGTAGAAGAATCGGTTGAAGATGTGGTCGATAGTTCGGTAGTACTTGTGTCAGTACTGCTGCTGGCAGTGGTAGCTGTGCTGTCGGTAGAAGAATCGGTTGAAGATGTGGTGGATTCTTCGGTAGTGCTTGTGTCAGTAATGCTGCTGTCGGTAGAAGAATCGGTTGAAGATGTGGTCGATGCTTCGGTTGTGCTTATGTCAGTACTGCTGCTGGCAGTGCTAGCTGTGCTGTCCGTAGAAGAATCGGTTGAAGATGTGGTCGATGCTTCGGTTGTGCTTATGTCAGTACTGCTGCTGGCAGTGCTAGCTGTGCTGTCGGTAGAGGAATCGGTTGAAGATGTGGTCGATGCTTCGGTTGTGCTTATGTCAGTACTGCTGCTGGCAGTGGTAGCTGTGCTGTCGGTAGAAGAATCTGTTGAAGATGTGGTCGATGGTTCGGTAGTACTTGTGTCAGTACTGCTCCTGGCAGTGCTAGCTGTGCTGTCGGTAGAAGAATCGGTTGAAGATGTGGTCGATGCTTCGGTTGTGCTTATGTCAGTACTGCTGCTGGCAGTGGTAGCTGTGCTGTCGGTAGAAGAATCGGTTGAAGATGTGGTGGATTCTTCGGTAGTGCTTGTGTCAGTAATACTGCTGTCTGTAGTGACTGTGCTGTCGATAGAAGAATCGGTTGAAGATGTGGTCGATGGTTCGGTAGTACTTGTGTCAGTACTGCTGCTGGCAGTGCTAGCTGTGCTGTCGGTAGAAGAATCGGTTGAAGATGTGGTCGATGCTTCGGTTGTGCTTATGTCAGTACTGCTGCTGGCAGTGGTAGCTGTGCTGTCGGTAGAAGAATCGGTTGAAAATGTGGTCGATGGTTCGGTAGTACTTGTGTGAGTACTGCTGCTGGCAGTGGTAGCTGTGCTGTCGGTAGAAGAATCGGTTGAAGATGTGGTCGATGCTTCGGTTGTGCTTATGTCAGTACTGCTGCTGGCAGTGGCAGCTGTGCTGTCGGTAGAAGAATCGGTTGAAGATGTGGTCGATGCTTCGGTTGTGCTTATGTCAGTACTGCTGCTGGCAGTGGTAGCTGTGCTGTCGGTAGAAGAATCGGTTGAAGATGTGGTGGATTCTTCGGTAGTGCTTGTGTCAGTACTGCTGCTGTCGGTAGAAGAATCGGTTGAAGATATGGTCGATGCTTCGGTTGTGCTTATGTCAGAACTGCTGCTGGCAGTGGTAGCTGTGCTGTCGGTAGAAGAATCGGTTGAAGATGTGGTGGATTCTTCGGTAGTGCTTGTGTGAGTACTGCTGCTGGCAGTGGTAGCTGTGCTGTCGGTAGAAGAATCGGTTGAAGATGTGGTCGATTCTTCGGTAGTGCTTGTGTGAGTACTGCTGCTGGCAGTGGCAGCTGTGCTGTCGGTAGAAGAATCGGTTGAAGATGTGGTGGATTCTTCGGTAGTGCTTGTGTCAGTACTGCTGCTGTCGGTAGAAGAATCGGTTGAAGATGTGGTCGATGCTTCGGTAGTACTTGTGTCAGTACTGCTGCTGGCAGTGGTAGCTGTGCTGTCGGTAGAAGAATCGGTTGAAGATGTGGTCGATGCTTCGGTTGTGCTTATGTCAGTACTGCTGCTGGCAGTGGCAGCTGTGCTGTCGGTAGAAGAATCGGTTGAAGATGTGGTGGATTCTTCGGTAGTGCTTGTGTCAGTACTGCTGCTGTCGGTAGAAGAATCGGTTGAAGATGTGGTCGATGCTTCGGTAGTACTTGTGTCAGTACTGCTGCTGGCAGTGGTAGCTGTGCTGTCGGTAGAAGAATCGGTTGAAGATGTGGTCGATGGTTCGGTAGTACTTGTGTCAGTACTGCTGCTGGCAGTAGTGACTGTGCTGCCGGTAGAAGAATCGGTTGAAGATGTGGTGGATTCTTCGGTAGTGCTTGTGTCAGTAATACTGCTGTCTGTAGTGACTGTGCTGTCGGTAGAAGAATCGGTTGAAGATGTGGTCGATGCTTCGGTTGTGCTTATGTCAGTACTGCTGCTGGCAGTGGTAGCTGTGCTGTCGGTAGAAGAATCGGTTGAAGATGTATTGGATTCTTCGGTAGTGCTTGTGTCAGTACTGCTGCTGTCGGTAGAAGAATCGGTTGAAGATGTGGTCGATGGTTCGGTACTACTTGTGTCAGTACTGCTGCTGGCAGTGCTAGCTGTGCTGTCGGTAGAAGAATCGGTTGAAGATGTGGTGGATTCTTCGGTAGTGCTTGTGTCAGTACTGCTGCTGTCGGTAGAAGAATCGGTTGAAGATGTGGTCGATGGTTCGGTAGTACTTGTGTCAGTACTGCTGCTGGCAGTGGTAGCTGTGCTGTCGGTAGAAGAATCGGTTGAAGATGTGGTGGATTCTTCGGTAGTGCTTGTGTCAGTACTGCTGCTGTCTGTAGTGACTGTGCTGTCGGTAGAAGAATCGGTTGAAGATATGGTCGATGGTTCGGTACTACTTGTGTCAGTACTGCTGCTGGCAGTGCTAGCTGTGCTGTCGGTAGAAGAATCGGTTGAAGATGTGGTGGATTCTTCGGTAGTGCTTGTGTCAGTACTGCTGCTGTCTGTAGTGACTGTGCTGTCGGTAGAAGAATCGGATGAAGATGTGGTCGATGCTTCGGTTGTGCTTATGTCAGTACTGCTGCTGGCAGTGGTAGCTGTGCTGTCGGTAGAAGAATCGGTTGAAGATGTATTGGATTCTTCGGTAGTGCTTGTGTCAGTACTGCTGCTGTCGGTAGAAGAATCGGTTGAAGATGTGGTCGATGGTTCGGTAGTACTTGTGTCAGTACTGCTGCTGGCAGTGCTAGCTGTGCTGTCGGTAGAAGAATCGGTTGAAGATGTGGTGGATTCTTCGGTAGTGCTTGTGTCAGTACTGCTGCTGTCGGTAGAAGAATCGGTTGAAGATGTGGTCGATGGTTCGGTAGTACTTGTGTCAGTACTGCTGCTGGCAGTGGTAGCTGTGCTGTCGGTAGAAGAATCGGTTGAAGATGTGGTGGATTCTTCGGTAGTGCTTGTGTCAGTACTGCTGCTGTCTGTAGTGACTGTGCTGTCGGTAGAAGAATCGGTTGAAGATGTGGTCGATGCTTCGGTTGTGCTTATGTCAGTACTGCTGCTGGCAGTGGTAGCTGTGCTGTCGGTAGAAGAATCGGTTGAAGATGTATTGGATTCTTCGGTAGTGCTTGTGTCAGTACTGCTGCTGTCGGTAGAAGAATCGGTTGAAGATGTGGTGGATTCTTCGGTAGTGCTTGTGTCAGTACTGCTGCTGTCGGTAGAAGAATCGGTTGAAGATATGGTCGATGCTTCTGTTGTGCTTATGTCAGAACTGCTGCTGGCAGTGGTAGCTGTGCTGTCGGTAGAAGAATCGGTTGAAGATGTGGTGGATTCTTCGGTAGTGCTTGTGTCAGTACTGCTGCTGTCTGTAGTGACTGTGCTGTCGGTAGAAGAATCGGTTGAAGATATGGTCGATGGTTCGGTACTACTTGTGTCAGTACTGCTGCTGGCAGTGCTAGCTGTGATGTCGGTAGAAGAATCGGTTGAAGATGTGGTGGATTCTTCGGTAGTGCTTGTGTCAGTACTGCTGCTGTCGGTAGAAGAATCGGTTGAAGATGTGGTCGATGGTTCGGTAGTACTTATGTCAGTACTGCTGCTGGTAGTGGTAGCTGTGCTGTCGGTAGAAGAATCGGTTGAAGATGTGGTCGATGGTTCGGTAGTACTTGTGTCAGTACTGCTGCTGGCAGTGGTAGCTGTGCTGTCGGTAGAAGAATCGGTTGAAGATGTGGTCGATGGTTCGGTACTACTTGTGTCAGTACTGCTGCTGGCAGTGCTAGCTGTGCTGTCGGTAGAAGAATCGGTTGAAGATGTGGTGGATTCTTCGGTAGTGCTTGTGTCAGTACTGCTGCTGTCGGTAGAAGAATCGGTTGAAGATGTGGTCGATGGTTCGGTAGTACTTGTGTCAGTACTGCTGCTGGCAGTGGTAGCTGTGCTGTCGGTAGAAGAATCGGTTGAAGATGTGGTCGATGGTTCGGTAGTACTTGTGTCAGTACTGCTGCTGGCAGTGGTAGCTGTGCTGTCGGTAGAAGAATCGGTTGAAGATGTGGTCGATGGTTCGGTACTACTTGTGTCAGTACTGCTGCTGGTAGTGGTAGCTGTGCTGTCGGTAGAAGAATCGGTTGAAGATGTGGTCGATGGTTCGGTAGTACTTGTGTCAGTACTGCTGCTGGCAGTGGTAGCTGTGCTGTCGGTAGAAGAATCGGTTGAAGATATGGTCGATGGTTCGGTACTACTTGTGTCAGTACTGCTGCTGGCAGTGCTAGCTGTGCTGTCGGTAGAAGAATCGGTTGAAGATGTGGTGGATTCTTCGGTAGTGCTTGTGTCAGTACTGCTGCTGTCGGTAGAAGAATCGGTTGAAGATGTGGTCGATGGTTCGGTAGTACTTGTGCCAGTACTGCTGCTGGCAGTGGTGACTGTGCTGTCGGTAGAAGAATCGGTTGAATATGTGGTCGATGCTTCGGTAGGACTTGTGTGAGTACTGCTGCTGGCAGTGGTAGCTGTGCTGTCGGTAGAAGAATCGGTTGAAGATGTGGTCGATGCTTCGGTTGTGCTTATGTCAGTACTGCTGCTGGCAGTGGTAGCTGTGCTGTCGGTAGAAGAATCGGTTGAAGATGTGGTGGATTCTTCGGTAGTGCTTGTGTCAGTACTGCTGCTGTCGGTAGAAGAATCGGTTGAAGATGTATCCGATGCTTCGGTTGTGCTTATGTCAGTACTGCTGCTGGCAGTGGTAGCTGTGCTGTCGGTAGAAGAATCGGTTGAAGATGTGGTGGATTCTTCGGTAGTGCTTGTGTCAGTACTGCTGCTGTCTGTAGTGACTATGCTGTCGGTAGAAGAATCGGTTGAAGATGTGGTCGATGGTTCGGTAGTACTTGTGTCAGTACTGCTGCTGGCAGTGGTAGCTGTGCTGTCGGTAGAAGAATCGGTTGAAGATGTGGTGGATTCTTCGGTAGTGCTTGTGTGAATACTGCTGCTGGCAGTGGTAGCTGTGCTGTCGGTAGAAGAATCGGTTGAAGATGTGGTCGATGCTTCGGTTGTGCTTATGTCAGTACTGCTGCTGGCAGTGGCAGCTGTGCTGTCGGTAGAAGAAGCGGTTGAAGATGTGGTCGATGGTTCGGTAGTACTTGTGTCAGTACTGCTGCTGGCAGTGCTAGCTGTGCTGTCGGTAGAAGAATCGGTTGAAGATGTGGTGGATTCTTCGGTAGTGCTTGTGTCAGCACTGCTGCTGTCGGTAGAAGAATCGGTTGAAGATGTGGTCGATGCTTCGGTAGTACTTGTGTCAGTACTGCTGCTGGCAGTGGTAGCTGTGCTGTCGGTAGAAGAATCGGTTGAAGATGTGGTCGATGGTTCGGTAGTACTTGTGTCAGTACTGCTGCTGGCAGTGCTAGCTGTCCTGTCGGTAGAAGAATCGGTTGAAGATGTGGTGGATTCTTCGGTAGTGCTTGTGTCAGCACTGCTGCTGTCGGTAGAAGAATCGGTTGAAGATGTATCCGATGCTTCGGTTGTGCTTATGTCAGTACTGCTGCTGGCAGTGCTAGCTGTGCTGTCCGTAGAAGAATCGGTTGAAGATGTGGTCGATGCTTCGGTAGTACTTGTGTCAGTACTGCTGCTGGCAGTGGTAGCTGTGCTGTCGGTAGAAGAATCGGTTGAAGATGTGGTCGATGCTTCGGTTGTGCTTATGTCAGTACTGCTGCTGGCAGTAGTGACTGTGCTGCCGGTAGAAAAATCGGTTGAAGATGTGGTGGATTCTTCGGTAGTGCTTGTGTCAGTAATACTGCTGTCTGTAGTGACTGTGCTGTCGGTAGAAGAATCGGTTGAAGATGTGGTCGATGCTTCGGTAGTACTTGTGTCAGTACTGCTGCTGGCAGTGCTAGCTGTGCTGTCGGTAGAAGAATCGGTTGAAGATGTGGTCGATGCTTCGGTTGTGCTTATGTCAGTACTGCTGCTGGCAGTGGTAGCTGTGCTGTCGGTAGAAGAATCGGTTGAAGATGTGGTGGATTCTTCGGTAGTGCTTGTGTCAGTAATACTACTGTCTGTAGTGACTGTGCTGTCGGTAGAAGAATCGGTTGAAGATGTGGTCGATGGTTCGGTAGGACTTGTGTGAGTACTGCTGCTGGCAGTGGTAGCTGTGCTGTCGGTAGAAGAATCGGTTGAAGATGTGGTCGATGCTTCGGTTGTGCTTATGTCAGTACTGCTGCTGGCAGTGGTAGCTGTGCTGTCGGTAGAAGAATCGGTTGAAGATGTGGTGGATTCTTCGGTAGTGCTTGTGTCAGTACTGCTGCTGGCAGTGGTAGCTGTGCTGTCGGTAGAAGAATCGGTTGAAGATGCGGTCGATGCTTCGGTTGTGCTTATGTCAGTACTGCTGCTGGCAGTGCTAGCTGTGCTGTCGGTAGAAGAATCGGTTGAAGATGCGGTCGATGCTTCGGTTGTGCTTATGTCAGTACTGCTGCTGGCAGTGCTAGCTGTGCTGTCGGTAGAAGAATCGGTTGAAGATGTAGTCGATGCTTCGGTTGTGCTTATGTCAGTACTGCTGCTGGCAGTGCTAGCTGTGCTGTCGGTAGAAGAATCGGTTGAAGATGTGGTCGATGCTTCGGTTGTGCTTATGTCAGTACTGCTGCTGGCAGTGGTAGCTGTGCTGTCGGTAGAAGAATCGGTTGAAGATGTGGTGGATTCTTCGGTAGTGCTTATGTCAGTACTGCTGCTGGCAGTGATAGCTGTGCTGTCGGTAGAAGAATCGGTTGAAGATGTGGTCGATGCTTCGGTTGTGCTTATGTCAGTACTGCTGCTGGCAGTAGTGACTGTGCTGCCGGTAGAAGAATCGGTTGAAGATGTGGTCGATGGTTCGGTAGTACTTGTGTCAGTACTGCTGCTGGCAGTGATAGCTGTGCTGTCGGTAGAAGAATCGGTTGAAAATGTGGTCGATGCTTCGGTTGTGCTTATGTCAGTACTGCTGCTGGCAGTGATAGCTGTGCTGTCGGTAGAAGAATCGGTTGAAGATGTGGTGGATTCTTCGGTAGTGCTTGTGTCAGTACTGCTGCTGTCGGTAGAAGAATCGGTTGAAGATGTGGTCGATGGTTCGGTAGTACTTGTGTCAGTACTGCTGCTGGCAGTGGTAGCTGTGCTGTCGGTAGAAGAATCGGTTGAAGATGTGGTCGATGGTTCGGTAGTACTTGTGTCAGTACTGCTGCTGGCAGTGCTAGCTGTGCTGTCGGTAGAAGAATCGGTTGAAGATGTAGTCGATGCTTCGGTTGTGCTTATGTCAGTACTGCTGCTGGCAGTGCTAGCTGTGCTGTCGGTAGAAGAATCGGTTGAAGATGTGGTCGATGCTTCGGTTGTGCTTATGTCAGTACTGCTGCTGGCAGTGCTAGCTGTGCTGTCGGTAGAAGAATCGGTTGAAGATGTGGTCGATGCTTCGGTTGTGCTTATGTCAGTACTGCTGCTGGCAGTAGTGACTGTGCTGTCGGTAGAAAAATCGGTTGAAGATGTGGTGGATTCTTCGGTAGTGCTTGTGTCAGTAATACTGCTGTCTGTAGTGACTGTGCTGTCGGTAGAAGAAGCGGTTGAAGATGTGGTCGATGGTTCGGTAGTACTTGTGTCAGTACTGCTGCTGGCAGTGCTAGCTGTGCTGTCGGTAGAAGAATCGGTTGAAGATGTGGTGGATTCTTCGGTAGTGCTTGTGTCAGCACTGCTGCTGTCGGTAGAAGAATCGGTTGAAGATGTGGTCGATGCTTCGGTAGTACTTGTGTCAGTACTGCTGCTGGCAGTGGTAGCTGTGCTGTCGGTAGAAGAATCGGTTGAAGATGTGGTCGATGCTTCGGTTGTGCTTATGTCAGTACTGCTGCTGGCAGTAGTGACTGTGCTGCCGGTAGAAAAATCGGTTGAAGATGTGGTGGATTCTTCGGTAGTGCTTGTGTCAGTAATACTGCTGTCTGTAGTGACTGTGCTGTCGGTAGAAGAATCGGTTGAAGATGTGGTCGATGCTTCGGTAGTACCTGTGTCAGTACTGCTGCTGGCAGTGCTAGCTGTGCTGTCGGTAGAAGAATCGGTTGAAGATGTGGTCGATGCTTCGGTTGTGCTTATGTCAGTACTGCTGCTGGCAGTGGTAGCTGTGCTGTCGGTAGAAGAATCGGTTGAAGATGTGGTGGATTCTTCGGTAGTGCTTGTGTCAGTAATACTACTGTCTGTAGTGACTGTGCTGTCGGTAGAAGAATCGGTTGAAGATGTGGTCGATGGTTCGGTAGGACTTATGTGAGTACTGCTGCTGGCAGTGGTAGCTGTGCTGTCGGTAGAAGAATCGGTTGAAGATGTGGTCGATGCTTCGGTTGTGCTTATGTCAGTACTGCTGCTGGCAGTGGTAGCTGTGCTGTCGGTAGAAGAATCGGTTGAAGATGTGGTGGATTCTTCGGTAGTGCTTGTGTCAGTACTGCTGCTGGCAGTGGTAGCTGTGCTGTCGGTAGAAGAATCGGTTGAAGATGCGGTCGATGCTTCGGTTGTGCTTATGTCAGTACTGCTGCTGGCAGTGCTAGCTGTGCTGTCGGTAGAAGAATCGGTTGAAGATGCGGTCGATGCTTCGGTTGTGCTTATGTCAGTACTGCTGCTGGCAGTGCTAGCTGTGCTGTCGGTAGAAGAATCGGTTGAAGATGTGGTCGATGCTTCGGTTGTGCTTATGTCAGTACTGCTGCTGTCTGTAGTGACTATGCTGTCGGTAGAAGAATCGGTTGAAGATGTGGTCGATGCTTCGGTTGAGCTTATGTCAGTACTGCTGCTGGCAGTGGTAGCTGTGCTGTCGGTAGAAGAATCGGTTGAAGATGTGGTAGATTCTTCGGTAGTGCTTATGTCAGTACTGCTGCTGGCAGTGATAGCTGTGCTGTCGGTAGAAGAATCGGTTGAAGATGTGGTCGATGCTTCGGTTGTGCTTATGTCAGTACTGCTGCTGGCAGTAGTGACTGTGCTGCCGGTAGAAGAATCGGTTGAAGATGTGGTCGATGGTTCGGTAGTACTTGTGTCAGTACTGCTGCTGGCAGTGCTAGCTGTGCTGTCGGTAGAAGAATCGGTTGAAGATGTGGTCGATGCTTCGGTTGTGCTTATGTCAGTACTGCTGCTGGCAGTGCTAGCTGTGCTGTCGGTAGAAGAATCGGTTGAAGATGTGGTCGATGCTTCGGTTGTGCTTATGTCAGTACTGCTGCTGGCAGTGGTAGCTGTGCTGTCGGTAGAAGAATCGGTTGAAAATGTGGTCGATGCTTCGGTTGTGCTTATGTCAGTACTGCTGCTGGCAGTGGTAGCTGTGCTGTCGGTAGAAGAATCGGTTGAAGATGTGGTGGATTCTTCGGTAGTGCTTGTGTCAGTACTGCTGCTGTCGGTAGAAGAATCGGTTGAAGATGTGGTCGATGGTTCGGTAGTACTTGTGTCAGTACTGCTGCTGGCAGTGGTAGCTGTGCTGTCGGTAGAAGAATCGGTTGAAGATGTGGTGGATTCTTCGGTAGTGCTTGTGTCAGTACTGCTGCTGTCGGTAGAAGAATCGGTTGAAGATGTGGTCGATGCTTCGGTTGTGCTTATGTCAGTACTGCTGCTGGCAGTGCTAGCTGTGCTGTCCGTAGAAGAATCGGTTGAAGATGTGGTCGATGGTTCGGTTGTGCTTATGTCAGTACTGCTGCTGGCAGTGGTAGCTGTGCTGTCGGTAGAAGAATCGGTTGAAGATATGGTCGATGCTTCGGTTGTGCTTATATCAGTACTGCTGCTGGCAGTGGTAGCTGTGCTGTCGGTAGAAGAACCGGTTGAAGTTCTGGTGGATTCTTCGGTAGTGCTTGTGTCAGTACTGCTGCTGGCAGTAGTAGCTGTGCTGTCGGTAGAAGAATCGGTTGAAGATGCGGTCGATGCTTCGGTTGTGCTTATGTCAGTACTGCTGCTGGCAGTGCTAGCTGTGCTGTCGGTAGAAGAATCGGTTGAAGATGTGGTCGATGCTTCGGTTGTGCTTATGTCAGTACTGCTGCTGGCAGTGGTAGCTGTGCTGTCGGTAGAAGAATCGGTTGAAGATGTGGTCGATGCTTCGGTTGTGCTTATGTCAGTACTGCTGCTGGCAGTGGTAGCTGTGCTGTCGGTAGAAGAATCGGTTGAAGATGTGGTGGATTCTTCGGTAGTGCTTATGTCAGTACTGCTGCTGGCAGTGATAGCTGTGCTGTCGGTAGAAGAATCGGTTGAAGATGTGGTCGATGCTTGGGTTGTGCTTATGTCAGTACTGCTGCTGGCAGTAGTGACTGTGCTGCCGGTAGAAGAATCGGTTGAAGATGTGGTCGATGGTTCGGTAGTACTTGTGTCAGTACTGCTGCTGGCAGTGATAGCTGTGCTGTCGGTAGAAGAATCGGTTGAAGATGTGGTCGATGCTTCGGTTGTGCTTATGTCAGTACTGCTGCTGGCAGTGCTAGCTGTGCTGTCGGTAGAAGAATCGGTTGAAGATGTGGTGGATTCTTCGGTAGTGCTTGTGTCAGTACTGCTGCTGTCGGTAGAAGAATCGGTTGAAGATGTGGTCGATGGTTCGGTAGTACTTGTGTCAGTACTGCTGCTGGCAGTGGTAGCTGTGCTGTCGGTAGAAGAATCGGTTGAAGATGTGGTCGATGGTTCGGTAGTACTTGTGTCAGTACTGCTGCTGGCAGTAGTGACTGTGCTGCCGGTAGAAGAATCGGTTGAAGATGTGGTCGATGGTTCGGTAGTACTTGTGTCAGTACTGCTGCTGGCAGTGATAGCTGTGCTGTCGGTAGAAGAATCGGTTGAAGATGTGGTCGATGCTTCGGTTGTGCTTATGTCAGTACTGCTGCTGGCAGTGGTAGCTGTGCTGTCGGTAGAAGAATCGGTTGAAGATGTGGTCGATGCTTCGGTTGTGCTTATGTCAGTACTGCTGCTGGCAGTGGTAGCTGTGCTGTCGGTAGAAGAATCGGTTGAAGATGTGGTCGATGGTTCGGTTGTGCTTATGTCAGTACTGCTGCTGGCAGTGGTAGCTGTGCTGTCGGTAGAAGAATCGGTTGAAGATGTGGTCGATGGTTCGGTAGTACTTGTGTCAGTACTGCTGCTGGCAGTAGTGACTGTGCTGTCGGTAGAAGAATCGGTTGAAGATGTGGTGGATTCTTCGGTAGTGCTTGTGTCAGTAATACTGCTGTCTGTAGTGACTGTCCTGTCGGTAGAAGAATCGGTTGGAGATGTGGTCGATGGTTCGGTAGTACTTGTGTCAGTACTGCTGCTGGCAGTGGTAGCTGTGCTGTCGGTATAAGAATCGGTTGAAGATGTGGTCGATGCTTCGGTTGTGCTTATGTCAGTACTGCTGCTGGCAGTGGTAGCTGTCCTGTCGGTAGAAGAATCGGTTGAAGATGTGGTGGATTCTTCGGTAGTGCTTGTGTCAGTACTGCTGCTGTCGGTAGAAGAATCGGTTGAAGATGTGGTCGATGCTTCGGTTGTGCTTATGTCAGTACTGCTGCTGGCAGTGGTAGCTGTGCTGTCGGTAGAAGAATCGGTTGAAGATGTGGTCGATGCTTCGGTAGGACTTGTGTGAGTACTGCTGCTGGCAGTAGTGACTGTGCTGCCGGTAGAAAAATCGGTTGAAGATGTGGTGGATTCTTCGGTAGTGCTTGTGTCAGTACTGCTGCTGTCGGTAGAAGAATCGGTTGAAGATGTGGTCGATGCTTCGGTAGTACTTGTGTCAGTACTGCTGCTGGCAGTGGTAGCTGTGCTGTCGGTAGAAGAATCGGTTGAAGATGTGGTCGATGCTTCGGTTGTGCTTATGTCAGTACTGCTGCTGGCAGTGGTAGCTGTCCTGTCGGTAGAAGAATCGGTTGAAGATGTGGTGGATTCTTCGGTAGTGCTTGTGTCAGTACTGCTGCTGTCGGTAGAAGAATCGGTTGAAGATGTGGTCGATGCTTCGGTTGTGCTTATGTCAGTACTGCTGCTGGCAGTGGTAGCTGTGCTGTCGGTAGAAGAATCGGTTGAAGATGTGGTCGATGCTTCGGTAGGACTTGTGTGAGTACTGCTGCTGGCAGTAGTGACTGTGCTGCCGGTAGAAAAATCGGTTGAAGATGTGGTGGATTCTTCGGAAGTGCTTGTGTCAGTAATACTGCTGTCTGTAGTGACTGTGCTGTCGGTAGAAGAATCGGTTGAAGATGTGGTCGATGGTTCGGTTGTGCTTATGTCAGTACTGCTGCTGGCAGTGGTAGCTGTGCTGTCGGTAGCAGAATCGGTTGAAGATGTGGTGGATTCTTCGGTAGTGCTTGTGTCAGTAATACTACTGTCTGTAGTGACTGTGCTGTCGGTAGAAGAATCGGTTGAAGATGTGGTCGATGGTTCGGTAGGACTTGTGTGAGTACTGCTGCTGGCAGTGGTAGCTGTGCTGTCGGTAGAAGAATCGGTTGAAGATGTGGTCGATGCTTCGGTTGTGCTTATGTCAGTACTGCTGCTGGCAGTGGTAGCTGTGCTGTCGGTAGAAGAATCGGTTGAAGATGTGGTCGATGGTTCGGTTGTGCTTATGTCAGTACTGCTGCTGGCAGTGGTAGCTGTGCTGTCGGTAGAAGAATCGGTTGAAGATGTGGTCGATGGTTCGGTAGTACTTGTGTCAGTACTGCTGCTGGCAGTAGTGACTGTGCTGCCGGTAGAAGAATCGGTTGAAGATGTGGTGGATTCTTCGGTAGTGCTTGTGTCAGTAATACTGCTGTCTGTAGTGACTGTCCTGTCGGTAGAAGAATCGGTTGAAGATGTGGTCGATGCTTCGGTTGTGCTTATGTCAGTACTGCTGCTGGCAGTGGTAGCTGTGCTGTCGGTAGAAGAATCGGTTGAAGATGTGGTCGATGCTTCGGTTGTGCTTATGTCAGTACTGCTGCTGGCAGTGGTAGTTGTGCTGTCGGTAGAAGAATCGGTTGAAGATGTGGTCGATGGTTCGGTTGTGCTTATGTCAGTACTGCTGCTGGCAGTGCTAGCTGTGCTGTCGGTAGAAGAATCGGTTGAAGATGCGGTCGATGCTTCGGTTGTGCTTATGTCAGTACTGCTGCTGGCAGTGCTAGCTGTGCTGTCGGTAGAAGAATCGGTTGAAGATGTGGTCGATGCTTCGGTTGAGCTTATGTCAGTACTGCTGCTGGCAGTGGTAGCTGTGCTGTCGGTAGAAGAATCGGTTGAAGATGTGGTCGATGGTTCGGTTGTGCTTATGTCAGTACTGCTGCTGGCAGTGATAGCTGTGCTGTCGGTAGAAGAATCGGTTGAAGATGTGGTCGATGCTTCGGTTGTGCTTATGTCAGTACTGCTGCTGGCAGTGCTAGCTGTGCTGTCGGTAGAAGAATCGGTTGAAGATTTGGTCAATGCTTCGGTTGTGCTTGCGTCAGTAGTGACTGTGCTGTCGGTAGAAGAATCGGTTGAAGATGTGGTCGATGGTTCGGTAGTACTTGTGTCAGTGCTGCTGCTGGCAGTGGTAGCTGTGCTGTCGGTAGAAGAATCGGTTGAAGATGTGGTCGATGGTTCGGTAGTACTTGTGTCAGTACTACTGCTGGCAGTAGTGGCTGTGGTGTCGGTAGAAGAATCGGTTGAAGATGTGGTCGATGGTTCGGTAGTGCTTTTGGTGGCATCGGTCGATGTTGATTGTGTGGATGTGCTGCCCGTATTGGGGCGGTTGGTGGATTGTGTTGTTTCTGCCGCTGTTGATGTTACGGTTGGTGCTTCAGTAAATTTTGCTGTGGTAGATATTATAGGTGTATGGGTTTGTCCGGTTGGTTTTGTAGCGGTTGTAGGTGATATTGTAGTTGTGAAAGTCTTCTTAGTGCAGGGATTTCGAAAGTGTATTTCGAATTCGTATGGATTCCTTCCTTTCACGAAAAAAATGTTGGGCCCAAAAATTGTGACCGCCGTGCCCACCACCACACATAAACTCAGCACAATGAGTAGTTTTTCCATATTTAGGCTGTCGTCTTTGGATTGTGACGTGCTTCCTACACAATGGCATTGTTGTTGAAATTTACTTCAACGAGTTTGATTCATTTCCAGCTGTCAATACAGAACATATTTAGATATTGAAATATCTTTAGCCGTTTGTTAAAGTAACTAAATTCTAAAAATTAGTCAATAATTCGATTAATGCTACTTTTGCTATGGATGTGTGAATGGATTTTTCCAATTTGAAATCTATGCCGTTTTAATTAATTGTTAATGCTTTAATATTTGATTATTAATTATTTAATTATTTTAATGGTATTACAATTTTTACACTTTCACACGTCGATAAAAAAAAATTGCATAAGTAGTGCGAATGCGATAAATACTTAGAAAAACCAACTGTGGTCATTTTAACCGCAACCAAAGCTTGAATTTGTCGAGTTAACCTTGCTCGTAAAATTTAACTTTCTGTTTCTGAATCCGTCGCAAAACAATATCATTACAATGTTTCAGCGTATTTTCAATTTTTTTAATTTCAAATTGCTGGGCAATTGGTTTTTTATAATTATCCGTCTGTATGTATTTGTAGATATTTGAAAATGTTTGCATTAGTTCAAGTTTCTTATTGAAAACTGGTCCTTCATACGTTTAATACATTTGTTTGCATAATGAGTAAAAAATGTTAGAGCTTATTTTTCATAGATGGTGTTTTGTTCCTTATGGAATGCCGCCTCATACATTTTCCCGATAAAAACTAAAGAGGCTATTCGATTTCGAATGTTGTTGTTGTGTTGTATAGGCGCTACAACGCCCCTTCTCAAATTAGAAACAAAAAACATGCAGAATTCTATCCTTGGAGAAAACACATATTGTGTCAAAGTTTCAGCGCAATCGGCCAAGTAGTTCCGGAGTTAGAGAGGACAAACAAATACAAAACTTACATATGCATATTTATAAATTTTATAACTAGGTATCTCAAAAATTTCAAAATCAGAAAAAACTAAACTTTTTTTTAAGATCTGCAAATGGAAAACCCGGTAAAAACACCAGTAGAAAATACTACGATTTTAATTAAAAAACGAAAACATCAGTCATATTATTCTTATACACGTGATCCGTGGTATATTTCAGTATACCAAATGATAAACATATATAGAAAATAAAATTATATATACTTATATTATTCGTTCATAAATATTATTAGCGATGAAAATTCCCGCTGTGGTCTTTCTAGGTATGGAAAATTTCCTTCTAGTGTTCAGATATATTTTATATTTTAATATTTTTTTTAATATTTGGTCTCTTTTTTTAATGTATTTTTTATGAATAAGTAAGACTCTTCAATAAAATACATACAATACATTGTTCAGCACTATTCGATATTTTTAGGTAATTATTTTGTAAAATTAAAATTTTATCACTTTCACTGCCATTTGTAGTGGCTATTGGTATATTTTTCCAAACAAGGACACATTTCTAGTACATTGAAGAATACGTAGAGGGCAAAGGGATCAATCATAAGTAATGAAAAGGCATAATCTGATATAATTTCCTTGTCTCAGTCATTGTTATTTTATTAATTTATGTGTGTACATTTTACGTAGTTCTTCTTCTTTTTACTTTTTTGGCATCACACAAACAAACACTACGGTCTTTCAAATAGTGTGAAAATTAACACGCACCACACAAATGTTTGCTGTAAGCAAGTCTTTAATACATTTTATAAAATATTTTTTATATTTTTTTAATCACTGGTGTGTTTTTAGTTTATTATTTTACGTATTTTCCCGATGAAGTGAAAATCCACAACAAAATTCTGTACTATCAGAATAAAAAATGACTACAGATAAACACCGCACAATTGTTCTCCGTTTCATTAAAAATACAATTGTTAAATCCATCCCATACAGTGAACAAATATCCTTAACGAGCACACAATTTGTTTTTTATTCAATATTATTCATATTCATTTTCACACCTTTTAAACTTATTTCAAGTACACAGTTCGATTTTAAACACGCGCCATCGAAGGGCTCTGCCAGATTGTTTGCTGGCGCGAAACGCTGCTTGTATTTAATTGTTCAGCGCTGCAGCACGTTTCGTGTTGGGTGTACTTCAAGCTTGCGCTGTGCTCGGCTTGAGTTCACATTAATTCGTAATTCCACATTTCAGCTTTGATTAGCCACCGAATTCGTAAACATACTGTCAGCATGCAGCACTGCCGCCATTTGCTTTGTTGCATAATGGAATACAACAAAAATGTTTGTTAAAACTGCTCAACTTACTCACCGTTCACGAACGCCTGAGCATTTATTCATGAAAAGCGTGTGAATGACCGCGTACCGACACCTATTCGTGAACGTGATTGTTGTGCGCTTTCAAGTTGCATTATCGCTTCTAGAATTACATTAAATTCTCTGCGAGTGTGAACTGTAAGATGTCGGCCGGAAGTGGGCGAAATCGTTCAAGCATTCTTGCATGTGCGCGTGTCTTGTAAATGAGACCAGTTCAGTTACGCTCAAATTTCAGCTTGCAACGCCTTGTGCTCGCTTCGCTTGCAAGTGCAAATAATAAACATTGTATGCTTTGATTCTATATTTATTAAATCCATACATGCATACATACATACCATTAGTGTTGAGATTTAAAAAGTTAATTCACTTAAAAGTGCTTTTGTAATTTGAATTGTTTGTGTAATTTTTTGCTGTTATTTGTATTGGTTGTGTACTTTAAATTTCCAATGTTCTTTGTAGTATTATTTGTAATATTGTTAATTTTGTACTAATTTGCAAAAAAATGAGAACCGACAACTAAAGTACCAAAAACTGAAAATTAAGAATCATAATAAAGTAGTTCACAGTATATTCTTAAACACAACAATCATACTAAATTGAAAAATTTATATTTTGTAAACTAAAAATTCACTGCGTTGCATTTGTACCCTGATGGACATAATCACGCGAATCAGTAGCAACAACATTCATAATACTTCTGTGAATGGGATGCGCGCCTTTCCAAGAGCAAACGCCGCAATTCTGAAAATGCAAGTTCAATAAAACATGTTTCAACTTATGAGATCACAGATGCATACATCACATATAAAAAATCGCTTCTTGGTGCGCAAGATGTGCGGCTTAATGCGATCCAGTTTAATCGATCGCCCACGATAAGTGGTTTTGGTGTTCATGATATGCTCGTTCACAGTGACTGCAAATAGAAATGGGTGCATATTAAAGCGTCGTTGATTTCACCAAATACTTATTTAGCTTGTACGTACGAAATTGAAATGCCTTGTCGGGTGGATTTTGGCCGCCAATGTCCAACGGTGTCTCGGCGCAATCTTGCACTCGCCCAAATCGCATCATCTGCATTTCCTCTTTCAGCGCCATAATGAACTCATTACCATTACACTGCAGACAGCGCGTGAATAGGTTGCGCTTGCAAATCTTAATATTCAAGAGACTGATGACATTCAACACTTGCTCCACACTCGAGTCTGATGGTATTTGCACGCACTGCGCTTGTGGCAGTTCGCCGCTGAATAGTGCGTACCGCACGTCTCTGGTGAGCACGTAACGATTCTCACGCTTCGCCAAGTCAATGTAGTAGTTGAGATTTAGTTTGATCACATCCACACAATCAATACCTAATTTCCGCAACTCTTTGGACAGACCATACAGCATACTGTCGCAGATGAATTTAATGTTAGTTGCACTGAAATATACATAAATACTTTAAATATTTTCTGTACATCAATTATATAAGATAAGTAGACAGATTCGGTCTTCATGCACTTCTTCATAGATACCTATTGGGATCGGATTCAAGTGCTGCAGATTCAATTTGTGCACTGCTAATGCCAGTTTCCTCCGTTTCCTTAGCATTTTGATTGGACACAATTTGCTTCATGCGAAACAGGTAGCCGGTCTTTGCTGTTGTAATTTCATCTACCACTTGATCTATGTCCAAACCCATACGCAGCAATATTTCCGACAAAACGTGATAAACTTTTAGCAGGCAGTGTGCATCCAGTGCTGAAATTAGTAATTTTTTTTAATGAAAACATTTTAGCAAATTGTATCTCAGAACAACCCACCTGCGTACACAATCTGATCGGGTCGTAAAGGACGGTTGGCCCAGTTTGAAAACTGATTCGACTTATCCAACTTTTTACCCAAACACAGCTCAGTCAAAGCGGATAAACTTTCGCCGGCATTCAGTCCGTTGCCGTAGGGAAATGTAACAATTTGTATGTATTTTAAACGACGCCACATCTCTCGCAAATCTAGATAGCATGCAGTCGCCTGGAGATTTAATTGTAGCGGCAGTGATTTATGCAGCATGCGCAAGTCTTGATGTAGCGAAAAGCCAATTTTCAAAACCTCCAAATTGTTGAAAATTTTTCGACCCAACTGCTGCCACAGGTCATCACTTAACTGTGCCGACAAGCAATCAAGTAGATAGACGCGCTCCTCGGTAGCTAGTTGCAGCAACGAGACTACGTTCTCATTACAAACGGCCGGTTTCCATTCCGAATCGAAAGCTACTAGCCGCTGCTGCTCCAGGTAGGCCAACATTTCAAGAAAACCCGCGCTGGCATCCACAAGTATAACGGCACTGGCTGGCAAATCAAGCGTTAAATACTTTCGTGCTAGAAATGAGTTTGATCTCTTGCTTTTTACTGCAACCGCGCCATCTGCAGCAAAGTCAACGGTGCTATCGGCGCTGCTATTGGAATCAGGTTCTGTGCTCATTTCCGACGGTTGCTGCTTCAATTTTGCCTTCAACGCGCTGGGACAGTCGTCAAGTGGCACATTGAAGTATTTTACCCAATAAATGGCTTCGTCGTAATCGCCATAAGATGCTATATTTGTGATCAAGTCCATTTGCAAGGGCCTTGTGCTGGCTGTGTCGCGTACCAGTTCACGCCACGATTCAAAGCTCATACCGCCATCCTGATACTTGTGCCACAAATAGTGCATATAAGAACATGCCTTGGTGAAATTAAGATTCGGGGTGAGATGTGGCTCGATTTTGTATTTTTTCGCGAGGCGAGTTACCAACTTTGACATGGGCCGGTAACTCAGCACGCCGTGTTTAATGTCCACGTACTTGTACTTACTGAAAATTGGGAACGTATACGTTTTTATAATACATTAAACAAATGGCATTAAGTTTTAGAATTAGAACTATATTGAAATTAATAATCTAAGGTAACGAGTAATGCAAATCACCGACTCACGTTAATATTTCATCACATAGCTCCATGACAGTCTTTTGTTTATCAAGTAGAGAATCGAGGAATTGCACAGTGGGCAAAATCTGCTCTTTGGCAACATTTAGGTATTCCTCAGCCAGACACACTTTATCTTGTAAAATCAGTGGAAACACTATATCGAAAATGCCAAACAGTTGAGTGACCTGCAGATGCATCGTCCAATAGGCGGCCTAAAAATTGAACGAAACGAAAACATATTTGTTTAAAAGTAATTCAATTGAGTCCAACTTGAGAAATGAGGACCTCAACAAAATTTGATCTATAACTCTGTTAAAATTTAAATATTTCCAGTGCTTTTTGTTATAATCTCACGGAATTTTTGAAATCTTAAATTAATCATTAGTTAGTATGTGTTCGTAAATTTTCAACTATATTCCTCAACTGATCTTAGTTAATGAGCCAAGATACAATTGAAAATATCCATGTCAGGAAGACTGATTCAAATAATATTATCGATAAAAAAGCAACAACACTAGGTACGCCTTTGCTTACATCTTTAAAGTGTCCTTTGGCAATGAGTTCTCTAATTTTCGGCACCAGCAGATCACGAATTTTGTTCAGTTCATAAGTTGCCATCACAGCCTTGTATAAAGGGATCACGCCACTGGTTTTCACGAAATTAAAAGCAATCATACGCGTGTTGTCGTCGCAGGTGGCGGCAATTTCCGGTTGATTTTTGTAGAGATCACATATGGTTTCTAGAACTACGCAAGACTGTTAACTTGAAAGGGCCTTTTTAACCGTTTGCCACTTACTGAATAGTGCTAAGTTCTTGTTTTTCAGATTATTGCATCCCGGACAGTTGGCGAATAGCTTCAGTGCCAGAAGCAGTGGTTGGGGATCCTTTAAAAACAACAATTTCAGATTGTGTTGAGCGGCGGGCGTGCGCTTATCTGCAAAAAAGTAGCAAGTAAATTTCACCGCTGACTTCCCACGCCATGACCAACACACCAAAGCACGCACATGCATTCTGTCCTTGCCTTTCCAATCCAATCAACTTACATGAATTCCAGCGTTCTCGGTAGCTATCGAACCAATTGTCAACGTCAACACTCAGACTGCGGTCGAAGTCTTCTCCATTCAATCCTGCCCCACTGGAGATATCGGGCACAATTGTAATTTTCTGTGTCATGCTGAAGAGCAAATCCACATCGTCTTCGTCATCCTCATAGCCCGCAGGAACTCCACGATAACTCATTTTTCATCAATTTTTACAACACAAAACTGGCGTAATTATCAACAATTTTTAAATTTTCAAGAATTTCCCCTTACTTTTTATTGTAAAAACCGAAAATAAACTTAAAAACAAGAAATACTAAACGTCGCAATCCAAGCGCACATTGCAGTGCTGCCATATTGCAATATTACGCAGATCACATTATCCCTCCGTGAAAAATGTTCTGAGGAAAATTGCAAATCAGAATCCAATCCCCAAATTATTTCAAATTCTTTAAATAAATAGTGTCCGAACTGTGCTAATTAACAAAGGAAAATTAAACAAATTCCCCATAGACCCACTACTATGTTTCTTACGTAGGAAAACGTTTATGAAAACATTCTCGTTTTGTTAAGAAGCAAAAATATGTATCAGCATGTCAAAAATTAGTTAGTAAGTTAATCATTAGTAGTGCGATATTCCGAATCTTAAATTCTTGGGATCCCGGGTTAAGTATACGAAATTCGACAAATTGGTCCCTTTAATAATTGAATGATTGTTTGGAAAAAGGACAAATAATTATTGCGGTTCGGTGCTACATTTAACCATCTAAGAGTAACATCAGCTTCTGAGCAATTTACCAGCGCGTCGATGAACTTAGAACCGGATGCAACTTCATTTAACCTCTTCTGCGGCCTTCAATTGTTTAGCCATGTATTTTATTATTAAACTTTACAAAGTAAAAAATTCAACATTGAACCATGACGCTGATCTCCACAAACTAAGTTTTAACTTATTGCAAGTAGTTTGCTTACTAGAGATAAATAAACCATTATAAAAAACAAAACCATTACAACATTTGTTTTTATTTGCTATTTCATACAACTCTTGTTATTGCGAATAACCTTTTTCGCATAGAATATGGTTTTATTTTATAAAAATTACAGTTTCACAGAAAAAGTATGAAAGGTTTGACTAGCTTCTAGAAATGTCTGCTAAAAAAGTTAAACACAATGAAATACCCAAAAAAACAGGTCCCGTGATTGCTATTTTTAAATCCCGAAACCCCGAGGCCTCGAAAATGCTTTAGGATTGCACTCCTTATGGGCCAGTTACCCAAGACGTAACTTAGAATAGAATTGATTAGGGTAAATTGCACTGAGACCAGGATTGATCTATTGTGCCCCCTACAAATGTTAGAGTACATCCCCTAGACCTACCGCCCTAATGAAACTTAGTAACTCGCGGGGGTCTAGGTGTTTGACGTCCTCTTCTGCAAGCCAAAACTGGCCCAGGTAACGCAACCTGCTGCGACAAGCCGCATTACAGTGCAATATGATGTGTTCGGGAGTCTCCTCTGCTGTTTCGCAGAGTCTACCTGTTCTATCCCGATTGTATGCATGTGTTTCCTCAATCTGCAATGCCCAGTTAGAAGACCTGTGACCTGTCTAAGCTGGTTTCTCCTTAGTTTGAGGCATTCTTCACTCCATTTGGGGTTGTAATCTTTGATGAAGATTTTCGATTGCCTGAGACCAGAGGCGCTAGTCCAGTGTTCTGTGTTCCTGGTCCTTTCCTCTAGTCTCAGTGACTCCGTTATGGCGCTTTTGCCCAGCCCAATAAAGGGTTCAGGTCCTAGGGGGGGCGTGGCTGCCGCGGTTCTAGCGAGGCTGTCCGCTTCCTCGTTTCCTTCGATACCTCTGTGTCCTGGAACCCAGAGGATCTTCACCTGGTTGCATTTGCCCAGTGCATTCAATGCCTCAATGCATTCCAGCACTAATCCTGAGGTTATCTCATATGAGATTAGTGCTTTGATGGCTGCTTGGCTGTCGTAGCAGATGACGATGTCCTGCCCTCTGTACGCACGCTCGAGGTTGACTTGCACGCAGAGCCTGATTGCATAGAGTTCAGCCTGGAATATGCTGGGTGTTTTCCCCATGGGCTCATAGTGCTTGAGGCGAGGTCCAAACCCCCCCGCCCCTGTTGCCTCGTGCGTTTTCGAGCCGTCTGTAAACCACTTAATTGTGTGTGGTTTAAAATGGATTTGGTGGTCTTCCCAGGCCCAGTCCACTTTATTGCTCATATAAACTTCGAAGTGTTTTTCGTAGTTATATGTTCTTGTGTCCATCGGATACAAAACATAAGGGTTACTAGTGGACGTAACTTAGTTTGACATGTTAGGTGACACGTCCTGCTACACCTGAAAGCTGTGTGAAAGCTTAGAAACCTGCATCGATTTGGTTTCTATGGTTATGTCTACGGAAAACGCAATCAGCTCATGGTTTCGCTCAGGGAAATGTTGTAACTCTGCTCTGAATGAATTTGATAAATACAGGAAATATAACAAAATTCTTATTATTTTTGTAAATATATTATTATTCCAAGTCGTTGGGAGCTCATACATTCAAGAATATGAAGTGAAAATATGCCTTGAAATGATAAAATTGGCGTGTGTACGAGATGGATTAGAACAGTGGCAATATTATTGAAAAATAACCGAACCAAAATAAATAGGGCAATCACTAAAATCTCTACGGTTACGGTTTAGTTTATGTTCTGCGTCTCAACTAATTTGATCATATCTCGCGCATTAGTCGTTACCATGACGCATCGTGGCCATTTCCTATGTATTTCGGATTTCATCCTATTGCCAATAAATAGCTCACACCGTAATGAAGATCCGAGCACAGTTCGTAAATTTGATGCAGCAACTACTGATATGAATCGTAAATTGCATAAAAATGCAACAATTTATTCTGGCAGCATTGCCATACAAAAACGGATTAATGCCTATGCACCGGGCCTTTCCCTTCAAGTATGAAAGCAGACGTTCCGAACGAATCACCAGTCTGGCAGCATTCAAACTGACGCTCACGACGGAAATAAAAACAGTTCTGACGAATTCTGCAAAATTTTGTGTTCGTAGAAGTTGCACAAGACAGCGCAAAAGGTTTGCAGCCGGGCACTAGGAATTTACAGCTATCAATTCGACCGGTGCCACCGGAATAATTGCTAGAAACTGTAGAACATGGATGGCGCTGAAAATGGTGAGTGGTCCGGAGAATATTTGGACTACAAAGTGAGGTTATCTTTGTAAAGATTAACAATAGTTTGCACTTTCTATTATCTGTGAATTGAAGGCGTAATTGCTGTGGGCGAAACTGAGAAAATTTGCAAGAATAATTCGCCATCCCCGGTGCCCGCTCAAGATTCTCCGGAAAAAGCTGTGACACTTGAAGAGGCAGTGCATGAAAATGTCAAAGACAACACTGCGCTAAGTCCGGAAAAGCCTGCAAGTCGAAGTCGTAGTGTCAGCCCAATTGCCGAAAATGTTGTGGAAGCAGTTGATCCTGTTAGGAAGTCCCATTCAAGATCCGCTTCGCCCACTTCGCCTGATATCACGAATAGTGTTGCTGCTGTGGAACAGAGCGAACAGCAGACAGATGAGAAACAAACAGATGAGAAGGCTAGATCCAAGAGCCGGAGCCGAAGTCGCAGTCGTAGCCATAAGGGTAGTCGCAGTCGTAGTCGCAGTAGAAGTGGAAGTGCTGGTAAAGCCAATAAGTGCTCTCCATCTGGCAGTGGTGTAGTAGATGAAGCGAGAAAAAGCCACAGTCGTAGTAGAAGCCCAACTACAATTGTTGTTGTGCGTAGTCCTAGTGGAGCGCAATCCCATCATGATAGAAGCAAATCACGTTCAAGGAGCGTATCACGACGTTCCAGAAGTGGCTCTAGGCGTTCGCGAAGTGGCTCGCGACGTTCACGGAGCGGTTCCAAGCGTTCACGTAGTGGTTCCCGTCGTTCCCGAAGTGGTTCACGGCGTTCCCAAAGTGTTTCACGGCGTTCACGTAGTGGTTCACGCCGTTCAAGGAGCGGATCACGTCGTTCAAAGAGCGGCTCACGACATTCAAGGAGCGGATCACGTCGTTCAAAGAGCGGATCACGTCGTTCAAAGAGCGGCTCACGACATTCAAGAAGCGGTTCAAGACGTTCAAAAAGCGGTTCACCTCGTTCAAGAAGCGGCTCACGTCGTTCAAGAAGCGGTTCTCGGCGTTCAAGAAGCGGTTCTCGGCGTTCAAGAAGCGGTTCTCGGCGTTCAAGGAGCGGTTCACGACGTTCAAGAAGTGGCTCACATCATTCAAGAAGCGGTTCTCGGCGTTCAAGAAGCGGCTCACGGCGTTCGAGAAGTGGCTCACGAAGATCGAGGAGTGGCTCTGGTTCACGTCGTAGTCGCAGTGGATCAGGTTCTCGTAGTCGTAGCCGCAGTGGATCGGGCTCCCGACGAAGTCGCAGTGGCTCGCGACTTTCGCGTTCAAGATCACGTAGGAGCCGCAGTAGGTCAGGCAGTCGTTCCCGTTCACGTAGCGGCTCAAGACGTTCACGTTCACGCTCCCGCTCAGGTTCTCGGTCTAAATCCCGCTCCAGATCCCGCTCCCGGTCAGGATCCCGCTCCAAAAGCCGTTCTCATTCGGGGTCGCGTTCCCGCAGCGGCTCTCGATCACCATCCTCGGCCAAAAAGAACATCAAGCGAAATGTGCTTAGCGATTCTGAAGGTTTGTCTGTGTGTAAATTAACACTTTAGCATTAATTAAAAACAATTGGTTGCAGATGAAGGTGCTGCCGCCAGCTTCAAAAAACGCCCCAAAATTACTGACACTGACAACGAGGACGAAGACGAAGAAAAGGGAGATGCGGATGCAAGCAAAGGTGAAGGAGAAGAGGGCGCTGGCAATAAAGCAGTCGAAAGTTCTGATGATGAAAACATAAACCTAAGCAATAATCGAGAGTACGTCTAGCCATGGTTTTAAAAATTATTTAGCCATTTGTAAAAACATCGTTCCTACCTTTCAGAAGCGACAACTTCATATCCGACTTTGATGCCATGTTGATGCGTAAGAAGGAGGAGAAGAAAGTACGCCGCCGCAAGAAGGACATCGACTTGATCAATGACAATGACGATCTCATTGACCAGCTAATAATGAATATGAAGGGCGCTTCCGACGAGGATCGTCAGCTGAATGTCGAAGGCAAACCGGCAACAAAAAAGATATCTATGCTTAAGCAAGTGATGTCCCAACTGATTAAGAAGGATTTGCAACTAGCGTTTATGGAGCACAACATTCTGAACGTGCTCACGGATTGGTTGGCACCACTACCAAATAAAAGTTTGCCTTGCCTGCAAATACGCGAAAGCATACTGCGCCTGTTGTCAGACGTAAGTTATATTCATTTAGTGCGATCTCGGCGCACATTCATTCCAATTTTCGTTAGCGTTTCGTATAATGGTTCGTAATTTGGTGTGCTTTGCAGTTCCCTACCATAGACAAGAGCTACCTTAAACAGTCGGGCATCGGCAAGGCCGTCATGTATCTGTACAAACACCCCAAAGAGACAAAACAAAATCGCGATCGCGCCGGTCGTCTAATCTCAGAATGGGCGCGTCCCATTTTTAACTTGAGTTGCGACTTTAAAGCAATGTCGAAGGAGGAGCGTCAAGAACGCGATCTCGCACAAATGCCACGCCGTCGTAAATCTCCCGAGCCGCAGCCATCTACATCGAACAAAAAAAGGGGACTTAATACTGCATTTGGCTCCAGCGACGAAAAGCCGCTTCGTCCAGGTGATCCCGGTTGGGTCGCACGTGCTCGTGTGCCAATGCCATCCAACAAGGATTACGTTGTTCGCCCAAAATCGACCGTGGAAGGATACATTTCAACGGTAAACTTAGCAGTGCTCTGCATCGATCAGTTCCCTCATTTGTGTGTTTCTCTTTGCAGGCGAAGAAACGCAAGCCGAATCGCTACGAAAAGCATATGAAAAAGTTCATAGACGCAAAGCGTTTGAAGGAGTCAAGACGCGCCGTTGAGATTTCCATTGAAGGGCGCAAGATGGCGCTCTAAAGGCACAGTTTAATTAGAAAAAAGAGACATCCAACAAAAAAGAAGCAGAAATGTCCTATGAATGTGTATTTTAATCTCTTAAAATTAATTTTAATTTTTTCTAGTTGATAAACACATAACTTAGTGTTTTTTTCCTTTGTTCGGAATCAAGCTGCGGTCAGCTACTTGAGCACATCACACGATTGAGTGCGTGCAGTGTCCACCGTCAAGTTAAATGGAAAGAAAATTACACTTCAAATATGCCAATTGAATGTAAAAGATGTATTTGAAAATTGTAGTGTTTGGTTTTTGCCACTTTGCTGAAATGTAGTTCCAATGTAATATTAAACTGTACTGAAGCTGTTGACACTCATACCTTCTTACATAGCAAGAGAACTCGCAATTAATAAAGTCAAATATTTGCGATTAGAAGCATATTTAAGCACTTTATTTAGTTAATACCATCGTTGGCGGGCGTTAGTTCGCCTAGATTCATTACATATAATTAAATTCACATAAATTCCCACTGAGTCTAATCAGCGGCAATGGCGCCAACATTAATGAAAACACGTGAGCTCAAGTCGTGTGGCGTTGGAGTATTGGTTACAGTGTTCATGTAAGTGTAGTGCATGCTAAAGCCAATATGGACGTCATCGCCCGGCTTCAGCTGAATCTCAGGTGTGAACTGTAAGCGAATCGACACCTTGTTCGCCTTGCGCCAGGTAATGAACCTAAAAGCATACAAAGATGAAAATAGAACTAGTTTCTGAAACGCCGATAGCAGTAACTTACTCTGGCTCCTCGCGCTGTACCTGCACCTCCTCATCGAACTCGGTGGAATCGTCGCGCTGACTCAGCACAAATGAAATATCTAACTGGTCCAGTTTGGCGTTGACATTGTGCCGCACAATGCGAGGATCCTCATTTAAAGACGTTTGACGCACCAGCGTTGTGCTGGTCAGCGTCGGTGTGCTCGTAATCGACTTCAATGTCTCGGCAGCACTAGTAGTTGCACTGTCCTTCACTCTGCACGACTTCTTGAAGTCCTCAATCATTTGCCGCTCTTCCGCTAGGGTGGGCAAACTCTTCACTGTGACGGTGATGTCGTGCATTGTTGGATTGGTTAGCTTTAGTATAACGGTGCATGGCTTGCCTGCGAGCAGCGGCTGCTCGCAGCGCACCAGTAGCACGTCGGGCACGTGGTAGTTGGCAAAAAGCTGTATGCGATACTTCACCGAAGTGGGATGATACTCCGGCTTAATCACGTTGTGCTCGCACTGACGACAGCGCAGCGAGCGTTTGATCCATAGGAACCGCCGCTGCGGATACAACTTGTTTACGGTAAAAGGCTGATCAGCCGGCTGGCCGTGCCGTTGCTTGATTGTGCTGACTGTAAATAGTAAGGAGAGAAGTACGTAAATGCACGTAATGTTGTAACAAAATGTAACGCTTACCGTTGCGCAAGTTGATTTGTTTTGTGAAAATATCGTCGGGTAGCGCTTCGACCTCTTCGGTAGCTGCTGCTGGTGTTATGTCCACCGGCTTTGCTTTTTGCGTGTTCTTATCGGTCCAGCCAATTTGGCGACGTATCATCGAAACGGTCAGCCCAGTGCGATCCTTTTGAACACAGTAATTAAAATTAACAGAACAACGATAATTTTACGCTTGCTATTCAAAACTAACAGTTAAATTTGGGAACTTGTGTGCTTTGGGTGTCTTGCGACGCATATACTCCTGCTTTTCCTGTTTGTCCTGCAAAACGACTGCCTGATAGTACTCCAACAAGGAGTTAAAGCGCGTCTGGTAGGCACATTCGTTGTCAGGCCAGGCGCCAGTGGCTGCAAATCATTGAAGTTTCCAGTTATAAGCATAAAATAAACCTGGTTCGTATAGCACCACTTACCCACAGATTGATCTGGTATGCCTACATCGCGCGATGTCCAACGACATGCCAAACATGACAGATAGTACATCTTTTTTGTGATAATCTTGGCAGCATCGCCTTCGCCTTCTTTGGGCGATTCATCGGTTTTCCTGTAAATTTGCATTAGGTTAAAAGTGAATACTGTAACAATAAAAGTCAAAGGCAATAAAGTGAAAACTAAGATGAAGGATAAACACAAAACAAACATTTAATACATTCACATTATTTACTTACTTGGGTACCACCACCATGGTGGCCCTTGCAGACAGCGTGTGTTGGCAACATGGACAATCAAAGCAATTGGTGCAGCAATTCTTCTTATGCTTTGCTTCCGACGAGGGAATGTTCTCCAAGCAGTTGGAGCAAAAATGCGAGTCCACCTATGTTGACATGGAGAGGTACACTGTTATTTGCAGCATTATATGGAGGTCGCGTAAACCCGTGAAGGATCGATTACTCACTTCGTGGCAGACGCAAAAGCCACACCTCAGCTTCAGACAGTGACGACAAAAAAACAATTTGCTAATCGGGTTCACTAGGCCGCAGGAGCAGGCATACTTCACTACGCTTTCTTGCATGAAATTTGCCATTTTTCTTTAAACTACTGTTGGTTCTTAATAGATTTCTGAAGTAATAGAGTGATTTTTTTTTGGTAAAATGAAAATCTGTGGTCCGTTCCCGATGACAACATCAACGTCAACAGCTGGTGGGAATTTCCTTCAGTGCAGTCCACATCTGTTAAAAAGTGCCGCAAATGTATGGCGGAAGTGCAACCCTGTGTGGGAAAATAGTCGTTGGGATATTTACCTGAAGAAAATTGAACAGCATTGACAGGTGAAACAGTTATGTTCAAAAGGAGCGGTGCCATTTTAGGGAAAATGCTTATTTAGCATTTGAGAATTTCAGGAAGGACTTTTTGCAAATTACTTTTAATTGAATATAGTGTTATAATTAAGTGTTCAAATCGCACGAATTTTTAGTTTACGAGAATACTCACGATCAAAACGGCAAAGCTGATAGGATGTGCGACTGTGAGATAGCGAATCTCATTGATCTAAGTGCCGAAGATGACAATCAGCAGCAGCAGCAGCTGGATAATCCGTCCATAAACGTGGCCACAAATGGTAGTATGTGCATGTTATCCGATTGCCTTGTTTCGCCGTCTACGGAGAGGCGTGACAGCTTCGACAACAATCCTTTCGATCGAGTGCAAAAGTTGGCCGACCGACCTAAGGATCCTTTCGAGACAGTGGAAATGGAAGCGTGTTTTAAGGTTCGTCCTTGTCCTAATTCGGCGAAAGTTACATTGAATTAAATTTATTGATGACTTGTGCAGGCACGTCGCTCGATGTTAGCGCCTGCTGAAGTTAAAATGGCGAATTTGCTTTCTTTGAGCGATGATAACATACTAGACGACTACGCCAACTTTAACTCCCGAAATACAACTGCAGATCCAGCCGGCGGGCCTAAGTTTTGCAGCGATTCTACCATGGCTAGCGTTGGCTCCACAATCTACCATTCCGCTTTGGCGCAGGACTTGGAGAGCGAAAGTCCACCGGGTACCATGTCCATCAAGTCAACACCGGATACCGGCAGCTCTGCGCCGGAAAGTGGCGACGGCTCAATTAGCAGTATTGAGGGCGTGAGCAACTCTACGAAAAATCGGAAAGCTCTAGAATATCGCAAACGATTGCTCAAACTAAGCATTTCTAATTCCACTTTCAATTCTCCGGTAAGCCGCGGCCAAGTGCATCAATGTGATAGTGGCTTTTCGACCATATTCTCGGAAGCGGCACAGTACAGCGAGCACATGTTGGCATCGGAATCGCCGTTAAAGTTAGTGGATGATGATGCCATGAGCGACGAATCGCGGAAGTCGGCCGATGCGGAAAGAGATTTCAAAGCGGATTTAGAAATGCTGAAGATTCCAATGCTCGATCAGTTGCCATCACCAGTGTCTGTAAAAGTACCTTTGCCGAAATTGAAGGGAGGTGGTGATGCTGATATGGGTGCTGAAGACAAAGGCAAAATTGCTGACTCAACTCTGCCTGGTTTAGCGGTAATACGCGAAAAGCTACGATCGAAACGACTGGAAGTTGGCAAAGACGGAAAGGATGTACTGGGGCTAATTCAGAATCTAAAATTGCTGATTTGTGATAACGAAGTCGTCGATAACACGAAAAAGTCACAGGCAGCTTCTTTATTGGAAAAGTTGAGCTCCGCATTGACATCTGGCGAGGAAATGGAACCAAAAACCGACGAAAACAGTGAAAACAATTCAAATTTGGCCCCTCCACAGCCTATTGTGCGGCAGGGTACTTTTGATATTGAATTACAGGTGGGATAGTTCTTATAAAATACTGAAAATTATTATATTAATTAATATAAATAATTATATTAATTATTATTAATATAATTATATTATAATTATAATTCATTATAAATAATTATTTTATTAATTTTCTTTAAGAATGATGACAAAAACGAAAAGTCGGATCAGTCTGCATGCGCTTCAACCGGATCTGATGAACACTCTCATATGACAACGTCCACTTACTCCGTCCAATCGCTGTCACCGGCCAAGGAAATTCCCGAAACCATGCTCAAGTCATCAGCGACATACGATGGCGAGCCTATTGCAGAGAGAGAAAATCTTATACTTCCCCACGTAGAGCTGCTGTCACCAGTACGATCGTCACCAACAGCAGCAGGCACTAATACGCTGCTTCCATCACAAACTCTGTCACCAACCATACAGCAGCCTGATATTAATGAAATCATCGAGCAATTGGGCAAATTGCTCGAACAACATCAATTAACACAACAGCTACAGTGTGACAGTTCGATCGCCGATGGTCATACGGACACAGATAAACAACGCTCTCCAGTGATGAATCCCACCTTTATTGTCGTCATGCCAACCACCACAGCAGCAGCTGCAACTAGCCAAACGCACTGCACCGATGCATCCCTCAATGACGATCAATCCGTATCGGTAAATTGCAGTCTGACGATGAGACGTCGCTCCCAGTCACTGTCCATACACGACAAGGTAAAGATTGTACAGTTGAATATGCCGCAGCCGACGACTCCGGCGCGTACAGCGAACCGAAGTTCAAACATTGCGCCACCGCCGACTATTAATGTAAACTCTGGCTCAGCTGAATTTAAGACACCAATGCGCCGCAATTCATTCTCCAGCGGCACTCCGTATGCACCGTTGACAACGGCCCACGGTGCTGGCATGGGGACTACTAGCAGACGCACTTATGGGTACATTTTATTTGCTTTTGTTAATTCAGGAAAAACCTTATAATTGTTTTTTTATTTCATATATTCCAGTGTTACTAAAACCATGCCCCGCTACTCTGTCGGCTTATCCACACACCAAGAACAGCAGCCGCCGGCGTTGGTGCGACCGTTTCCGCATACTAGTTTAAACTCCTTTAAGCCGGATCTGCGAAGAAAATGTAAAACTACCAATGCTTCTAGTTCCATAATGAAATCGAGCGGTCCAATGAAAGCTGTCATTCCCGTAAAGAAAGTGGCACCCATGTTGAGTAGCTTACTGCCTGCAGCAACCAGTGTTGGTGGGGGAGCCAACTACAAGTCCACTATGGACACGTCCATGCATCTGCTGGCCAATTCCGACCGCATGTCATACACCAGCACGCCAATGCCATCGACACGCGTAGATTCAACTACCCTTGCGGTGCCTGGCGGCTATCCCAATGCTTGTTCCACGCCAGCATTACTTAGCACGCCCATACGACGCGGCAGTATAGCTGTGAAAAATCCTAGATTTTCTACTACACCCGCACATACTAAACCGCAGCCCACATCGATGACTGCGGGCGCAAATGGCCTGAAAAAACGTTCGCTGCCAGAACTGAAGATTAAGTCGCCGTTGAAATCGCGCTTAAGTATGAGTAGTACTGCGACTGCTGCAAGGGGGCTGAGCAGAGCATCGTTGCGACCACAGCCCAGTGTGGCGAAGACTTCTTCTATCACTCGTGCGGTACGTCAACATGGGTTTCATTCATTTGCGCGTTGTTAAAGGCTTCTTTTTAATCTTTTCAGCCCACGCGTCTGAGCACACGTGCCTCAATTAGTGGCGCCATAGCCACGAACAAAGAAAACAAGCGACCTTAAGGCAGCGTAATTTATTCCGCGTAACGTGTCATTCTTGCCCTTCGTTTCGCAAACTAGATTTCTTATGTTTGCAAGTTTTCAGTGAGTCTATGGAAAACATATCTCCGATGCTTCTATGTTGCCATAATGTGCGCTACACAGATGCAGTTATTGAAACTGCATGCGAACGGGATATAATTGAATAAGAATCAACAATTTATGGCGAAACCTAACACTTTGATTCTTTTATTTCTAATAACTTCGATGGAAATGAAAAGATACAGCTGTGTTCTTAATAGACTCTAATATTTTTTGCGAAAATAGCAAAGACAATTTTATGTAATTTTGAGATTTTATTTGTTACTTTTTACACTATCAATTGCGCTGTTATTTATTTGTTTTTGTAACTATGTGTCTATTGAAAATTGTAACTGCCAGCGATACTCGCGGAAATTTTACCGAATTTTGTGAAATGCATTAACTAGTTCGGGGAACGCTCTTGCTAAATAAATTGATCAAAGTACTTTTACCTTTAATCGTTAATGTTTTATTGGAATCTTCTTATAATCGACGTGCTTTCTAGTCGCCTTTTAAATTTCTATCTGTATAAGCCGAACTTCAGACCGAATAAATAAAATATTTTCCAAGGCGTATTACATAAATAAAAATAATTTTCGAACATTCGAATGTTTTTGATCAAAATTTCCTATGTAACAACAACAAATACTTGAATATATTGAATCAAGTATTTGTTGTTGTTGTGTTTCCAAATTGAATTTTATATTAACCCAATCTCAACAGTTGGTCACCTTCCTTCATTCCCTTTCGAGAAGAGTGCAAAACGTAGTGGAATTTTTTTTGTGGTGCGCACGGTAACACGCACCGTAAGTACCTTTTTGCATCTTGCCAAACGCCCCCAAATGGTAGTAGCAAAAGTTGGAGCAGCCTACAGCTGTCAACACGGTCGCTCTCGCACACAAACAATGGAAGACACCGAAATTGAAGAAATCAAAAATCTTGTAAGTTCTACAAAAAGGTTAAATAAAATTGAAATGTCTTGATGGAATCGAAAGCGTCAGCGGTTTATCGCGGCGGGTGCGAGTTGGCAGCACCCACGACGCGTTGCCCTCAGTGAAAAATTCAATTGAAAACGGCCAAAGAGCGCTCCGATAATCCTAAACGTAAATTAGCAACTAATCAATAAATTAAAAACAAGAGAGCAACAGCAACAACACAAACAGAACAGCGGAGCCACAGTCAGCGCCAAATATATAACGATTGAGCAATTATTATCGATTGCATTGTAATTTGCTTGTACTCGTGCAGCAGCATTTACGGTGAAAAAACTAGTTGTTGTTGTTGTTGCTGTGGGTGGCCGTGTGTCTGTTGAGTGTTGAGCAGCCGGGGGAAGGGTCATAAAAAATCAATAAACTTATTACATGTCGGTAATTTACATTCGGTGCTTTGATCTCTCGGCTTTGCAGCAAATCGAATTTGAATGGGTGATGCGTGACGAGGTGCATTCGATATTGAAGAAGCTGCGCGAGATACTAGTGGTAAGTACACTGCACCCTGGAACACACTCTTGGCTTATTACATTGGGCAATGCATTGATTGCAGGAATGCGCCAGACGTTTTCCAGTGCCGTGCTTTCCGGACAACGAGGGCAAACGGACAGAAAAGTTCGTGCTGGTGGCGCCGCAGGATCAACTCAAGTGCTCGGTTACGCTGACGGGTGATAGTATAACGCAAGCGGTACGTGCTGTTCTCGGTTCATACATTTGTCGATTGTTTATGTGTGTGTTGTCTTGTTGTCTTGTTTCAGGACATAAGTTTTAAATTAAAACGCGCCTCGAATCAGGTGCAGCGCACTTCGATCACACCGGATGCACCGTGGAAGCTGCAGCAGGTGCAGGATGCCGCCAATCACCTACAGCAGGCCATCAACCACATCGACAATGTCGATGAAAACTACAAATTTAAGTATGTTCGCTTTTGTGGCATCAGCTCATTGTGGCATTTTATGATTATTCGATTAATCAAACAGGTTTTAATTCACTCAATTTCAAATTTTTTGTTAACCGTTTTTTTTCTGCTGATTTCCGAAAATTGCGTGCTAAATGCAGTCATTGGCATTTGTACACTTTATGGGATGCAGTAATATTGAATTAGAGTTAAATTGATATGTCTTATGCATAATTAAAATCTTTCAAGTTTAATGAGAGGCTTTCAAAAGTTAATTAATTAAGCGTTACATTTTACTAAAAGGAAACTGCACTCACCAAAACAATCGGAAGTTCCCATTCCTTATTACAGCAGTGGGTTTAGGGAATAATTGGGAATACAGTACAATCTCGATAATTTGGATACTCGCTAATACGGGCAACGCGGTAATCCGGACACCCAATTGCTTTCTATTGTTGACTCTGTAATCCGGACACCACAACTTTTATTTACCTCAAATATCCGGACACTCATTTTTATCTGCTTTTTATAAATTATAAAAGTTTAATCTAACTCTGTAAACTAAATCAAATATTAACAATGGCACCTATAGTTAAGAAAACACGTACAATCTTAACGATGGAAAAAAATTCTAAGCAAATTAAGTCAAGGAAAGTCACTTCGTCAACTGGCAGTGAAGTAAAATGTAGGCAAATCTAGAATTTCTAAAAAAAAAGAAACAAAACTTCGCCAAATGAAAATGACAAATTTCTTTTAAAATCACCAAAAATGTTCATAACATACTAAACTTAAAATTGTTAAGCAAAAATAATTTTAGTTCAATAACAAATACGTTTCATTGGTGTTCAGTAGTATTTTTATCAATTTTTTTGTAGCTTGGTAATCCGGACTTTTCGATATTTCGGACAGTGCCTGATTTTTAATTGTCCGGATTATCGAGATTATACTGTATATGTTGTTTTTCTATAAAATTATTCACCACAATAGATGTGCCCGAATTATTTAAATAAAACTGTTGATCACATTCTCTACCATGCAGATCCTGTGAGGAAGTGCTGCAAATCATAGGTGAACTTATTGGCGCATTACAACGAGGTCGCACTAGTCTAATTATACCAAAGAAAAAGGCAATTGATGAGCTTATGAAGGGTCGTAATATGGTATGTGTGTCGCTCGTTTGTCCTGTTGCATGAGACGTTGCATTTTTGTAGACGATTACATTATTGGATTTTCTTTTCAGAAATCACTAACGCCGAATCTGCCCGAAGATCAAGCAATATCGTTCTTTTTACAATGTCACAAACTCATAATCGCGGTATATCAGCTGCTGAATATACAGGGTACCATGAAAATGGAGGCAACGCAGGCCGAATGCTCAGTCGGCTGGCTGAACGAAGTGTTGGTGCTCTTCACCGTCGGTCTAACACTATGCCAACAACTCAAGGACAAAATAAATGCATTTAAAATGGAGAAGGCGAGTTAGTAAACTAGTGTAGGCCAATGCTAGAACTAAGCGCGTACTTACATACATAACATACATATAGAAAAATAATAAAAGTAAACTAAATAGTATTAGTCTGAGCACGTGACGTGTAGTTCTCCAGCAGTTGCTGTACTTAATTATACAAACCAACTGACAATTAGCAATAGTACGATTACGACAACAGCCACAGCAGCACTAAGCATAACAACCAAGACAACAAAAAGAACAACGGAAATGCGTAATTTCATAAAAATGACAATAACATTCTGTGTTGCTAGTAATGCCCGATTTGAACTAAAAGAGTGCGTCTTAAACATGGTCTCAACGATTGCTTGAAAAGTAAACAGCAAAAATCTCATATACTAAGACATGGTGTTGTCCATTAGCAAGGAACAAAACGTAAGAAAACTAACAATGTGAAAGAGTACTTACACAAGTTTCGATTGATATATGTATACAATATTCCTCTGATGCTAACAGTATTTTAAAATTTTTACTACAACTTATTGAATTCGAGAGTTAACTACAAAAGTTACCGTATTTACTTATGTAAATTACTTACAATGATATTTTGATGGCATATTTACCAAATTTCATTTGCCTAGAAATGCAAAACAAATTGCGGAGGAAAAACCAAAAACAATTTAAATCAATTATTCATTGATTGCCTTGATTATACCTATTGCGATGAACATGTACATCGACATGTTCTCACTTAAAGCATCTCCCATATATCTGCTTACCCCTACTTACTTACATGTATTAAAACTAGAATAATTATAATTGTTCTTTTATAGTCTGTAAGTTTTTATTGAAGACATTTTCGTTTGTTTGCACAAAAACGGCTAGCCACGATATGAAGAATCACCAAATGTGAACATTTTTATAAATTAATTCAATTAATATAACCTTGATAAAATTGTTAAATGAGTTTACAATTCAAATAAATGTAATCAAGTTGCTACAGCAAATTCAATAAAACCACGTTCTCAACATAAGCAAATCGCTAATCGAAACGAATAACGCGCCATGGGTACATGTGACACATTGCAATAACGTTCGCACGCGTTTAATTACTTTTGTTCAGCTTGTTCTTCAAAATGCTCAACTGTGTCAAACAGTAGTCGCGGTAAGCGCGTCGCTCGGGCAGTTTTTCAATGGGCACTATCGCTTCGCATTGTTTGGCAATTTCGACAGCCATCGGGCCTTCCATTTTTGGCGGTGGTCCCATTGTCTGGCTGACAGAGTACATCGTATTTGAGTAACGTTCGAAGTAGTTGGTCATACCTTCGGCATTCAGATGCGCCGTTTCGAGCGGTCCCAAGAACGCGTAACGCATACCCAAACCGTCGGCCATCACACTGTCGATATCCTTAACGTCCAGAATGCCACTCTCTACCAAGCGATACGCTTCATTCAAAATCGCATACTGTATGCGATTCACAACGAAGCCTTCGATTTCGCGACTCAGTGTTACTGGTTTTTGGCCGATTTCTTCCATGAGCGCGCGAGTTTTCTTCACAACCTCCGGCTTGGTCCATGGTGCGGGAACTACTTCAACGAGTGGCACATAGTAAGGCGGATTAACGGGATGCGAAACAACTATCTGTAAGTGTTGTTAATGTTATATAATGTATACGTAGGTATATGCAGTTACATGTACTTGAATACTTTTCAGCTTGACATACGGGTTTAGTATCACTTTTAGCCAGAGACCTCAAATAATTAATATCCATATTTTTGGGAATAAAAAAATTGCCCTAATTTAAGAAATTTCTATAATTATTGCTTTGTAATAATTATTCCCAATAAGAATTTTTTTACGTCGCCTATAACTATTATCATGTAGTAAATATTTAGAGTTGCATAATAACTCTTATAAGTTAAGAGAATTTTTTTTTCGTTGTCGATAATTATTATTTTGGGATTTTTGCTTTTTAACCCTTATTCTCATACCCAAACTTACTAACGTCGTTTGGCACCCGGGGTACCCGGGTACCCATTTCATGAAATTTTTAAGTTTTCAATATTAGAAAACAAAATTTTTTAAATATATGATTTGTTCGCTTTTCACCTAAATAACGAGGATCCGGAAGGTAAAAAAAAAATTTTCATTATTTGTCAGTTTTTTTCACGAAAATACATCGCAGTGGGCACCCGGGTACCCGGGTATGAGAATAAGGGTTAAATTGCTTCATAACTTTTATTTATGACCGATAACTATTATTTTGGGAAATTTTTTTTTTACGTTGCTTAAGTTATGAAGTTATTTATGATTTTTTTTCATTTATTTCATTTCATTTTATTTCATTTTTCATTGCCGATAACTAATATTTTGAAAAAACAAATTTTGTACGTTGAATTACCACATTTTGGATATGAATTGATTTTTAATTGTTTTAAATTGACAAACGTAAATTAACTGCAGAAACCTAGATTCCACCAACAACTAAACAATTAAAAATCAATTCATACTCAAAATGTGGTAAGGCAACGTAAAAAAAAAATTTTGCTCATAAAAAAATTTTTTTCAAAATAATAGTTATCGGTAACGTAAATCAAAAAAAGTCATAAATAAAAGTTATGAAGCAAAGTAAAAAATTTGTTTTCAAAATAATAGTTATTGGTAACGTAAATCAAAAAAAGTCATAAATAAAAGTTATGAAGCAACGTAAATAAAACAAATCCCAAAACCCATCGAGAACGAAAAAAAAATTGTTTCTCATAACAGTTATTACGCAATGTAAAAATTAATTGTCGCAAATAATAATTATAATCAACAAATAAAACTTATGTTGCATTGTAATAGTTACATTGCAATTATTTTCTTAAAAAACTTATAATAGTTAAGTCCCTGCTTTTAGCGTTTAACTTCATCATTTGGCTGTGAAATCTGCGCCATAAAATTTCATTATAAAATTCTTGTTCTAGAGAGAGTCTATTGACTTCTCAGAGCATCAATTTATATTTCAATTAAAAGCTTAACCTTTTTTTATGACTAAGAAATTTTAGCCAACCGCAAATTTACTATAGCTCTCTATAGCTCAGAAAGAATAAAAATAGTTTACAAAAAGCTGCTAGCTTATCATTTAAAATTGCTATAAAACGGTTCCTCTATGCAATTATAAAACTGCACGGCAATTAGTAAACAGAATATATATAGTAATGCAATACTGTTGTATTTATAGATTATTTAAATTGTATTCTTCTAGAATTGGTCCGCCTTAAAGCTGCTGATTAGTACTTTGTTATGGACAATTTTCTTATTAATTTTGGTATTATAATTGTCGCTTAGTTTGTAATTACAGTAATGCTTGCAATGCATAAACACCACAAAACAGCTTTAGGACTTTTAATGACTTGTGATAAGGTGTAGGTCAAACTTGAGGTTAGCGGAGGTGTTAGTGACAATCTCAACAAACAGTCGAAGGTAGATAAACCGTCACGAGGTTAGCAAGGTTAAGTACATCAATATGAGAGAGACCTGAGAGGTTACTGTACATCTATTGCTATCAGCTGTGCGCCAGATGCATTCAAATCTTATCACCTTCTGTACTTATGTGTACTGAAGCATTCGTATAGTTAGAACAACAAGTTTGTTGGTCAATGTGTAAAAAGTCACCAAAAAACAATCTTATCAAATCAAGTTGAAAAACAAATGCTGGAAAACAACATTTTACTCGCGGAATTCAGTCCAAGTATGTAAGTCAAGTCAAGGTGAGTGTAAATAATTGCAAACGCACTGACTGACAATTGACAAACAAGTTTTGGAACAAACACAGAGAATAATTCGTATGTATGAAGCCACCCGTTCAGGTGTGCTAGTACTTACGTTCTCTTTGTGCTTCAGATCTTTGCTGAACAACGACGGCAGAAATGTGCTCGTCGAACTGGACAGTATTGTGTAGTCCTCCACAATGGAATCCAGCTGTTTGAAGAGCTCCTGCTTCCATTCCAAACGCTCCGGTATGCATTCCTGTATGAACATGGCACCTTTGGTGAGCTGCTTAATGTCAGTGGTGGCTGAAATGCAGGCGAATTGCTCCTTCGCGTTCAGTTTGCCGCGCAACAGCCCCTTCGCCTCCAGGTTCTTCAGTTCCTTTTCGGTTTCACGTAGTGCGCTTTGTATTTGCTCACTGACATTGTCGTATAGCATCACCTGATAGCCCACCGAGGCGAAAAGCATGGACCACGAACGACCAATTAGACCGCTTCGAAGAATGCATACCATTAATTTGGTGGTCATTGACGTTTATAATTGGGTTATTTGGTACTTACCTGCCCACAATGCCGACTTTCTCCTTCTTCATTTTGCTGGCCATGCTGCTGTTGCGTGAGGGGTTTTATTGTTGTGCGTTGAATTGATTCGATGTCTCTGCCGGCCGGTCCGTCACTCAGCACTTGTTTGGTGCTTTTGATAGCAATTGTTGCTGTCGGAGCGCTTTTAAGGAGAGCACCGAAAGGTGCGCTTCATTATCAGTTTGGGAGCGTATGCGGTCGTCATTTGAGAGGCAGGGTTGCCATTAGTTATGCGATAAAAGTTAATATCAAACTTATAATCATACTAAACAATTATTAGTGTAAGAATACTTATGTATTTAGTCTATTAGTCTATTAAAAATCATGACATTTTACGAAAAGAAGAGAATGAAAAGTGAAAGATGGGCGTTTAAGGCACGAAATTTTTTACATTATATGAGTATTACAAACTAGCATAGTATCCAACACGAGAAATAGAAAATAGAAACTCGATTCCATTTGGTTGCAATGTTATATAAATACCTAAATAAGGATTAACATATACAAAAAATAGAAAAATAAATAGCTTGTACTTCAGAAATAATGGTTAAAGTATTAAAAAGTTAAAGTCTTATTGGCAAAGTGTTGGCAGTACTCACAACTTCAAGTAAATAAACGATTAGTTGCACACTTATCTCGTATAAGCCTATAATTAACAATTTGCCAACAACAAAGGTTATAAATTTGCTATTAACATTGCAACCTATACGCTATTTAGTATTAAACATTTGAGCACAACAATTCATTTTTTTGCCCCCCACTCGTACTAGGGTATAGAATAAAATCAACCAAAAAACCGTTTGTATATATCTGAGAATTGTTTATGGTGTTGTTTGTTTTTATTTTCCGGTACTTGACCCTCTCTCGTTTTTAGTGCTCTCTGAATTGTGGCTAGTTTTGCAGCCATACACATTTGAGAACATACTCACATACATACTTTTACGAGTGTGCAAATATGTATGTGTGTATGTTTGAATGAATGATATTTACCGGTTGTTTTATTTTGCCCCCTTTGACGTTGATAACAGCTGCAGATACGAAGGTTTTTCAGCAGATAAGTCCATCTGGGCATACATACCTACGTATGTATGGCGGCGTGTGTCAAGACGCAGTCACCTGCTTTCATGCCGCAATGGTTACTCCTAGCAGCATGATGTAGCTCAAGTTTGAGAAGTTTGAGAACTTTGAGTATGTAGTTACAATGAACAATGTGTACGTGAAGTATTATTCAATCGCTCAACTAACCAAAGTCGCTAATGCATTCATAAGTTGCAGAATAAAATATTGCACTATTAAAAATTCACTTCGCCTACAGATGCCATAGCAACAGAATGCGGGCGTGTGTGTGTGTACGGCAGATTGGAACGTAGGCTTGTTTGTTTGTTTAACTTTTTTTCCTGTTCTACACGTGTTCAGATTGCTCACAACAACTCTTCTCAGTGTATATGTGTGTACATTTGTAGCATTAAGTAAAATTTTTTGGCTTACAGTAATATTGCGTTGCTTGTGGTGCCTAGAAATTCTTTTATCATTTATTACTTTTATTATTTGAATGTTTAAATCGCATTTAATTTGTTTATTGTGGTTTCATATGCGTAAAATTTCTAACGCAATACAAATCTACAAGATAGCTATCTATACATTTATAAACATCTGTAATTATCTATATTTATCTACTTGTAGTTTGGGGGTCTTTTGCGTCTTGATATGCCGTCAGCTTTGGAAGCATGACTTGGAATGTGATTTGTCCTACACCTTTGAAAGTTACTAACTCTCACTTATTAAATTTTACTTTCACTTTTTGACTGAATAATTGAACGGATTTTATTAAAAATTCTCTTCCAAAGGACACACACATCTCAAAGAAATGAAACAACCAAAATTTAACTATTACAATATTGAACTTACAAGTCAATTAATAAAATTGCTGTTTGTAAATTTATATGTACGAAGTTGATTTAAAGAAATGCAAATCTTGAACCAATCGTTTAAGACTCTGTCAGAATTTTCTTTAAGAAATTGTTAAAGTTTCATTTGCTCGTCTTGAATGTTTTGTAATGTAATGTTTTGATTTATACGATTTCTTTTAATTGCAAAATAACTTTCTGCTTTTAATATTTTTTTTAAGTATGGTACAAATAGGTATTTATAACATAAAATGAAACTATTTGCCTTTCGTATTTTTTTCGTATATTTATTGTTGATATAGATTATTATTGATATACATTTTATGGCATTCATTCATAGCTTAAATTTAATATACAGCGCGTACCCCATGTTAGTCAATTTCAGTTCTTCTAATTCTACTTGTCATATTTAAAAGTTAAGTTCTTAAGGCCTTAGGTTTCATTTCATTGATAACACAAAGCACTATGGTTATTTAGTTGGAGGCAGCTAAATAATGTCTTCCGTTTTGAAAAATCGATCTCTGAGCTTTTTATATTAAGTTGATTGAATAGTGTATACGAACACAATAAATTGTCAGTCACTTGTCTTTAAAGTTTAAAGTTTGATTGAATTTTGTTCAAAGGATCAAATGAACCTTTAAAAAGCCAGTACAACTGTTACGCAGCTATTTTTAAGGCTTTCAGTTGAGATTCTAATTGGTTTTATTAGTTTGTTTTATGGATTAAAATTCGTTGGCCTATATTCGTAAAACTATTAAATTAAAAATTACTTCTGTCACCCAAAAAACATTCACTCTAATATGACAAACAAATTATGACAATAAATTCTTTGTTGAACAAAATGTAGAATGATGCACCACATACACACACACACACACAGTTAAAAGCCACGTCTCACGCCTCGTTTTTTGTGGCTTCGTCTGTTGATTTGCGTGGAATGAATAGCGCCAGGCCAGCGCAGCCAAACAGAGCAGCACAGGATATGTAGAAATTCCATTCGCAATAATGTGCCAACAGGGCGCCAGCAATATTGGCGCCCACAACGCTGCCCAAGCGCCCAACCATTAGAGAAATGCAAATGGCCATTGCGCTGCAAATGAGACATGTAGAACAAGTGTAGAGGAAATAGTGAACACTGTTTGTGCTAGAATGACTTACCGCAGCTGCGTGGGATACAAGTCGACTGTGGCTGCACCCAGCACATTGATCGCCACACCTACCAAGAAGAACATCACATACAAGTAGGCAGCCACGGCAGGATCCGCAATAAAGACTGCCGTCAGACCGCACGATGTAAAGAATATGGTGACAATACCTGAAGGGCGATGAAAGAGAGACAAAAACTAAATAACTGCGCCATTTTTGTGTATTTTGAGTACGGCGGTTAACTTACACAAAATTGTAATTTTGCCCACACGATTTATTACCAGACCGATTAAGGCAAATGACGAGGCATAAAGAATTTCCATTATCAGCGAATAAAAGTAGGTGGTATTCTCCAGTTTGGTTATGCACTCGATGGTCTGCAAGTTAGTATTGGAAAATTATGCCACTTATAAAAAATAAACTCGCTTACGCCATCAGTTTTGTATGAGCTCTCATGTTTGTCATAGACAATTTCACAGATCTGTTTGTGTTCTCCCGGGTGCTCTCGCATAAACTCGACCATGCTGTTGATGATGTGCGGGAACCACATGTAAAGGCCATTGGTGACCACATACAGCCAGAACTGCATGTTGCAGACAATCAGAGTGACGCGCAGATATCGTCTTTGGAACAGCGGCACCGTTTGATTCCACATGGTTTGCAAAAAGATCGTCGCAAAATTAGAATTCGAATCGAATTTGTTGGTAAATTGCAGCGTTGAATTGGTGATGTCTTCGTCGGGTAGAATGTGCGTGATCTGCGTAAAGAATTGATGAAGTAATATTTGATCTGCGTAAAGAATTGATGAAGTAATATTTTAGTGCAAGTGCGCAAATATTGCATGTAATTTAAAGTAATTATTAGTATTATTATTAAATTATTAATTATTATTAAAATTATTATTAATTTGTAGTAATATATATTTCTGAGCTAGCTAAAACTATAATTAATAAAAGTTTACATAAGGTTGAAGGTTTTAGAAAAATTGCCTCCCAATGTTGTGTCACAACGAGCTTTTACTCTGTGCTTAACCCTTTCGCTATTTTGTTGCCATATGGCAACATGCATACATTTTTTGTTGGTCCTTAGAATAGTTTGAAGTTTTAGAAAAAATACGAAATTAATAAACTGAATATTTAAGTTTAAAGAAGAGAAGTGTACACGTTTTTTTAATGGTATATCTTGACATAGTAAAGGAAGAAGAAGCAGAAAAATTAGATAACTTTTTAATTTGACGTTTTCTTTCAATTTAGATTTTTTTTTATTTTGGCTGAAGTAAATGAAGAAATATTCAAATTTTCGTTATGCGTAAAAAGTTTTATGTTTAAGTAATTATGACAGCTACAACGATGTGGTTGCTCTCATAGAAAAACAATCTAAAATACAGGGTCCGAGTATAAAAATTAAAAAATTTCTTATGGAATGTTGCTAATATAACCACATAGAAGCCTAAGACGTAAAATTTAAAATTGTAACTTTCCCCAGTAAAAATCTGTAGCGAAAGGGTTTAGAACACTGAATGTTTGCCCATGCATTCCTTGAGTATTGATCTTATCTACACACCGTCAGCTCCTCCTTGCCGCCGTTCCAGCGATGCATTTTCTGCAACACTTCGATTGCCTTCTGTTCTTTACCAGCCGCCATCAGGAACTTGGGGCTCTCCGGCAGGGCGAACAGTGTCAATCCGCACAGGAATCCCGGTATGCCGCATACAATCATGAACAAACGCCACGGCTTATAGACAATGCCCAGAAACGGCAGCGGCAGCACCCAGTCCTGATTGATGACCAAAAAGGCGAGCATCGGCACAAACATGGCGCCGATTGCAAATATGAATGAGGAACCCATTATGGCACGTGAACGCGTTTTATCTGTGTGGAATTCGCCGAGATATGCATAAATTGTGGCCGAACCACCTGATACACTAAAAAAGCAATAAAATACACAAAATTTAAATAAAATGTAAATCAAGCGTGCAATTTATTTGACATTTCATTAGTGGCTCAAAAACTTACAAGAAGCCGTTGGCGAATCGCAACAACACCATGATCCAGAACTTGTGCGAGAAACTCGAGAACACAGTGATCACGAATGCGACCAACAAAGTGGGCCTAATCACACGTCGACGGCCCTTGGTGTCGGCGAGAAAGCCCCACAAATGCGAGCTGACAATGATGCCGAGAAAGCTAATGGCACTCAGAATGCCCTTGTCCTCATTGGTTAATTGTAGGTCGCATTGCGCAATTGGCAGTATGAAGCCCACAGTAGCCGTCTCCAGCAGCACGTTTGCAAGCACCATGCCCGATATGAATATCAGAAAATAATTGAATTTGCCGAAACCTGTATGGCGAAAATAGAATCGATGCGAGTAGTAGTTAGTGGCAGCTGCGGCGACGCTTTGTCGTTGATTTACTTACTGGTTAACGCCAAGGCGTCTGTGAATAAAAGAGCGCCGTGCCCACGGTATCTGTTCATTGATGCGGCATTCTGACTGTTGACCGCAGACACTGGAATGCACAAACACAGGTGACTTTACAAGAATTGCAACAGACCGACTCAAGACGCAACAGTTGACACTATGACGCGAGATTTCGTAAGTGTCGCCTGTGTTATGGAATTAATGCGACAGCAACATGTTATGTTGTTATGTTGGCACTTTGATTGTTGAAAGCTGCAAGCTGCTTTTTTCATTTTTAATAAATAATTTTTATAATTTAATAATAATCTGCAGCCAAGTAAGTGCAGTTTTTGGTTCGTAAGTCGTCGAATATTGATTCATTCACTTAATTTCGATTTCACTTTTGCACAAAAATACAAAAACCAACTCTTATTTTGTGGTATCACAACGGGCCCATATAGATCACTAAATGTGTCTCATACAGAGTCAGCCTTAACCTACTTTAACCTAACCTACTTTGTACCGTCAAATATATTCTTAAACGGTTTTCACTTGTTCAAACATATTCTTACCCATGTTTTCGTATTTGATTTTAGTAAGTAGAAAGAAACTTGATTTAAGCCACGCTTGCAGCTTTTTTAACTATCAGCTATCAGCGATCCAACCGCTAGACTCCGCTGTCAACACGAATATGTGCACAGCGTTTGGCGCAGGTTTTAGTTTGGCCAATTGTTTATTTTATTTCATGGAACATACGTAGCTTCGCCAACACGGAGTTACCAGTTATAGGCGAAATGCTATCCTCCTTAGACTGAACTAAGCACAGAAAGCGCCAAAGCAGAGCATTGATTCGATTAGTTTTAAACTTGTAGTTTGTTATTGTATAATTGACTTAAATTTGAATAAATGCACAAGTAATTTGTTGTTGGCAACTTCCGAGCTGTAACTTTCTACCTCCGTTTCTTCTCTCACTTTGAAGCGATGCAAGCGGCCGTTAAGAGCGTCAACTGTTCGGATGACTCCTTCGTGGTTGATGCGTGCAACTAAGAGTTCAATGCTTCTCAAAACTACGTAAGCTGGTAACACCATCCACCACCATCCAAAAACAAAAACAGCCATCACGTGATTACACAAAAAATTTGAATTTCAATATTAACCCCTAAATGCTAAAAACTGCAGAATTATAAACAAAAAAAACTATGAGACTTTAAGTGTTAGAGATTAAGGCAAGGAAAGTTATATCAAGGAAAGTGATATCTTTCCCCATACAGCGATACAGAGGGTAAGGTGCGTAAGGGGCGAAAGTTATATTTTCCATGGAATTTTCCCCGCAACTTCACTTACAAGGCTCGATCCGAGGCAGCTAATTTAATTTCAACTCTTTTATATTACTTAAATCAAATCAAAACTGTTTTTGAGCTGAATAAATATTTTTTTAAAATAATGTATAGACCGTTTAGTAGAAAACGATTTAGTAGAACAGATTATGCTTTAGGATAAGTTACAATGATTTTTTTTTTAATTTTACACTAAAAAAATCCGACATTTTGAAGTTGTAACTTTTTTGATGATATTTTAATTCAATAATAACCGAATAATTTTAAGTTATGTCACTTTTGCTGAATTTAATAATTATAAATGACAGTTAAAAAGTTGAAAGAAAAATTTTGAAAATTCGAAATTAATTTATTTATTTGAAAATATATACTAAAATTGTCACAACTTTACTTAAAATTAACTTCAACAAAAATGTATTTTGTCAAAAGTGTCACAATTTGAATTAGGACTCTTTTGCATTGAGCTGCAGCGATCAAATAGCATCAAACTTCTCGACATGAAGAGACGCCTAACTGTATTTTGGCAACAGTTAACAACAACAAAATATACAGAGCTTTTTCTTATTGGTAGATAGATGCATTGTGCACAGTATTAACACATAAACCCGACGTGGGTGTGCGATATATTCTTTTAAATAAATAAATAAATAAATAAATATCCCATTAGTCAATCATTACTAACTTGTTACCATACACCTGCTTCAGAAAATGTTCAAGGCATTTAAATCGCACGAACTTGGCCTGTAATTCAATTCCAATTTAAGCAAATAAACAACAACAATAAAAAAAGTTTTTGCATTTAAATGTTTGTGCTATCAATTTAAGTGTAAAAGTAGTAACGCACAGTTCAGACGTAACTCTTCAAAACTCCGTATTTGTTTGCTTCAGAAAGCTGATCAGCAAACGAAATTTTTATACTCATATGCATATTTATCTCTTCAAACAACAGTGAGCATTTAAGTGTTAAATGCGAAATGGTTTTTGCTTGACACATTTGTGACTCTTTACATCTCATAAAGTGTGTTAAGTCAGTTGGCAACGCTTTTATTCAAATGTGGCTCTACAGAGCAGCAACTGTCATTTGAATATCTGGCACATAACTATGAGTATAAATTTATAAATTTATTTATTAATATTAGGGGAATTCTTTGTAATGTGTCACCCCTGCTCGATTTTGACGTTCCAGCAATCCAAGAAACAAAAATCCTACCGTAATTTAAGGTATATATGACATCATCAATTTTAATGTGGTTTTTAAGAGGGAAGGAGGGAGGGTGTCAAATTTGGTTAAGAAAAAACTTAAAAATAAAAACTGAAGGTTTTTCTTGCGGTGAAAAAGACATCAAATACGTGTAAAGAACTAAGGTAAGTATCAGCGTTGAACTTAATTTTTAATGCTTTTTCATAATCCGAAATGATATCCAAGCATATCGTAAAAGGAGAAAATTTATTCAATGATTTCCAAAATGGCGTGAAAATGTAAAGTGCCACCTTTTTGTCTTTGTAAAGTGCCACCCCTCTTCTTTCATTGTTTTGTGGTCGTATATCGGTAAAATGACTTTTTATTGCTCGGAATTGTCATTACGATGAATTTAAAGTGTTCTTAGTCAACTTTTCTCTAATCCAATCATGAGGAATGAATTAGTTCAGTTTTGTTTATTAATCTCTATGGCGCATAGTCATAGTCGATATAAAGTACACTTTAAGATCAATAAAGTATACTTTTAAATAAAGTAGGCTCTAAGTCAATCATAGTCAAGTTAGAGCATACTTTAACGCTTAAAGTATACTCTAACTTTAAAACAAGCAAAATCTGTTGCTAAACCAGTTAACAATGAGTCAAAACGAGCAGAAATGCCATTTTTTCGAAATACTCTACATTCAAAAACCAAATAAATCGAAGTAAAATATTTCATTTCGAGGAAATTGAAAGAGATTTCAATATTATGAACGACGACATTGTGCTGAGACGGCGAAAAGTATATAAAAGCCGGATCGATCCCTTCGAGTTCGATGATGAGGACTTCTATAGTCGTTACCGGCTCGATAAAGTTGCTGCTCAGTTTGTAATTGATGTTTCGAACATTCAAGAACCAAGCAGCAATAGAATACAATTGTTTTCTTTACCCCGTAAAGTAGGCAATAATTTTCAAATCAATCAGCTATTTGTTTATGTTTGTTTATGTCAGAGATGGGCAGGTTAATCCTCGGAAAATTGTGCAATCGAATTTTTACGCTGCCGTCAGCTTTTCACAAGTAGTCGACCGTAGTCGTCCATTTTTAACTGCTAATTAGTGTTCAGGAAAACAAATATTGCAAAATAATTGATTACAAAATAAATCGGTATGGGCATAATTCCGAAAATAATTTCTCATTTGTAACTCCGAATCGCTAGTTTTTGTGGAGTTGCCGTGGCTTTCGGTTGCTGTTTAAAAAAGTCGCTGCTATGTAGAAACATGTTCTAAACTGACTATGGTAACTGAAAAATTAAAGTCGACTTTATCTTTTTAGTCTTTTGGCTAACTAAAGCCGGCTTTTATGCGGGACTATGATTCTGCGCCTATATAATTACCGTTTTATTTTCTAAATCATGCATTTGTACTTGAGATTTCTACGTTTTTCGCGATTTTTTTAGGGGGTGGCACTTTACATTAAAAAATTTTAGGTTGTCGATTTTTAACACATTGGGAAATTGGCTGTAAAAGATTATTATTGGGGGTTTTAACATACTTACTTTTCAAGAAAATTCGATGTAAATTTTCAAGGATATAAAGGATTACAATTTTCAAAGGACCTTTTTCATATCCTTTTGTTACAAATAGATAAAAAAGAAATTTTATTTCAATTCTTGAGCCTTTTCTCTTTCATTTGATATACATATCGCCATATTCTAACGAGGTTAAGTATTTTTTTTATTTCTTATCCCCTTGAAAATTTTGAAGTCCTTTTAAAAGGACAAAGGATGTAGAAGTTAAAAACTGAGTACGCAGTAGTACTATATTTGGTCTCTAGTTTCACGCACATATGGATTTTTCCCGGTGGGCAAAATGCTGTCGCACGGTGTAATGCAATCATTTCTTGAAAATCTTTTGATCATTTATGTGTAAATACAAAATATTTGAATATTGAATATGGTCACCTAAAAAAAATTTTTTTTTTTAATATACTTTTGTTGCATTTTGTTAAATAAAACCTTTTAACTGAAATTTCACATCCTCAAAAATTTTTAAGACATCACTAGTTTACATAATGCGTAGATACGTATGTATGTATGTGTTTTTGCACATTTGTACGTAAGATGGTATGTCCGTATGATTGCTTGTACACCTAATTCTGTTTTTACACGGTAGATTGGTTCCAGGAAAAACCATGTGAAATAAACCGTGTAAAAAAAGACATTGATCGTATGCAAAAATAGGTGATTGGTTCCTTATCTCTAAAACCTATTAAAATTAGTGAAAAACAAGGATTTTTTAAGAATAAGTATTCATGTTTATTTTATTAAATCACATATATATCTAATGTTTATTTACACAAGCATAGTTATTAAAGAAAAAAAAGATATGCACTCTAAGCTTAAAAATAATTTAAATAAAATGTATGACAAGTTCAGGAACTAAAAACAATTATGTTAAACAGCTATGTTGTTTGACAAGTAAATTTGCTTGTATCCACAAAAAGGGAATTTGCCTAAATTTGTGATATGAACATATTTCGCAAAAATTAAATTTGACAAAAAAAATTTAAGCCCAAAAGATTTTGAATCGTGATAAATGGAATAAAATCGTGTAAAAAAATTTAAATTTTTTTATTTTCAAACCGTGGTAAATCAAAACCGTGTAAAAAAAGACAGTGTAAAAACATAATTAGGTGTACTTGATTGCACCTCGTTTCAGGCATTTGATTTTTAGTTTATTCCCACCTATTCGCCTCGGTTTACCTGAGCACATAAAACACCAGATGATTCAAGGGGAACAATAAACCTACTAGGTTGCAGTGCGCAAGGGCATTGTCCCTACCCATTATCATTACATTACATTCGCCTCGGTTGATCATCTCATTCCATACAAGTATTCATACATACAGCCAGATACGGCCGTTTGTACTTATCATATGTATGTAGTTATGTGTGTATTACAATAGCGCTTGCAAATCTGGCAATCATAAATTTCATCTAAATCTCCAAATCCCTTTAGCAGTGCTTAATCGTCGAGACAGCATGTCATAAAGATTGCGTTTTTGTTTGGCGCACTCAATGTCGCTTGTGGGGGAGGAAGACAAGGGCTTAGCTACAAAAAAGAAAACAAATATAAAATATAAAAATAAAAACCCTAAAATTTACTTATGACTAAGAATAACATTTGCGAAGGCGTTGGCTATTAACACGTATTATATGTATTTATTAAACACAAATATCGTTTGGCACATCACACCACATTGTTGGGTAACTATGGGCCAGCCAACTCAAGTAACCAGCCAACGCTGTGCGCACTGTCGTTCCAAATTAATTCATAAATCAACACAAGTTTGTTGTTTAAAAATTGCTTTATTTCGCTTAGTTTTTATAACTTATATAAATTTAAATACTTTAACTGACAGGCACACATTGTTGTAAAAGTAAAAAATAAAAAAAGTAAAATATTCACATATCACACTACACGCAGCAACATTCATACAATACAGCACAAACACGCCCACTAAATTGTCTAAAGCACTTTCGACGCTCAGGAAGCCTCAATCGAATCTTTGGGCTTGTCAGCCTCGTCCGACTTCTTGCGCGGTATTAGCAGCGCCAGGAAGGCGCAAACGTACAACGCAGCGCAGGCGAGGTAGAATGTCAGTTCGCAGTTGCTGGACAAGAGCGCGCCGGTGATATTGGCGCCCACAACACTGCCCACTCGGCCAATCATCAGCGATATGCAAATCGCCATTCCGCTATAAGAGTCCAAGAATCATTTATATGCACAGGGAAATCATTGAAATCAATGTGGCGACTATTTACCGCAGATGTGTGGGATACAGGTCGACTGTGGCTGCGCCCAGCACGTTTATGGCCACGCCCACCAAAAAGAACAGCACGTACAAATAAGCCGCTATGGAGGGATTACTAATAAAGACCGCCACCAGACCGCAGGTGGTGAACACAATCGTCGAGCCAACTAAGGGAAAGCAAGTTGAAATTGAAATCAAACGAACACTGCTTTCGGTTATAGCTGACCACTTACACAGTATTGTGATCTTGCCGACGCGATTTATAATCACACCGATGAACGCAAACGAGGAAGCGTACAGAATTTCCATCAGAAAGGAGTAGAAGTAGGTGTCGTTCTCCAGCTTCGTAATGCACTCCATGGACTGTAAAGTAACAAATCAGAATTCGACTTTTGAAGACCTCATCAGGCTAAAGCAACGCTTCGCTTACACCATCGGTTTTGTAGATATTCTCGTGTTTGCTGTAGACAATGGAGCAGATTTGCTTGTGCTCGCCCGGATGGGCATTCATGAACTCGGACATGCTGTTGATGATGTGCGGGAACCACATGTAAAGGCCATTGGTGGTCACATACAGCCAGAACTGCATGTTGCAGACAATCAGGGTGCCGCGCAGGTACTTTTTCTGGAAGAGCGGCACCGTTTGATTCCACATGCTATGCAGGAGGGCGAACACAAAGTTGGACTTTGAAGCGCTCCGATTGTTAAGTTGCAGTGTAGAGCTGGTAACGTCCTCCTCGGGCAGGATGTGTGAGATCTGCAAGAGATATTTGATTTGAATTTTATGTTGAAAACCGCATTGGCTAAAATGTGTGCAACCCTGTGCGTACCTTCAAAGGTTCCTTGCCGCCATTCCAGCGATGCATTTTCTGCAACACTTCCAGCGCCTCGTCCTCTTTGCCGACGGCCAGCAGAAACTTTGGGCTCTCCGGCAATGCGACGAGTGACAGGCCACACAGGAAACCTGGTATGCCGACGATGATCATGAAGAAACGCCACGGCTTGTAGTCGATGCCCAGGAATGGCAAATGCAAGATCCAGTCTTGGCTAATAATGCCGAGCGCTATTAGCGGCAGCAGCATAGCGCCCATGGCAAAAATAAACGCAGAGGCCATCACGGCGCGTGAGCGCGTCTTATCCGAATGGAATTCGCCCAGGTAAGCGTAGATGGTAGCCGAGCCCCCGGACACACTAAAAACAAAACAAAGTTTGGGATCAAATAATTCTCTGTTCAGAGTAACTTAAACCAATAAACAAAAAAAGCTTGGGATCTTAAAATTAAACAAATTTGTTTGGGAAATTTTCAAACTTACAAAAATCCATTGACGAAACGCAGCAGCAACATTACCCAGAAAGTGTGCGAGAAACTGGCGAACACGGTGACTACGAATGCGGCAAACAGAGTGGGCCTTATTACACGCCGACGGCCTTTGGTGTCGGCGAGAAAGCCCCACAGATGCGAGCTGACAATGATGCCCACAAAGCTAATCGCGCTCAGAATGCCCATTTGCTGGGTGCTCAACTGGAGATCACACTGTGCTATGGGTAGTATGAAGCCGATGGAGGCCGTTTCCAGCAAAACATTGGCCAGCACCATGCCAGAGATGAATATAAGAAAATAGTTGAACTTGCCAAAATCTGAGAAGAGATGGAAGTAAGTATGTGGGAAAAATTAGTTGTTAATATTGTTGTAATTTTTAGTGTAGTTATGTGAAGAAACTTACTGGTAAGCGATAGTGCTTCTGTGAATGTGATGGCCGCATCTTTTTTGTAACCACTTGACTTGACCGGTTCTGTGTGTATAATTGACAATACTGAAAGAGAGTTTGGAAAATTGTGTTAGTGTTTTAGGATATTAGAATGATTTAAAAATTCGATGAATATTTGCAAAAATGTATTTTTGGAAAGAATATTTTTATTGTTTATTCTAAATACTGAATACCTATTTTTTTAAGCCCTATCCAGTATAACTAAAGCAATCCAGGATCCATTCAATATCTATTCCTAGTACCAAATACATCTTTTCTAGATTCACATGGGTCCTTATGAGTTAAGCTTGCCATTGCTATTTTTTTAAGTCCTATCCAGTATAACTAAAGCAATCCATGATCCATTCAATATCTATTCCTGGTACCAAATACATCTTTTCTAGATTCACATGGGTCCTTATGAGTTAAGCTTGCCATTGCTACGTTTTTAAGTCCTATCCAGTATAACTGAAGGAATCCAGGATCCATTCAATATCTATTCCTGGTACCCAATACATCTTTTCTAGATTCACATGGGTCCTTATGAGTTAATTTTCCTTAACCTCTAATACTCCAACAAAGGCATCTTACCCATTTTATCTCACACTCAACTCAGCCTTTTGCGTTTCCTTGAAATTAATATTTACTATTTTCACTTTTTAATGTTGTACGTTTGAACACTTACGAACTTTTGTTACTACTGAAAGACCGCACAGTGAACTTCTATTTAAACGTTTTCATCTCGCCAAAGGTGATGCAGTGTTATCTTTTCAACAAATTTAGAAATAAATCATAGCACCTTTATGATGTTTGCAGGCGCCTATAAAGTTAAATTATTTCACAAGGATGATGTGTATTTTCTATTCTACTACTTTATCTGCTTCATACCGACTTCCATACGCCGCACAACACCACATTTGCGCCTACATACATACTTATCATCAACATACATATCTACCTTAGTACCAGCTGTTTTTGTTCTCTGGATCGTTTCGTGTGTGTGTGTACATGTGGCAAGTCAAGAACAAATATAAATATAATTAAGTTAAAAATTTATCTTAACTATGAATACGCGTTTATGGGAATTTAAATGTTGGCCAAACAGCAAACAGTTTTGAGTAAGGTTAGGCATAAACTTGCGGCCGAAATGTAAGTTATCTCTATTTTTAAGACATACCAGAAATTGCTACGTTTAGAGCTTTGTTTTATCTTTTTTATCACTATTAAATCAACAGAAGCATACTTTTGGCTGTCATTAGGTAAATGATGCCGTGGGAACTACTAAAGTCACTTGGTTGAGTGGAGGTGGAAATGTTGAAGTGATGTGTTAAAAGTGGAACGAACATTGGACTGCGCGTTTTAAATGAGCAAACAGACAATCCTATATATAGAGATGTCGGTGTAAGCTCGAAAAAAGTTGTAGACATTGATATAAATTACTTTTTACTAGACACATAAGCCGTATGAATGCTTTACAAGAATAACGTCTTAGATTACTTTAAGTGGTATTTAAATATAGCCAAATCTTAAAATATTACAAACAGAAACACGTGGAGAATACAACAATTAAGGCAGCTATTAATGTACCACAGCTAATTATGGTGCATGGCAAATTAGACACGACAACTGCGCACATTACATGAATTATATGAAAATAAGCTAATAAATGTGCTGATAACGACTCAATCGAAATTGTTGCTAATAATTTGTTTTATAATTTTTGCAAAAACATTTGCAGATTATAGGTGACTATATTCAAAATACATAGCATTAGGTTGATGTTGTTTGCAGAATTGACCAACGATTTTTATATGAACGCAATCAGACAGCAATTGAAACAATAGAGGTCAACTGTAACAGGAACAAAAAGAATTTTTTCATTTGCTTTGATCGACTTATTCATATCCTGCGTGCAGACAAATCAAATTTCAATTTGATGACAAAATATAATAAAATTAAATACTCGCTCTCGAGGATAATGAGAACAGATAATCAAATATTTTGTTATACAAACCACTCAGAAATAAATTAAGGTTATTTGAACAAAAATGTCTTTAACTGCACACAATTATTTAAAATTTCATTTACATCACTATTCATGCACGTGGTTACATAAAATATTTGTCTTTATGGCTTATCTTATAATGTCAATAAGATTCCATGACGTTTGTATGTAAGTGCATACAGTTTGTATCGATAACAAAATATTTTCTCAGTTCCGCCAAGGCTAAAATATTTTACACAACATTTTTTATAATAGGTTATCTGAAAATTTCAGGCAATATGCAAACACACATACAAGTAATAAATGAATAGCATTAATAAATCTGATAAAAAAATCTGATTGAGATATCTCAGTAATGTGAGTTAATTGGTTTATTTATATTAAAGTCTATTAAACTGAGTAAAAAATTATTTATTGATTTCATGGATCTTTGGCAGATGGCATTGCAATTGGGGTTATCTTGATTATTTAATTTTTTTGTCACTTTCATACAAACACATATAAAAAAAATAAGTTAATAGAAGTGAAGTAGATTGCTTAGCGAGTTATAAATTTTGATAACTGATTTAAACACATCGGTAATGTGTATTGTCACTTACAAACACACATACATGTTTACATATTATTGAATACAATCTAGTGTCCAACTCAACATTTTTTAAAAATAATTTTCAAGCACGCAAACTGGCCGATGTTCTTAAGTGGGTTTGAGTGAAATCAATACCAGAATTAGTACCGTTATTACCTTCAACTGTAGGTTCCTTTCAGGCGTGTAAAGAGTGTTAAGTATTGTATATATTATATATAATAGTGGTATTAACCAAGCGATGTGTTTACCATGAGAAAACAGCATTATATCACAGAGTAAAACAGCAATTTTACCGTTGTGGCAACTGATTTTTGGTTCGCTTTCAATTAGACTCATGCAAGCCTGGGCTTCAAAATCTACTTCCCATGTTTGGTTCGTTAAAGTACTTTCAAATATACTTATCGATTCTGTACACTACACTCAAACCTATCTCGCTCTTCTCTATATCACTAATCGCGTCCTCTATTCGTTACAGAAACTTTCCATACTAAAGTAAATCTGTGCAATCATTGCAATTAGTCTAAATAATTAATTATTCAACATATTGTCAATATTGTCGTTACTAACAAATGATTTAGCGTCATCATTAAGATTAATGCTTAAAAGTAATGCAGAAAAACACCGGCAATTCAAATGCTGCCTTAGAAATTTGATTGCATTCTTGATTCATGTGAATGAAGAATATGTTTCATTGCCTCAGATCTCAGATTTCTTTGCTTACTGACAGAATTTTACAACTTTGGAATTACAATTAAATTTTAGTCACTTTTAATATTTTCATTTTTAGTATCAATTTTAAAATTTCCTTAACAAATTTTGCCCTTTTTAACCCTTTCGCTACAGGTTTTTACTGGGTAAAGTTAAAATTTTAAATTTTACGTCTAAGGCATTCCATAAGAAATTTTTTAATTTTTATACTCGGACCCTGTATTTTAGAGTGTTTTTCTATGAGAGCAACCACATCGTTGTGGCTGTTATAATTACTTAAACATAAAACTTTTTACGCACAACGAAAATTTGAATATTTCTTCATTTACTTTAGCCAAAATTAAAAAAAAAAGTATCTAAATTGAAAGAAAACGTCAAATTAAAAAGTTTTCTAATTTTGTCTGCTTCTTCCAGGCGCGTAGCCAAGGGGGGGAGGTTAGGGTGTCAGAACCCCCCCCCATAGCCTATAATATGTCAACATTTTCAATCACTATGCATATAGAACTATGCACTAGAATATTAACAAAACCCTTTTTTTCCGAAACTAATTTGTTTTTTTTATAGTCCCGTTTAGGCTTAATGCAGCGATTTGCATGTTCTAAAAACATGTCTAAAGAGTAGTTTAGTTCGTCGACCGGAATGTCCTTCAGAATGTCGGTACAAGCCTTTTGGATGGTTTCTACGTTCTCAAAACGCTTTTTTTCATCGGCAAATGCATTCTTTGAAAAGGTGAAATTCGCACGGTGCCACATCATGTGAAAACAAAAAAACAGTCAAAACAAGTGTCAATAGATGGGATGGCATCCTTCGATAGCCAAATGTTCAGTTAAAATGCGATAAATTTATGCTATGCTTAATCTTCGCCTTACTAAAGATGATCCCAGGCACTTCCGCCGCTATTTTGAGTAAAACTCACAATAAATATATAATAATTTATGATTTTTTCTCATACTTCAATATTTAGTATCTTCCTCTGGCGATAGTTCGTATTTCGAAAAAAGGCCTAACTTTAATGATTTATTTTGAGACTATGGAAAATATTAGAAGATTTCTTTCCAGAGGGGTTATTGAATACATAATGAGGTACGCAAAAAAAAATTTATCGTGAGTTTTAATCAAAATGGTAGCGAAAGCGCCTGGGATCACCCAGGTACATTTGTATAAAAAATTACAAAATTCAAGTTTAAACATGAACAAAATTTCAAAAAAATATTTGTTCATGTTATTGAAAATTACCTTAAAATTTGTGCAGATATTAAACATGAATATTAAAAAGATCACCCGGGTGGGTATAAGTAAAGCGAAGGTTAAATCCAATTTCAAGAATTTCAATGAAGATTTTGGCTTATCTTTTATGAATTACCGCCCAGTTTTGATCTACAGTGATCGCGGATTCAGTTGGCTAACACTTTGGTCATCATTTATGTTCTGACAATCGTTTTTAAATCGCTTTTACCACTTATGAACTTCACCACGGTATAAACAAAAATCACCAATCATTGGTCCATCAATTTAAATGCTTCGGTTAAAGCTTAAACATTTTTAAAACAATAGTTAATATTGGATCTTTGATCGATGCACATTTTTGTACGATGACACAAACATACTTCCACTTCAGATGAAATAACTTCGCTTTCAGTCCACCAAATTTCATGAAATTTTTACAAAAAAGTGTATACTTCTCTTCTTTAAACTTAAATATTCAGTTTATTAATTTCGTATTTTTCCTAAAACTTAAAACTATTCTAAAGACCAAACAAAAAATGTATTAATGTATGTACAAAGTAGCATGTTGCCATATGGCAACAAAATAGCGAAAGGGTTAAATTGAAATAATTTGTTTATTTAATTTTCTTTATTTATATATATTTATTTATGTCTGCACCTATTTTTAAATATTTTTTGGCAATTGCTTCTGTCACCATTAGATTTTATAAAACATTCCCATATATAAAATTTCTGATAATAAAGTACATAAAAAGGGTTAATACAGGGTTAATATATGATTTATTGCAAACACGCGTATGTATTAAGAGTTAATACATATGTTTAATAATTCATAACAAGCGCCATGTGCCCGCCCCCTATTTGATCGTTGGCGCACCTCCACCCCTGGCCATGTTGTCTTGCTTCAATTCATATAAACAAACGCGAGTACTGTGGCAGACGATAACACGCACTGCTATCGCCGCCAGACGAGCACGAGTGCAGTGTTTCCGAAGAGTAAGTTCAACACGTGGTCGCAAAGCGCAACAGAGAGCCAACACAAGAGCATTTTTAAAGTAAACAATATTTAAGAGAAACGTTGAAGAGTGTAAAAAACGTGAACACAATAATGAAATGCACTTAAAAAATATAATGACGTCTTTGTCTACATAATAACACTTGTACAGGATACTCGTTTTTCTGGCGACACATCTATGACAACTTTAGTATTTAGAGTAAAGAATACTCGTATAGAAAGTCAATCGTCACTAAAATTTACTAGAGCTGGCGCTTAGTGCTGGCTGGCAACAGTGCAGTGTCGGGCCATGTACAGTCGGGGTGAGTGATCCTAAGTGGTTTGATTGTAGATCGAAATACTTATGTGGCGATTGGCTTGTCTGGCAAGATAAGCCTATGCAGTATCTACTATACCATAGACAGTACGTACGTATGTGCATACCAAAGTATTCAAGTAGTCTGGTGTGAAGCAGTTGATGGCTGTGTAAGCTCATTGTTGGGCTATAGATTTTTACGATTTATTTGTTTTACTCTGAAAAACCATGGCATGTTAAGGGTGGTTTTTTAAATTTATTTTTTATTTGTTTATTTATATTTATATTTGATTTGTTTCGTTTGGGAATGCCGGCTAGCCGAGTGACTCTAGTGGCTGTACTCGTTTGTTGACATAGTGACAACAAAAATGCGCGCATTGCGCTGGACTGGTAGAGAAATTAAGTGTAAAATGTCAACCTTGAGACCAACGGTGGGTAGTTCGCATGACCTAGAACAATGCATATGCATAAGGGAGACGTACGAACATACATACATTCGAATACTTATAAGTATGCCTGTGAATATGTGTGCATGGGAATTATAAACACATGAAAGTTTGTGTTTTTAACCCTTTCGGTACTTTTTTTTTGTTTTAGACTTTAAAAATCATTCTTTTCCATTTTATTACTGTTTAAGCCTACATAATGAATAATCAAAAGTAATTTTTTTAAATATTGTTCGAAAAAGTGGTTTTTGGGCATCATGCCATATGGCATAGAATGTACTTAAAGGAAAAAAAATTATTATTTTTAATTATCAACTTTGCGCTGTTTTAAACGCTTGGTGTGCTGCCTTTCACATGCCATCAGGTTCCTTTGCACGGGAAAGCTTTTCTTGACTGGCCATAACAAAACTGAAACTTAACTGTCTCATAAAACTTGTATAGCGTCTTCACGTAAGTTTGAAGTCATTAGACCCCATAAATAAAAGTTTCTTTATACAACACTGTAAGATTGATTTGTCATCAATCAGATTATTGAATTTGTATTATTAAAAAACTTCAGGTCCCTACTTATCACCAAACGTCACTTCAGTGTTGAAAGCGAAACTGTAATTAAACACTGAAGCTTCTTGCTACTTTTTTTGCAATCATTGCAATCATCACCGCACTTTAGTTGCTAATAAGTATTTCATGTCGCGGAAAGCACTTCAACGCTCATCGAAAACAAGAAAATACGATAATCTCGATGTTGTTTATAACGTTTGCAATAAGATTTCCTAATAAGATTTTCGTGAGCAATCAAATCACAACAAAGCGCATCGAACATCAATCATGCTTTACACTTCAACATTTACAATTTCACGTTTGTTGTACTATGAAGTGTATAGTCGAATTGTATTAAATCGGACTAATTTCTGCAAGAATCGAAAGGCTATTAAAAGTGTAGAAAACAGAGAAATTTGAGGCAAAAAGGACGAGTTTTATTTTGTATGCCAGAGCAGGACATGTGCCCGGCACGCTATGTTCGCTTAAGGGCTGAGGTAATCGATTTGGTAGAGGAGGGATGGATAAAGTGCGAGTAGAGATCGATGTAGACAATAAATATAATTGTGAAGGAAACAAAATGCGTAAAGGTACATCTAATCATTCCACTCTTCATTTCGAAGGTATACCAAAATATATCTATGTAACTATTCCAACAATCATTCCTAAAATAAGTTATTGGTTATCGCTATTCATTATTAGACACTTCAGTCCGAATCGTTCATCATCACATCAATCAATCATCAATGTATTCAATGTCTTTTAGGGGGAGTTTCATAATCTTCAAGTGGTTGCTGGAAGGCTAAATAAGGCCACGAGTGCCGCTTGATATGACTTGCATCTTCCTTTTCATGGTTTCGTTAATTTTTTGCTTTGTTTGAATGTCATTATTCATTCAATCAACCATGAAAAAGACACAACAATACCAATCGCCAATGCCCTTGTCCATTAATTGAAGTCATTGGGAACTGTTTATATTATTAAACATTTCAAATCATTTCCAACATCAACGCGCGATCGCACGTCCGCGTTCGGCGTATATTCGCACCAGACAACAAACAAACAAAAAAACTGCACAAGACACGGCACTTGTAATTACAACAATTCACAATGCCATTGCATAAAATACATGAAGTGAATTGATGACGTGAAATACATAAAATGTGATTACGAAAATGCCAAAATGGACAACTCACATTTCTCGGCCGCACTATCGGCGCTGTCTTTCAGCTCGAAGCTGCCCAGTTTTGATTTCATGTTGGCGGCAAAGTAGCTGGCACCAGCAAAAATTGCTTTGCTCTGCTTTAATGTGAAATGTTTGAATTTCTGTGTTCGTACACGCCGCAAGCGTTTTGCATTTGTTTTTATATTGAATGAAAATATTTTCTATCACAGCCAGCTCGCGAGTTATTTCACAAAGCGAATTCCAAAACGTTTATTATGAAAGCACACACAATAACAACAACACACAGTAGGACTGCAGCTTTCAAATTCACAATTAATCACACTGAACGTTGAACACGAAAACGCTACAAAAAAAAATTAAATAAGCGAAAGACTTTACAGAACCGCAAAGATTTATATTTTCTTCCAATTTTTCTATAATTTTTAGCAGCGCTCGTATTTTGGCAGCTTTCACGATTCACTGCTGGCCACTAGCGACTAGCGCTGACCTTAGCGTTTCGCTAGCGTTGCTGACAGTGGCCGTGTTGCTGATGTTCTGTTGAACGCCGCGCTGTATTGACTGATTGTGAACAGCGCCGCCAATTCGACTGCACTCTAGAATTCTGTGTAGCAGAAAACTCAGCTGTACGTCGCTGTAGATTACTGGAACAGTGGTGGGTCGAGCTGCTGCCCGATTTCAACTGTGAATTTCAGTTTTCTGCGCACAAACATATAAAAGCAATTTCCTGCCTGCTGCTGAAGCTGAAGCTCAGCTGAATTGTTTGTGCGATATTATCGACAACCGCTACAATAGCAGCAAAACTGACAGTGGCAGCGCCACAAAAACACAGCAACAGCGACAACTTGTAGCAACAGCGCAGCAACACAACAGCGCAGCAACACTAGACGATAGCTGCGATAGCAACAACAACGGCGTCAACGTCACATTTTTTCTTACAAACGACAGTCGCACGCTTGCGAGGTTTTCTTTTACTTTTATATTGTGGCTGAATTTTATTTTGGGTATTTCTGTACGTTCGTTCGTTCGTTCGTTCCGCCTCTGGACGTGCTGAAGTGTTGGTTGGCGGTCGTTCGGTTGCTCGTGTTTGTTTTGTTGGCAGTTGTTGCTGAATGTTTTTGTTGCTCATAAGAGCGAACAGCTGCGCTCTTCGATGTGTTCTCTGTTGCGTTGGCGAGCGCAAAAGTTAATGAACTTGAAATGTGTTGCGACAGCGGCGTGACTTTTTTTGAATCGTACTTGCACAGGCACAGCAGTGATAATGAAAATTTTACAATTGGCACAACAAAAATTTACGTTGTATTCAATAAAAGGCAACAAGCCATTTCAACTGTTGCGTCACTAAACTTATGACTAAGTTTAGATTAGCTATTTTAAGACGTCCAAAACTAATTGTCACTCATACGCACCGTGCAACCGCGACTAACAACTAATATCAACAACAAAGTTGAAAAGTTAAGCTGCTGTGATCTGTTCGGCAACTCATTCGATAGCAATTGAGGACAATTAGTATACGCACATCCGCGTGACGCCTCAACGACTCATACTGTCAATTAAATAAAAGCATTTCCACAACAGTTGTGCTGAGTCTCAGTCAAGAAAATTCAAACAATGTGCATTGCGCTGTCGCCGTTACCGCCGCCTCTGGCACTGCGCCGGCGTCTGCGTACTGCACTCACGCCAGTGTAAACAATGCCACTGACGTTGTCGCTGGGCTGAGGTGCTGCGAATGCCGCCGCCAGCGACGCGTCCGTTAAATTGGTAAGATCCGAACCGAACCGGTTTTTTCAAGTGGCGTCTTCGCACATGCCGCGTATGCACACGCTGAATACTGACTTCTGATTGCTCATTGCTTTCTTTATAGATGCAGCAAACGGAATGATGGGATACATGTTCGGTGCGCATCTGTCTGCCTGTGGCATTGTGATGCACACTTTGCCATTTTTTATAGCAGCAAGAACCACTTTGAAGTTGGATCTACTCGTAGTTCTTGTGTGCCCACAATTTATTTATCACTTGTACCATGGTACAATAATTTAAAAAAATTTTTTTATCATCGCTTATACTATATATTGTGTGAGACAGACGGTAAAGTTGGTTTTAATTGTTTGGCGTTTTAAGCAAAATATGTAGTAGGCTTTTAGGCGTTGTTTTGTACAGGGTAAGGCTGTTTTCGCAAAAATTGAGAGTACTAAATTCAAATACACACGATTGAGAAAAGATCACCTTTTGCAAGCAGATAACTGAAAAACAAAATTTAATTAAAAAGATGTTGACAAATATGCAAAATAAAATTTTAAAAACTAATCTTTCTTACATTTTAATTCATACTAATTTCATTCACTGAACTTGTTCAACTCTAAATGTTAAAAATATTAACATAAAGCACAAATTAACAACATTAACTCTCAAATCTCATGTGTTATTCTCAGTTTGTTATTTTCAGTTATGCAGAGACCTAAAATAATTATTATCCATATTTTTGGGAATAAAAAAATTGCCCTAATTTAAGAAATTTCTATAATCATTATAAGAATACGAAACTTTTTACGTCGCCTATAACTATTATCATGTAATAAATATTTTTGAGTTGCATAATAACTCTTATAAGTAACAAGTATATTTTTCGTTGTCGATAATTATTATTTTGGGATTTTGATTTTTTACATTGGTTCATAACATTTATTTATGACCTTTTTAATTTACGTTACCGATAACTATTATTTTGAAAAATTTGTTTTTACGTTGCTTCATAACTTTTATTTATGATTTTTTTAATTTATGTACGTTGCTGATAACTATTATTTTGAAAAAAAATTTTGTTCGTTGAATTACCGCATTTTGGATATGAATTGATTTTTAATTGTTCTAAATTGACAAACGCAAATTAACTGCAGAAACCTAATTTCCACCAACAACTAACAATTAAAAATCAATTCATACTCAAAACGTGGTAAGGCAACGTAAAAAGAAAAATTTCTTTCATAAAAGTTATGAAGCAACGTAAAAAAATTTGTTTTCAAGTAATAGTTATCGGCAACGTAAATAACAAACAATCATAAATAAAAGTTCTGAAGCGACGTAAAAAAATGTTTTCAAAATAATAGTTATCGGTAACGTAAATAAAAAAAGTCATAAATAAAAGTTATGAAGCAACGTAACAAAAAAAATACCAAAATAATAATTATCGATAACGAAAAAAAAATTTGTTTCTCATAACAGTTATTACGCAACGTAAAAATTAATTCTCGCAAATAATAATTATAATCAACAAATAAAATGTATGTTGCATTGTAATAGTTACATTGCAATTTATTTTTAAACTTATAATAGTAAAGTCCCTGCAGTTATATCATATAGCACAAAATTATAATGTAAAAATTTATTTGTTTGTATTTGTTTTATGATCTTGTGTTCTTGTATTTAGTTTTTTCTATTATTTTATTCAAATAGCTTAAATTATGACATGATGGATGGATGAACATAACATGATGTTTGAAAATCGAAATAGGGGAACATAAGTACCGAAGGAGAAGGAAAGAATGAGACTAGAGGTGGAATAGACAGAACAATAAACACTGCACTCATCTAACCACTAACAAAGAAAATATGGTAAGGGAATGCGACTTTGTAGAAGGACCTTATTGACACTTGTCTCAAAGCAAAGCAGCTCATCAGCATTGAAAAAATGTTTGCGGGAAGCACAGAACAATATATCTTCTGGGTAACACTTTCCACCAAACAAAATGTTCGAAATAGGCAACAATCGTCAGTGGCAACAAATTGGCGACTCGCCGATTTATTGCCGCAGCGACAAATTAGCAACATGTAACAAAAAAACAATTGTGTTGTGTACAAAAACACTTTGTTTTACAGGACTTTGAAATATCGAATTGAACTATGTTTTGTATTTCAATGAGATTGATCGTATTTTACAAATTTATATTCATTCGTCGACGGTTCATTGATCAAGAACATTGATTCCAGCTCAAGACATCAACTAATTTCACTTTTGAATTTTGCCAATTGTTACTTTTTAAATAAAATGAAAATATTACAAATACATTGTTTTAAAACACTTATTGCTTAATTTAGCAAGTCGCCTAAGGCAATAAAAAAGCTATAAGAAAATGAATCGTCCAGGCGATAAGAAAACGACTCGTCCAGGCGATAAGAAAACTATTCCTCCAGGCGATAAGAAAATTACTCGTCAAGGCGAGTTTTTTTCGGTGGACGTTTTAGAGCGACTGGTTATACGAAATCGATACGCTGGCGATATTACCGGCGATAAATTTGTTGCCGGGAGCGAATCGTTTTCTTATTGCCGGCAACCAAAAATGTCTGGTGGGTTTGTTCTTTGTAACTATTTTTCTTGACAAACACGCCCAGGCACTGTCTCCGAAATTCTTAAATATCGGTCAGTCAGCGACGCTCAGTTAGTTCAAAAAGGAATAAGAAGTTAAGGAACCAAGTTGCTTAACACTAGAAAAACCATTGCAATGCATTGCGGTAATTTTGACGGTTTTAAATTTTAAATATCTGTATTTTCTTTAGCATTTCTATCAACTTTTGCTTTAATGACCTTTATTTTTTTTATCGGGTTCTACAATCTGTTCTACAATTAGCCAAATCCGTTGTGAACTTTTCGAGATATCAGCGGATATAAATTTTAGTCTTTGTAGCCATGGAAAACTTGCGGTCTTTCTAGTGTTAAGATATTACTTACTTAATCAAGCTTTCAATCTTTATCAAATTTTGAGTATTGCCTCCTCCTGCCCTAAACTTGTATTTAATTCTTACCACATACTGTCTGACTTTGTGTTGTAAAATATTTATTGCATGATACTCTGCAAGAAAAACATACTTGAATCAAGAGTATTATTACAATCGTTTAGGATGAGAAAACAAACAATTTATGCTTCGCTTTTCATTCCCATTGTTTGCACAGCAATAAAACAACATATCTATTATTATTTCTTAGAAATACATGTAATAAATTTATTAAAAACTAATTAGCTTCTATAATATTTTACACAAAATGATACAATTCGTATACTATTATTGCTTTTAAACAGCTTTAAAGCCGAGCACTACGAACTGTTATTTGCTAATATAATTTTCAGGTATACTTTACAGTCAGACTTATCAACAACAATTTCAACTACAGACTAATAAAAACATGCAGTTCTTTGAATTATAAATTCATTCTTGATTTCACTTAATTTGATCTGTACATCATGCGGGCCAACAAGTGATTAGTTCCCCGTCATGGATATGAGGCTGGTGCGACGCGGCGATTCCTTGCCCGGCTTCCCGCTGCCGTTGGCTTGCTTTGTTATGAAAAAGCCCAGGAAGCCGCTGAATATGAGTGATGCGCCCGAAACGATGAAGGCAGTCTCGCAGTGATTGCTGATCAGCGCACCTATAACATTGGCGCCCACAACGCTGCCAAGTCGGCCCATCATGAGCGAAATGCAGACAGCCATTGCTCTGTTACAAACATAAATATTGTAAATTAAAAGTTGTTAAAACGAAAATGTGATTTCGCTTTTCTCACCTTAATCGGGTGGGATAGAGATCGACAGTGGCAGCGCTCAGCACATTGATGCCCAAGCCGCACAGCAGCAGGATCAGGTAGAGATAAATGGCAACGATGGGCCTGTCAACGAAGACAGCAACAATGCCGCAAGCACCGCAAACCGCCAGACAAACAACTGCGCATTAGAAAATTCAATTCAACGCGTGTTAGTTAAGTGCACTTGAGCATTTTTGAATGTTTATCAATGTGACTTACAGAGAATGCAGCGCTTCCCCACTTTGTTGATGATGAAGCCAATGCAAGCGAAGCCCACTGCGTACATCACCTCGAGCACCAGCGAGTGCTGATATGTGGAAATCTCCAGTTTTTCATTGCACTGCGCAGTCAAGGCGGCCGCCATGCCGTTCTCGCTGATCGGACTGGCATGCTCCAGCTTGAAGATGCTCTGCTGCTTCTCGTAAACAATCTGGCACATGTAGGTCCTGTTGCCGGGATTGTCCTTCATAAACTCGGCAATGCTGTTGAGTATGTGCGGGAACCACATGTACATGCCGTTCGAGGTCACGAAGATCCAGAACTGAATCGAACAGATCAGTATTGTGGTGCGAATGTATTCGCGGTTGAAGAGCGGCTGCGTCTGATCCCACATAGAGCGCAGTAGTGCCGTTGCGGGGTTAGAGGAGCGCTCGCGGTGCACCTTTGCCTGCATTGCATTGTCGAGATCTTCGACCACATGCGAAATCTACACAAAACCAAATGAATATTTCATTAAATGATATTGCTAGGACTGCACAAGTTTCTGTTCAAACGTACCGCATAATCCTCCTTTGGCTTGCCCGTGTTGATGTGGTAGATAGTTTGCAGAATCTGCAGCACTTTTTCCTCCTTGCCTTGACTCAGGAGAAACTTTGGGCTCTCTGGTATTTTGAATAGCGCCAGGCCACACAACAGGCCCGGAATGCCGCAAACCACTATGAAGAAACGCCACGGCTTGTAGATTAAACCCAAAAAGGGTATCGCAAACTGCCACTCCTGATTGATGACCAACCAAGCAATGAGTGGCATCAGCATGGCGCCCATGCCGAAGATGAAAGCCGCGCCCATAATGGCACGAGAGCGGTTTTTGCTTGTGTGAAATTCACCCAAGTAAGCATAAATGGTAGCTGAGCCACCGGAAATGCTGTAAAACGCAACATTTTATTAAAACTGAGACCATAATTAATGAGTAATGATTTGAAAATTTACCAGAAACCATTGATGTAGCGCAGTATGACGAGCAGCCAAAAATTTTTGGCAAAACTGGAGAACACAGTCACCACAAAGCCCAATAACAATGTGGGCCGTATAATGTTCCTTCGCCCCGTTGTGTCGGCCAAGAAGCCCCACAGATGTGAACTGCTGATAATGCCCGCAAAGCCAATGGCACTCAGGATGCCGCGCTCCTGAATCGACAGATTCAGATCGCATTGCGACACCGGCAACACGAAACTCATGCCCAGAGTTTCCAACAAAACATTGGCCAGTATCAAACCGGATACCAATATTAGTAGGTAGTTGAATTTTCCAAATGCTAAACGATGTAGAGAAATATTCAGGAAATTAGAACGAAAAGTATTGTATGAAACCTTGAGGTACTCACTTGTCGCTTCTAAGGCTGTTTCAAAGTATTCGGTACCCTTTCGGGGTTCGGGCTGGCCGGTAACAACATTGCCGCCCTCAATTGTGGCAACAGTGAGTTTTGTAATTTCAGCTGCAAGAAAATGAAGACAAATGTTTAGTTAATTCTAGTAAAAAACAAAAGCATAATTGTTTTGAAAAAATGTATACAATTACTGGTAAAAGTATAATGAAATAAGTAGAAGCAAGGAATTTGGAAAACTGTTTGTAGGCAAATGTTTTACGGAAACTTGTCATTGTTTGTTGAAAGAAAAATTTCAATGTTTAGTTCTATCAAATTAAGCGTTCAGTGTTCGAACCCAGAACAGTAAAACTTGTGATCCAAGGCACAAACCACTAAGTAGGGACAATCGTTTAAAATAGCAACTTCTACAGTAATTGTGTGCAAGTGCACAAAGGACTTTATTTTAGGGAGATTCCGTAGACTACTTTGAGCCCAAAACCATTTGGAAACATATTTGCCACCCACACTTTTATAACAAAAAGATATTTGGTGGTATTTGAACCCCGAACCCCGCTTGTTTGCATCACTGCAAGTGTTGTTGGTTGTGTGATTGATTGAGGAATGAAAAAATTTATTGATACAAATTATTCAACTGCACAGTGATTCGACTTCATACAACCGCGGGACAAAATTAGAAGGATTGGTCCGTTCTTAATAAAATTTGGTATGATAGTTAATCATGGTCTGCTGAATTGAAATCCCCATTTTGTTTTTCTTAAACTGGTGTAGTTTGGCAATGCCAAAGACTTAAATTTGCAAATTTCGTCATTTTTGGAAAGCTATAGCAACAAGTGTATTGGCTAGATGTTCCAGTGACGTCAACATTGATAATTGCGAAAAGTAACAGAAATTGTATGAGGACCCCTTAGTATTGCAATAAAAACGATAATAATAGATGTATGTTTTGCATTTGTGCAGATTTTTTCATTTTTCATGCTGATTGCATACTTTTAGGGATAAATAAAATAAATTTTGTCGAAAAATACGTGTTTAGACAACTTTTCAAATGGAATTATTTTCTGACATCGGAAGATATCAGAGGATGTAATTTCATTATCCGACAAAGAAAGAATGCTTCTTAAAATAAAAATTCCAGGAACATACTTTGACATACTTTTTAGATATTTTCCTCTAAGTTTTGCCAATTTTCAGATTTTTAATTTAGAAAAATATTTTAAATTAAAAGTGAAGTAAAAGTAAATTTTTGAGAAAACATTAAAAGCGAAAATGGCCACATCATTTCTTAATCTACATTGAAGCATACAGTTTTAGCAACTTCTTGGTAACCATGTATTTTTAAAATTTTTTTTACTCAATAGAAAGATAGAAAATATATATTTAAATTTTTTTGTGAAAAAAGTTTCAACTTTGAGCCACTAATTAATTTTTTGGACAGATTTTTTGGGGTTTTCTTAGTTGGAGTTTTACCTTTCAAATGACATCAAAATCGTTAAATTCTGAGATTATAAAATTTTTGATTTTTGTCTATGGAACGAATCACTGTGCATTGAAACACAAAACAAAAGGATTTCCTTTTTCAAAAGTCCTTGTGGAACAAAGTGATTCTGTATATATTTCAAGAGAAAACACTCTAAGCATATGCCTTAGAATTTTGGAAAACTACAACAGTTAATAATGGAATAATGAATTTTTTAACATTTGCTATGAGTTACATGTAATGTTGTAATTGTTACAACAATTTTTAAAGAATTTTTACGCTCCAATTTACAAAACAAATAAAGCAAAATTTCAGTGAAAATTTTCACACTTTGACATTTTTTTAACAAATTGATAATCAAATTTCTGCTAATTGATGATTTATTACTGACTTGTCAACTGAGTTATTGTGTGTGTGTGTGTGTGGTGCTTAAGGTAATTTCACTATGCTTTGATTCACTTGTAAGTGTGTTCTATTGTTTATTAAATTTGATATTGAATTAGTCTTTTCTTCAACAAAACTGCAATTGTGACACATTTTATGACTTTTTTCTATTTAATAGAACTCAAGGCAGCGAATATTCGCGAAGCTTCTTAAGTTTCCAATAACAAGAAATTCCTAAGAATACAAAAACAAGAAATCATAAACAATGCCCAATGAAGTTTATTAATGTTGCGCTTATTATGGCATTTTTTTCAAATATATAATTGACCAAACTGCGATTCAAACTTATTTGTTTTGCACTGCTCGGCGTTAGGCCGATATTGACGATTCCAATAGGCGACATTACTACATACAACTGTGCAGCTATTTCTAGTACATACTCGTATGTATTACATGGCACGTCTTATGTAAGGCAAATAATCTCTTGTGACATAAAACAGGCCGGTACTACACGACCATTGACGCAAGTATGTATGTGTATTTTTGCATATGCATAGACAAGAACATATGTTTGTGTACATTCGTACGTAAGAGGTTGAGCACCAGTGTTTTAATTTGTTTGTGATATCGAATGCGAATATGTGTGTGTGTGTGTTTGCGTGTATACAACGCAATTTAATTGACGAGAAAGCACCAGAAATATTCGAAACCGAAGTGCATTCTTAGCTATAATTGAATGTGGCGACAGATGCTTCCAGATAAGCTGTCGTTATGTACGAGTTTGTCATAAATTTAAATCAACGAACGTTGTCCTGATACACACATAACTACATACTTGTATGTAAAGTGCGCGAAGGCATTTCAAATGAATGAAAAACACTAAGCACACGAAATGTTAATGATTTCCAATGCAAGCATACAAATCGACACACTCGTAAATGTGCATATTTACACCCTTTTTGCAGTTACAATTTCATATAAACTGTAATTGCAATTTGAAATTTCATAAATTAAAAACATGACAATGGCATTTATGGAAATGTTCAGTGACGCTAATCTGCACCGCATATGAGAATTTCAGGTGCTGTGTTTCGCTCAGTTGGCTGCTATGCTGCCACGATAAGAAAAAGTGGGCTGGGCCAGTTATAGCCAACAAAACAGTTGCGCCTGGCAACCTAAATCTGTGATGTATCTATTTTCGGCATATTTACTTGCGATTATCTTTCTAAGTGACTTGCAAACCATTTATATGCTCTTATTTTATTTAGTTTGTGTATTTAGATATAATTTTTTTTAAGAACTTTTAGTGGAAGTTGCCAAACATATTCTTGGTTATGGGCTATAAATAGAAATAAAGATCACTGCACTTGCAGTAGTAGATAACAATTATTCACAATTAGTCGCAGAAATTGTTGATGACGTACAATTTTTTTTTAAATAGATTGATTGACATAAACGGGTACTTGAATAAATGACGTATCGGGAAGAGTGCATGACCAGTAAAGCAATAACAGAAACCCAATAAAAATAAAGAAAAAATATAAACAAAAACAATAACAGTTGAACCAGTTGTATTAGTTATGTTTTTGGCGCTAAACGAACAATGAGGTAAAGCGGTTTTTGACAAGCAAAACAACTAATTCTGGGTTCAAATCCAGATATTATTTTAGAGAATTATTCATTCATTATTATTCATTCATTATACTTGTGCCATGTGCATTCGATATCTACTTTTTCAATATATAGAATTCTCAGGGCTACTACGTGTAGCTATCATGATGAGAGTTGAGACCGACTTCTATGAGAAATTTTTCATTCAGATTGTTTTTTATACAAACAGATTATACTAAATTTGCAAAAAAATTAGTGAGCAACTTGGGATATGTAAATTCTTAAGCACTTGCGGGATAGCGTGACCTGATGTTCTTCTTTTTGACACAAATATTCTCCTTTTATTTTTATAAATTACGTTTTTATAATTTTTTCTAGAACAAATATTCTTTTTTTATTATTTTATATTATTTTTTTCTTTATTCTTAATCCCCCCAAATCAAAATACAAAATCTTGTGAACCCAATGATAGGGAGATGAACTGCAGCCATAAGTGATTTATTGTGTCCAAACACATGTTTGGCGGAAGTTCTTTGCTTTTCGAAAAAGCTTTTCATTCAAGAGACTATATAATAGAAAAAAAGCATTAGATCCATCTTGGACACTGTCACTTGTAACTTCTTCACCAAAAGTTTTCCTATAGTTTTTCTCAAAACAAAACATATCGTAAACGCTTCTTTTACATCTCCATCATTGTCAGCTTGCATTTTTGCACTACAAAACATATTTGAACTCTCTAACTGATAACTAAGTAAAATCAGTATACCACAGCTTACGTTTGCGCAGATCTGCACTGATATCGACCAACAAGAAAAACTGTGAACATATAACTGGCACTACAGCCCGACTACGAAACTAAAGCCTAGCTCCATGCAAGCTTCGGTGTGCTGTGCGTACCAATTTGTGACGGACTAACGATGGATAGTTATTTTTAAGCTACTTTTAAGGAAATCGCTGAAAATTGTTCACTGGGTATAGCAATTTGTGTCTTTATAATTAAGTAAGTCAGTAAGTTGAATGCCGTTCCGCCAGGTGCCAAGATCTGCTCGGCATTTCGTTTCATTAATAGGAAATCACACAACCGATACACGAGACGGTCCCTGCTTGTTTATCAATGCCTGTCCGTAATTGGAGTAGATGCGCGTACGCGCTCGCTTATCAAACGGCGCTGACAGCGCAACCGCGCTGCTCGGCCTGCGCCTATGGCAGCTAAGTAATTTACGCTCGCTGGGCGGATACGTAGATTGGTATGCAAACGTTGGTGAGTCATCTTTACTCATTTGCATGCGATATTTGTTTATCGTCTTGAGTTGGTCCTATAGTGTGGACAATGTAAATGGTGCAAATGTTGTTGCTCACGTGCCGTGTAGAGCGTGTAGAGCGGACAATACGAAAAAATAAAATTTGTTTAACAAATTGTCAAGCTAACTACTACAGAAATTTGTACGTCTGTAGGCCATATCAATATTCATACATAAATATGTATGTGTGTTGTACACAATTCTAATTAGCAGCAAAATCGCGTCGAATCGAAAAAAGTGTGATATGTATGTTTGTGTGTTGACTTTAGAATCTAAACTAGATACGAAACTAGACTAAAAACTAAACATTAGATTGTAGAGATTTTCAAAATTTGTTATTCTCATTTGTTGAATAGATCCAAAAAGTAAATCATTTTTGCACATAGTAGACTATGGGTTAATAGAGCTGGTGTACATGTTAGATATGTACTCCAGATCGATTGTTGCTTACATTTTTGTTTATTTACTGGAATTAAAAAACAAAAACCTTCTGTAAATAATCGAAAGGTATTAACCGTTCGATTGGAAATCATTATAGCTTTTAAAAATTCAAATTTAATTTAAATTTTAATTAAATTTTAATTTAAAAATTTTTATAAAAAAGTAGTCGTTTATGTGCACAGGTCGAGCAGTTTTGAGGAGTAAATAGTTTTTAATTCTCTTCCAAATAAATATTTACTATATTTTCAAAATTTTTTACGATATTTGTTCGAGTGCAATAAACATACAGAAATATTCATTAGTATTAATTTGTTTTGTTAAATAAATCATTTTTTTGCTTCGTAAATTCGTAATATTATTCTTTTTTTCAATTTCTCTTTAGTGCAATTTTTATTTTATCCAAATTTAATAAAAGTTTTAATCCGATTTTAACGCCACTTGAATTCTTTTTTTGTTTTAATTTAAATCGAAAGTAGTTTAAGATTAGTTGTAATGCAATTTTAATTTAGTTTAGTAAAGCTTTTGGGTTAGTTAACCTTTTTTTTTAGTTACGTTTAGCTTTTAATTAATTGAATTTTCAGTCATTTTTCTTTGAATTTGAATTAATGCATCTTAATTTAGTTTTAGTTTGGTTTAAATACCAAGTTTTGTTTCATTTATTTTATTTTTTTGTTTATTTTATTTTAATTTAATTTAATTTAATTTAATTTAATTTAATTTAATTTAATTTAATTTAATTTAATTTAATTTAATTTAATTTAATTTAATTTATTTTTATTTTATTTTATTTAATTTTATTTAATTTAATTTTATTTTATCTTATTATTTTTATTTTATTTTATTTTATTTATTTATTTATTATTTATTTATTTATTTTATTTTCTTTTTTTATTTTATTTAATTTTATTTTATTTGATTTGATTTGATTTGATTTGATTTGATTTTATTTGATTTTATTTGATTTTATTTGATTTTATTTGATTTGATTTGATTTGATATGATTTGATTTGTTTTTATTTTATTTAATTTTTTTATTTTATTTTATTTTATTTTATTTTATTTTTTTATTTTATTTTACTTCATTTTATTTTATTTTATTTTATCTTATCTTATTATTTTTATTTTATTTTATTTTATCTTATTATTTTTATTTTATTTTATTTTATTTTATTTTATTTTATTTTATTTTATTTTATTTTACTTTATTTTATTTTATTTATGTTATTTTATTTTATTTTATTTTATTTTATTTTATTTTATTTAATTTTATATTATTTTATTTTATTTATGTTATTTTCTTTTATTTTATTTTATTTTATTTTATTTTATTTTCTTAGTTTATTTTATTTATTTTATTTTATTTTATATTATTTTATTTTATTTTATCTTATTATTTTTATTTTATTTTATTTTATTTATTTATTTATTATTTATTTATTTATTTTATTTTATTTTATTTGATTTTATTTGATTTTATTTGATATTATGTGATTTTATTTGATTTTATGTGATTTTATTTGTTTTGATATGATTTGATTTGTTTTTATTTTATTTTATTTTATTTTATTTTATTTTATTTCATTTTATTTTATTTTATCTTATTATTTTTATTTTATTTTATTTTATTTTATTTATTTATTCATTATTTATTTATTTATTTTATTTTATTTTATTTTATTTTATTTGATTTTATTTGATTTTATTTGATTTTATTTGATATTATGTGATTTTATTTGATTTTATGTGATTTTATTTGTTTTGATATGATTTGATGTGTTTTTATTTTATTTTATTTTATTTCATTTTATTTTATTTTATTTTATTTTATTTTATTTTACTTCATTTCATTTTTTTATCTATTTTTTTTATTTTATTTTTTATTTTATTTTATTTTATTTTTATATGTGTTTATTTTATTTGTTCTTTATATTTAATTTTTTTATTTAATTCATTGTATTTAATTTATTTATTTAAGTTAACAATTTTATTATCGAAAATGTCTTCATATTTAAGTTTTCTTAAATAAAAAAATAAAATATTCAATGGAAACAAATTATGTATTATTAATTAGCAAAACGGACTCTTAACTGCGTTACAAAAATTAATTGTTTAATATTTTTTCATCACTTTTCTCCAGCGTTTTCACAATTAACACAAATTTTTTCACAAGGAGTTTTATGACTTAACTATGACTAAAACTATTATAAACTCCATAGGGAGAAGCACCAAATTATTTTTTCCAAAAAAATTTAAGATTAACTTCGAATATTTGAAGAAAATATAAAAAGCACACATCGAATACTTCGACGCCCGCCGCCTAAATTTTCCTTTTTTTTCTTTTTCCACTTAACACTCAACACTACTGAAGAAACAAAACTCACCTGGTGAAGAACCATCGATCTTGTCCTTAAATTCGCACATTTTGCTTAAATTATTATTTGTACGTATATAACGGTTAAAATGTTCAAAAATAAACTGCAAAAACGGCAGCTATGAAAAGGCTTGGAAAAATCAGCCTTGTATGTTGTGTTCGCACAATTGTCACAGTGAAATTCAGACAACTGCCATGGCGCAACGCGCACTCGAACAATCGCACAAGCCAAGCGTAACTTGACTTCCAAACTTGAGAAAATCAATGTATGAGCGCGGGACAATTTTCACACTTGACTAACGAGCACTCGACGAGCAACGTAAAAGCAAATCAAAGCGACTTCAAACGGCAAGCAGAAGCGAGCCAAACCAAATGTAAGATCTCATCTAAACTTACTGATCTTTCGGCGACGAACAACACATTTTTATACACTTGACGATTTGACGAAGCGAGCGCAGAGCGCAGGCGCGCTGCAGCGAGCGTCTATCGGCGATACAGCACCCGATCGTTCTGGTGATTGTTGCTGCGCTGGTGTGTGTGTGTGTTGGGTGCTGATGTTGGTTTGTTTGGCGACAATATGCGTTGGGGTGGCATACACATACCAAACAACACACTACGCACACAAGCACACGAACACTCGCTTATGTACTCAGCCGTTAAGCCTTTAACACACATGGACGATGGACACATTTAGCGCTTAGGTTTTTATTTATACGTTTGTTTCCCTCTCGTTTTTTGTATATGCCTTCAATTACTTCTTGAGAAAAAAATCACAAATTGCCGCATATGTGTGCGTTATGTACGCCAACGGCCGACGGCAGTTTGGCGGCTTGTCACATGGGGGAGACGGCGTTTTTCGGAGGAGTGACATGACTAGATGGAAAGCAGCCGCAGCCGTTAATACTTTTATGAGGTCCTATTAGCATTGGCCTAATGCCGGTAATCGGCGGTGCGGCTGTAAACCCATAAAAACAAATCTAAAAATGAAAAACACAAACTGCGACGGCGACGAACTTGTAGATGCACTTGAAGCAGCAGCTTTTGCGTCGCTTTGCAATGCTTCAGCAGGTGAACGCTTTTCATATGATCGATTTTCAATAAAAACATTAAAGCATTATGCTCGAGTAAACTAAGTACTGGAGTGTAGGCACACAAACGCATAAAGCACGTCCCCGCCAGGAGCCCATTTATGCAGCAGACAACAACAACGTCTGCAGACTTTTTATAAATTACTTTCTATAAATTAGCTCGGTTCGTGTTTTGTTTATTTTATTGCTCTTTGCAGTTAGTTTATTTGCTTAACTGTTTATTCGCCGCTTATCGCCCGCACACCGGCCAACGCGACCAGCCTGCGTCTGCGGCTGCTGTGCCGACGGCGTCTGCCTGCGTTGCTGAGGTGCAATGTGGTCATATGTTATTTGCTCAGGCCGCCCGCCGGGCCGCCCACGTCGCCGCCGCTGCTGCGACGGCGTTTGTTGTCACACAAAATATTTGGTGTGTGTACGAGCGTTGACGTGCGCCCGCACGGCTCATTCATTTGGAATTTGAGGAGACAACTTGGCTTTATCATTTTCGCGTCGAGTCGCGCGACTTAGCGTTTTATTTCCTATGTGGGTATAGTACAGATGGCGCTAACAATAATAATACGAGTATAAACGCCTTCCCCCACATGCTAACCGATGGCATTTAGGTTAGAATTTACATTTTATGGAGCACTCCGCTGGGGGTAGAGCAAATTTGAGAATGCAAATTTCTGTACGACCGATAGTGTGAACTCTTTGAATTCACCTGACAATTTATGTAGTATTTTTGACCATATTGAATGTTGTCACCTGAACACAACACAATCGCTGGTCTGGGTTGGGTAATGCTGACGACCAACGGGACAATATCGCATATGTTGTCCACGCATAATTTCACTCAAGCTTGGTGCAGTCAAGAGCACACAGTAATTGCTAGTGTCAATACTTTTGACAGCTGATTGGAATAAAGTATGCGGCATTCTCTGTTGACTTGTCAAATTCACAAAATTAGATTGATGCGCATAAATTTTAAGCGGCCACAATATGTCGTAAAGCTAAAAATATGCAGTGCCAATGAGTTAAATAAACCATCAGTTGGATGGGGCGCAAGCAAATCAATTGGAAGAAAATTTTTAAATATTCAGAAGCCCTCAATGATATTAAAATGAGCGCAATGTTATGGAAAGTGAGACAATTATGTTTTTCATTTCAAATAAATTACTTATACGACCTGTGGGCTTGAACTATGAAACTGAGAAAAGCATCACTTGTCTCATAGTCTCGGATTCATAGTGTTTCATTAGGTGTAAAGGATTTTTTTCATGCTATTCATAAGTTTACAGATCAAGTTAACAGGTCGCATAAGTAATTTTTTTCAAGTGAAAGTGGATGATAGACGAGGGCCCAACGGATTATGGAAGTTTGTATTAAAAAAACACATATTTTGACTGAAAGGCGCACATTGGCTGCAAAAGAAAGAGACCAATTGCATTAATCGATTTGAAATTTTAAGCTTAATTATAAGCTAAATTTAAACATGAATACCATAACAGAATGTTTCAATTCATTTAAGAGTTAAATTGAAAACTCTTTATTTAATAGTGCAGCGCGCTCATTGTTTTGATAATAAAAAATTCTGGTACTATTCGATATAAAAATATTAAGAGCTACTGTGCGGTCTTCATCTTTAAGTTTCATAAGAAAGTCTTGGGCGAACTCTCTAATCTTATAAAATAATAGGCCCGATCGGCCAACTGCCATAGATCTTCACTTTACTTTACACTTTCTTCAAGTTTCCTCACATAAGTATAGCAAAGTCCCACCCAAAATCTATTTCCACTCCTCCATTCATCTTGTACCCCTTTTTACCTCCCATTTTTCATACTAATCTCCAGTTCTATTCTTCGTTTTCTTGTTCAAGTCGCGCTTTCACTGCCAAATCGTTTTCTTCGCTTCCACTCAACAAAATTGACAGGTCTAAATCAAAAATACAGTTACCAAGTTTAGAGCCTAGAAACAGCGACAAATGTGTGCTCCTCCACACAGTGCTCCTCCCCCCATTTGCCATCCACCTATGTATTTGTCCGACATGGTGGCTAAAATCTTTCTGGAAGTGCGCAATAAAGTTGTCAGGTTCATTTCCATTGGGCCGTCCCGTGCCTCGCACTCAGACCATAAGTAGAACTGCTTTTATTTTATTTCGGTAGATTGTAAAATGCTGTTGTTTCACATTAGATACAAGTCACAGATACACAGTATCTGAGTATCACCGAGATTATCAACACAAAGACGAGATGCGAAGTATTGCACATCGTTGCTTCGTCCGGACGCCGTCACATCGCGACAACTTGTTGCCAAAGTGATTTGCGACAAGATTTTCGTGGCTATTTTCATTTCATTAATTTGTTTTAATTTTATATTAATTTTATATAATGGTTTTTGTTATTGTTATTACTGTTGGCATGATCTTATAACTGACTTGCTATTTTTTATTTCGCTCGACTATGGGTAAATAACGAGACTAGTACGTATTTAGTTAGTATTTAGTTAAATTTCAAATTAGAAAAACATTCTGCGTACGAATATGAAAAACATATTTTGACATTTTATGTTAGGGACTTTTTGGAGCAGCTCAGGCATAAATGTGACGGACAAACTTGGACATTCATTGAATGCATAAAGCGAAAGACTTTCTGGTGCAGTTTAACCCTAATTCCTAAAAGTGAGCCTCACAGTCTCACTAAAGATTTCAAATGTTGAGAAATCCAAAAGATTTTCGATTCCATTATTTTATGTAATCCTCCAATGGAATGTTAGAATTATATTGCATTTATAAATTTAACAGTTTAGACAGTTTTTGTCCTTTTTAAACAAATGTTTTCAGTAATTTAGCTCATATAAGCCTGACAGTCTCACTTCTGGGTTTACGTTACTTTTAAAATTCTGGGAATTAGGGTTAAACATATATTAATAGGACATAAGTTATAGGAGACAATAGGTGCTTGAATAGCATAGTGAGGGCAATGACAGGTCATTTCATAAAAGGTTCTTAGGCATAAAGTACAGTAACTACAGCAATATAAACAAAACGGTGATCTGCAAGTCAGGTCAAAGCGAGACATACATATAATATATATAATATATATAATATGTATGTAAGGTATGAACATCTAATATGTGCATATAATTATGTAGGTGCACACATATGCAAACATAAGTTAAATAAATTAAACGATGCGTTTTAGTTGAGTGTACGAGAAAGAATGATTTATTTTTCTTTTCCCCCTTTTTGACCAATCGGTCCTTTCAATTTATTTAAGTTCTTATCTAATATAAAATCAGCATTAAATTCTCTTTTTTCTATCTATTCCCTACATTACTGCATTATTTTATTTCAACGGTTCTGTCTTGTAAGGGAAATTCCAAATTGTTTACTAAAAATGTCTTTCAATCAATATCTAACTTGGCTCTAATTGGTTTCCGCACCTAAATTTATTAATTTAAATTAAATTTTCCTTTCTAAATTTAATAATTTTACCGGCATCGTTTTTCATTGTCTATTAAATTCTGGTGGAACTTCTGTTATTACCACTTCTATTATAACTTTAGATCCTACAATCATGTTTAACTCCAACGGAACTTGTAAATGTCTCCTTCTAAACCCTTCGAAAGTTTTATAGTCACCTATTGTTGTTGCTGTACCACTATCGATTAAGCATCTGACTTCTATATCGTTTAATGTCAAGACGATTATTGATAAGTTGGCTTTTCCCCAGACTGGAAATATAACCTCAAAAGTATCAACTTCCATTGGTTCTAATTAACCCTGGTGGGTTTCTTGGTTATAATTTGCTCTATAAGTAATAGTACTGTTGCTTATACTGTCCATCATTGTTTTTTTGATAATATGATCTATATTGTTGTTGTATTCTGAGCTGTCCAGAATTCTTATAATTTGTTCTCAAAACGGTTGGCAATTCATTTTTTGTTGCATTCTAAACTGTCCAGAATTTTTTATATACAGTACTTTTCGTTTATAACGAACCCGTTTAAAACGATTTTCCGCTTAAAACGAACCAATTTCAAAAGTACGCGCTGTATGTTTTCGCTTATTACGGACCCCTTTTAAAGCGAACTTTCGGTTAAAACGAACCATTTTGCCCAGTCCCTCGAAGTTCGCTTTAAGCGAAAAGTACTGTAATTAGTTCCATGAAACGGTTGATTAGTGATTTGTTCTAAATTGATTCGACTTAGTGTTATAATTATTTCTCTGAAATTGATGCATGTTGTTTAGTTCTTCTGTGGTTGTTGTGAGTGTCAGAGTGTTCAACCCACAGAAAGTGAAAGGCTCTTAGCAACACATAATTATGTTTACTGGCCGATCGCGGTTCACCCAAATATTGAAATAGCACATGAAATGCCTGAAATGTCTCGCATTTCGTTGAGGAAGCGCGTTGTTTCTAAGCCGATCTAATTTTTGCCAAACCAAAAGTCCAGTGAATCACTCTGGCTTGTAGTAGGAAATTTAAAACCGTATACGATTTGATTTGTCTGCAATTTGCCACTACATTTGATAACAGCGTAAGTTGTATTCTATTTAAGGCATTAAATGCTTTATTGTGTTTGCTAAGCAACTTTGTGCTTCAAATTGCGTTGCGCCTTCATGTACTTTCAGTGATTGCACTACAGCAGCGAGATGTTTAGCCTTTCTGGCTTTGCAGCCATAAAGCAATTAAATAGCTGTTGAGACGCTTATAAAACACTAAAATGTCCCACTGCGAACGGTTTCGGAAATATATCTAATGCCAACAGCTGCTGCACCCCACTCGTGCAACAACTACGTAGTTGCATCCAGACAACTGTCTGAAGATAAATGAAGACAGCAATTTGGCAATGCCTCAAACGAAATGAACAGATCCTAGTAATTTTATTCAAATATGTATATTGACGAAATTCAAAATCTAGATTCTTCTTTTCGTAGTAATTACAATTTTCTGACTATTTAAAGGCGACTTGTCTCAATACAAAAATGATGATGCAATTCGATCACATAAAAGATAAAAGAGGTGGTGTACTATATAATAGTAATAATGCCTATATAGCTAACTAGCGGAGCCCCACGGCATTGCACGCAAGTTTGAAGTCATTGGATCCCATTAATCAAGTTTCTTCATACAACACTGTATGAGCGGTGCCTCGCCCCTTTTATGCAATGCCCATCCATTCCTCCAGTCAAAGGGTGCGACCCAGTTTCATTGATGTGCCACTTACAGTTCCAAAGTTACGCGGAAAATTTGAGTTACAAAAAATCTGCCACACCCCTTGTCCAACGCACATAAAATTTTTCCAGTAAAATGACACATCTATGGAACAACGGTGTACAAAATTTCAATGCTATGAGACTCGTTATTCCGAAGCTATTCCACATTAAAAATTTGGGTTGTATGGGCGGTGCCACGCCCGCTTGTCCAAAACCCCCCTCATTTCCCCCGTCGAAGGACACGACTAAATCGTAAGTTTGTACCGAGTACCATTGATGTGAACGCTACAGTTCGAAAGTTACACTGAAATTTAAAAAGTGCCACGCCCCTTGTCCAACCAATTTTATCGGTGGAACAACACGCCTAAGTCAAGACGCTGTACCAAATTTCAATGCTTTCAGACTCATTATTCCGAAGCTATTCCACATTCAAAAGTGTGGGCGGTGCCACGCCCACCTGTTGTACAAATATGTTATATAGCTATAAACCATCGTATTGACATCTACTATCACACACAAAAAAAATTATCGAAAGAATGAACCGTTTTCGAAAACACTTATACACACAAAATGTTGAGTTTTTTTTATATACTCGTATACTATATATCGATAATGCTCAGCTCAACTTGAGTGAATTTTTGTTGATTAAAAGAAATTTGTTGTTATTATTTTAAGTTTTAAATATGCATGTACATACGCAAGTGTTGGTTTTCCCAGCAAAAGCTAAGACGCACTCAAAGCCTGTTTCATCGAAGCTGTTCACGTCGTTACTGCCGTCACCGCGCATCACCTAAAATAGAAAATAAATAATACATTATATTTTGTACATATCCTCCGCCTAATTCGCATACCTACCTCGTTTACTTACCTCCTTCCATTCCTATATACTTACCCTTATATACTTACCATTTGTCCGCTATCCCTCCTCCGTTATGTTTATGTAATTTATAAATTAACCAAAACAAATGACTCGCTGCAATTTCGAGCGAAACTCAAATCTCTTTTGCATTAGACAGAATGACTTTTATGCATAAAATTGCATATTCCAACATAAAATTGTGGATTGATGCACTGTTCTAGTAAAACACAAGAAAATTTCAAATGTGCAAAGCAAATTGTTGAAGCAAGCTGCCATATTCATTTCATTCATTCCAGAGATCTATGAGCCTTCAGAAAAATATATATTAGTAGATTGTTATAACACCGTGCGACAAAAATCAAAAAAATTCAAAACACGTCCCTAGTTTGTGTTTTGAAATGTAGTAAAACTGCGTTTTTAGTTTTTCTCTCTGACGTCAGGATTTTTTTTTAAAGGATTTTGAAATTTCAAGGACATGTTTATTTCGAAAAATTATTTTATTTGAGCGCAATGTAGAAATATAATATGGGTATCAAATGAAAGAGAAAAATCCTTAGAATCTTAAGAAATTTAATGTTTTGGTGCAAAAGGACGAAGAGGTATTGAAAATGTTCTTTTAAAACTTTATCCTTGAATATCCTTTGAAATTTTCAATAGTTTTTTTTTAATATATCTTAAGGACTAATATGTACAGTACCACATCCTGGAATTTCGTCCTTCTAACTTCATTTGTTTAAAATATAAAAAATTTAATACTTCCCTCTATAGGATACGTATAATTTCAATATCATTAAGGTTGCTGAAATAGTATTTATAGAACCATTTATGCATTCGAAATGTGTTTTCAAAGTTTTTCAATTTCCTGGAAAATATCAAATATTTTCTTCAAAACCTGCCTACATTTGTGTGGTGTATGAACGATGTAAAAAAATTCATCATATTTCGTCGAATAAGAATCGAAGGACTTTTGTGTGATAGTCGGTCCCAACAAGGTCAACTTATGAGCCTCACCATCATTGCGAATCGGACACGCACATTCTGCATGGCGAGAGATTCGTTAGGCAACTCTGGAAATATACAGAAATGAACAACATTTTCTTGTTTTGAATCTTGATATTTGAATCAACTATTGCTCGCTTCATGGACCTCAAGTTTCTACGTATGTATGTTTCCCACCCTAAGAGCTTGAAGAACTCCTTCTCACCTCTGCAAATCTAAGCTACATTTACTTGACGCGACTTTTGGGAAAATTAAAATCTTTGAATCGCTATCATTTAATTAACAAATAAAATGTAATATGATCCCAATTTTTATTTTACCCATACTTTCTTACTTACTTTACTGGTCATAACGACGGGTCACGGTCAGCCTCTGCTTTGCGCGCGTCCTTTCCAGTTGGCTACACCAAGAAATGATAGACACGGTTTGTCTCTTCACCGTCGATCTCCAACTACTGCGTCGATAATCTTTTTTGTCGAAGCTTTATCGACCTAATTCAGGTTTAGCCTCACTTTCTTCTGGAAAGCGGTTCAAATGATAATTCCTTGTTCTTGATTCTCGTTGTAACGAAAACCACTTTTGTAATACGTGCGAAACGGCATGTAAACTATTTGTTTTTGTTTACTTCGGAACAGCAGCGCGTGTGCAGTCATTCAACTACCGCTGCGCATGAACACGCATTTCGAACTGGAAATCATTACATATTAAGTAAAATTATTATTATTATTGTTTACCGATTAGTAATTTTGAAGATTTGTTTACATGATCTGAAAATCCAAGTTCCACGAAATGCGATGAGAATTATCGGAAATAGCAATTCATTATTTTATGTTATAATTTAATAATTTAAATTGATGGCATTTACAAATATTATTTAAGCCAGTACGAATTGGCAGTAATATGGTCACAAATAAATTTTAAAACTAATTAAGCCACATTAAATGGGGTTTATTGCTTTGTGCCTTTTTCAGTACTCAGAGAAAATATGCATTTGAAATTGAATCTTGACTGCTTGTCCGAATGCTGCAAACGATTCGTTGCTCATAAGTTATTTAACGCAACACATTAAAATTGCTTACAAAAGTGTTCTGTTCAAGTAGCCAATAAAAAAATAACAGATTATACAATTTTTCTAACTGAAATTTTGATTATGACACGAGAAAAAAACAAAGCGAAAACAACCAGTTTCAAGTGAATCAATTCACCAACGAATAAGCGTTACTGTAACAAATAACCGTACTTTATGCGGTATATCCCTCAAGTAATGATGATTAGTAGCTGTCACGTGTGAGGTTCTTAAAAAAAAAGAATTACTTGACAGTTTTGCTTCGACAGAATATTTAAATTGTTTTGGGAATCGTTATTTGGGGAACATCAGGCAACGCAATTCAAGCAAAACTTTCTTCCTAACTTGGGGAAGATTAACTATGTAATACTTTTTAGTGGGTTTAATATAAAAAATAAAAAAAAATTAATATAAAAGAATTATTTTTGAAAATAACGTGCTGAGCAGCTTCAAATTTCCCACAAATCGTGGGAAACCCCTGTATGTTGACTTCGCTGCCGTTCGCTGTCCTCGGTGGACTCTGCACAGCCGAAATTACTCATACGCCGTGTTGCTCGGCCACGATCTCACGCCAGCACCACACCAACGACAACGCAATGTGCCAATTAGGAGTGTGCGGCTTGTACGCGAATTATTAATCGTTGGATTTGCCCAGTTTGATTGGATGTATTTTACGTTGTCGCTTAACCATTGAACGCTTCGTGTACTTCACCATATTCCATACACGATTTGTTGAAATTATTAAAATTTGACTTCAAATGTGAATTTTCGCGTTCACCACGTGTTTCAAAATGGCCGCTGGGTTTTTTTTTTGTTGATTGCGAAAATTTGGTGAATTCCACCTCCTGTCTTTGATTTCCAAAGCACGCGACCATTCGAAAATGGGTGTACTAACGTTAATGTGTTATGACCGCAGCACGAAGCACAGAACGCGTGTCAAACAACGCAAAGTTTTTCGTTTTAAATCAAACCAGTCAGACGAGCCATTTATTAGCGCTTAACATTGCAGCGACTGTTACCGAGAATCACAGCCTATAACAGATTTACGGCGAAGTTGCCGCTTTCTGCACGGCTAACGGCGATAATTGGGCAGCTCAATTATTGCGCCAACCAGTTTCAGGTATCAGTCAACACAATAAGCAAGGCACCCGTCAAAAAACCCCAGCAAAGTACAACGGAACGTGTTTTAAATACTAGAAATTTTGGCTTTATTTCGTATGTGTATCCAAAAATAATGCAAGGAAAATATAAATATATGCGTATATATATTAGGTTCGCTGGAAATTGAGTGCTGCGTGTGCGAAACAACACATTTGCGCTCCAAGATCACCGACTTCTGCGTTTTTAACTGATTTCTCGCATTTTATTAGAACTGTTCTGCGCTTATAACAACAATGTCAGCCAGGCGACAATCAGGAAACTGCCACCCAACGGTGCAAAGCGCGCGTAACGCTTGTCGCCGGTAAACGCCCGGTAGTAGAGGACGCCGCTGAAGAGCAGCGTGCCGGTCAACATCAACGTGCCAGTCTGAAACGCGCACAAATTATATTGCAGTGCATGCCAAATGACATTTCGCCGCGCTCACTTACCACCACTGGGTATTTGGCCAGCGGCACGCCCATCAGTGCCAGAGAATGGAAGAAGTGAAACCGATTGGCCGTGTCGAATATAACCTTTGCCTCGCCCTTGTCCTGTGCGGCGGGCAATTTGTGGCTGCCGACTGCACCCAGTATGACCGCCGCCGCACCGCTCAGTCCCGCCAAGCGTATGTAGTTGTAGTGGCCTCCGGCTAGCTTCCATAGAGGGGGCAGCACACTGCTGGCCGGCTTGCTGGCCAGGATGGGGGACGCTTTTACCGTAGCGGCGTTGGCGCCGGAGCTCTGCAGTTTTAGCCGATTATGGAACATATCATTTCGGTATGCCACCTACTTACAGTTCCTCGTGCAAACAGCGAAGAGGTTCCAGAAATCACGGCTTTGCTCACCGGATTACCGATCGTGAGATAATGCAGATTGTCAGTGAACGTCATTGTTGCTATTTTTACTTATGTTCCCTCTCGTCTTGGCACCTTCACGCAAATGCCTCTTCGCCCTGTTTACCGTTCTGCAGCTTTCTTCTCTGTACCCAGTTTCAGTATTCTAGGAAAATTGTTTTGGTTCTAACGTACCGTTATTTAAGATATACACAAATTTTGTATTTTATGGTAAATTGATGAAAATTATATTTCAGTTGCCCGGTGACAGCGCAACAGTGCTGCCAGAAAACATTCCAGCCAAACAGTGCTTCCAGCCAGGGTTGCTGGGAATATTCAAGGCATTTTCGATATACATTCTTCATAAAATGCAATATCGATTCAATGCCCATGGAACTACGATTCTTTGAGAGAAAAGTAACACAAAAATTTGAATATGTAGTGTATTGGTGGAGGTGGTGCCATGGTGAATGCAACCCTGTTGTGGTTGGGCTTGTCAAGCAGTGTGGCAACTCGGGCTTGCAGCTAAGTTCATGCTGGTCCTTTACCTTTACGTTTTACTTTACTTTTACTTGTGACGCCATTGTTAGAACACGCAAATAAAGTTTGTCTTAAAAGTTTACACAGTTGTTTATATCGAAAGGACTTAAATCCATCCCAGTGCTCATTACAACGTCAAGTGTGGGGTTCGAGCAGGAATTTTTTTTCTATCTAAGTTCTAAAGTTATTGTGGTTCAATGGCGAACAAATTAACGCGCAATGCGGTTATTGCTGCACTACGGGCTGCGGGAGCTGAATTCGAGGAAGACGCCACGATGGTTCAGTTGCGGACAATGTATGAACAAGCGGTAGCAGGTCGTGTCGGAGGTAGCGGCCAGAGCGGATAGCGAGCCTGATGTTCCGCTGAATCAACAGATGCCAGATGCCAGCCAGAGTGTGCAGACGACTAGACGACAGATGCCAGGAGCCAGCCAGAGGGAGCGACCCATGAATGTGCCAGATACAGAAGATGATACAGTTGATGCAGGGAGTGTGGTGAATGTGACCAGTACTGAGGCTGAAGAGGCTGAGTTAGATCGGCAGTTGGCGATCATGCGCAAGAAACGTGAGCTTGTCCAGCTGCAGCGTGAGTTGAACGAGTTCGAGAGTCGTAGAATCGACCTGGGTGTACTGGACGCGATGATGAGCAAATTTGATGGTTCGGAGTTGCAGGACGTTAGCAAATGGTTGGCCGACTTGGAGAATGTGTTCGAGAGTTTCCAGTACAGTGAGCGAGACCAGCTGGTTGCCGCACGACATCTGATAACTGGGCAAGCGAAGCGGTTCGCGGACATAACTCGTGTTCGCAGCTATGGTGAGCTAAGGATGGCTTTGATGACTGAATACCGTCGTATATTCACGGTTCGAGATGTGCTGCAACAGTTACGTGCCCGTGTCCTGAGACCAGACGAAACACCACGACAATATATTGTTGAGATGCAGTACATTGCCAGCCGCGCCGATGTGTCAGAAACGGACCTAATCGACATTATCATCGAGGGGCTTAACGACGATACGAATATGGTTTCGATGCTGTACAGTGCCACTTCCTTGCGTGAATTGAAGGGGTTGATGGAGCGTTACGAGAAGAAGCGTCGGGCAGCTGCGCCAGTGGTTGTGCCGAAGATCAGTGTCATGTCGGGTGCCGTGCCTAGGCCGAGGTCGTATACAACAGTGCCAGTTGCTGACACAGCTGCAAAAGTCACGGATTTGTCGGCCGTCAGGTGTTACAACTGTTTTCAATATGGGCACTATCAAAGTGCGTGCGGGGCCCCGCGACGCCCACCGAACTCGTGTTTCATATGCCATGAAGTAGGCCACATGCGCCAGCAGTGCCCACGTCGTAGTCGGATGCAGAATACAACATTAAACCAGACGCAAACACGGATGCCAGCCGTACCGAAACAACAGCAGCCAGTAGCAGAGGTCGAGGAGTGGGAGGCAGGGACGCCATTGACGGAGGTAGAGGAGGTCCGACGTTTAGCCCGACAGCTGAAACACCGAAATCTTGTAAGTGTTGCCTTTTTGAAACAGAATAAGTGCACTGAATTAATTCCGTGTTTTGCTTTATTTGATAATGGCAGTCCGACTAGTTTCGTGAAGCGTTCTCTTGTGCCATTTGAAGTGACGGGTGAATTGACTGTGACAGAGTATCGGGGGATGGGAAATATGAATTTAAGTACGTACGGCCTTGTGACTTGTAAAATTGTGTTTGATAACCGTAAATTTGACCATAATTTGTTTGTTTTGCCAGATGAAGAGGCAGTGGTGCCCCTACTTTTTGGACGCGATTTACTTAAGGCAATGAATATAAGCCTGTGCCAAATGGACACAGTGAGATATAGTAGACGTACTCTGCTGGAGATTAATAATGCCAATAAAAATGAAGTTCCGTTGAATATCAGTGCACTTAAGTTGTTTAATTTATTAAAGAGTCCAGTAGTTAAGATAACAGAGGTTCCAAACAGAGTTAAGTTATTGAAATCAGATGATAAGTGTGGCAAGTCAGAAATTAATTCAGTTAATGCAGAGGTAAATGTAATTGGTGATTCAAATTTGTGTGAAACTCGACTTGAGTCGTGTATCGGAGTTGTAAATTTAGTTGGAACAGAAGACTTGAATTTGTATGATGAAGTAATATTGATGGTAGGTGCAACTGAGATGGATGAAATTGGTGATCTAATTGATGTGGACGAAAACTTGTCTATAACAGATGCAGATGCTTTGAAATCAGTTGTTTTTGAGAACTATTTGAAAATGAAGAACAAGGGGGGGAAGTTGAGTGGCTATTGCATGAAAATTCAGTTGAAGAGTGATGCGCCGGTGTACAGTGGTCCGCGCCGGTTGTCATATAGGGAAAAGACAGAAGTACAGAAGACAATTGATGATTTGTTGGCTCAGGGCATTATTCAGCCAAGTGCGTCTCCATACGCGTCTCCGATTGTGTTAGTGCGGAAGAAGAACGGTGAATTGAGAATGTGTGTTGACTATCGGGCGTTGAATAAGTTGACTGTCAGAGATCATTATCCGTTGCCGTTAGTTGAGGATTGTATTGAATATTTGGGTGGGAAGAGTTTCTTCAGTACGTTGGACTTGAGGAATGGGTTTCACCAGGTGCCAATGCATGAGGAATCGATACCGATAACTGCGTTTGTGACTCCGATGGGACAGTATGAGTATCGGTTTATGCCGTTTGGTTTGACTAATGCTCCACCGGTGTTCCAGCGGTTTATTAATTTAGTGTTGCGGCCGTTGATTGATGCGAAGAGGATTGTGGTGTATTTAGATGATATTAACATTGCCACGAAGACTATTGAGGAACATTATGTGGTTTTGGCAGAAGTTTTGAAATTATTGTCAGGGGCTGGATTGTGCTTGAATCTGAAGAAGTGCAAATTTGCATATAGAGAATTGAAGTATTTAGGCTACTGTGTGAGTGAACGGGGGATTCGTCCGAATGAAGATCATTTGGTAGCGATAAAGAATTACGCAGTACCTACCAACATAAAGGAGGTGCAGAGGGCGGTGGGTCTTTTTTCATATTTTAGACGATTTGTGTATAATTTTTCTCAGATTGCGCGCCCATTGAGTTATTTGACGCGAAAAGGTGTAAAGTTTGAATGGACAGAAGAGTGTAGGAATGCGTTTGAGACCTTGAAATCTAAATTGACTGAGCCCCCTGTACTGTGTGTCTTTGATTCAGGGCGGGAGACAGAGTTGCATACGGATGCAAGTTCGCGAGGGTATGGTGCTATACTGTTACAGAAGCAAGATGACGGCAGGTTTCACCCAGTGGCATTTTATTCGAAAACAACGACGGATCCGGAGTCGCGTTATCATAGCTTTGAGTTGGAAACATTGGCAATTGTGAATGCATTGGAAAGATTCCGGACTATGTTGGATGGAATTCCGTTTGTAGTTGTGACTGATTGCAACTCTTTGGTCTTGACATTGGAGAAGAAAACAATTAATCCAAGAATTGCCAGATGGACATTGGGTCTCGCCGGGTTTGATTTTTCAGTTCGACACCGAAAGGGTGAACAGATGCAGCATGTTGATGCATTGAGCCGGTTGTCAGCTGTGTGTAGTATTGAGGAGAATGAGGTTGATTTGAACATTCAGATTATACAGACGCGTGATCCTGTGATTCATAAACTGCGGGAAGAGTTGGAGCAAGGGGAAGTGCCAGGATATGAGTTGGAGAATGGGTTAGTCTTTCGTGTCAGTGGTCAGAATCGACAGTTGTATGTGCCGGGTGAGATGGAAGAGAACATTATGCGATTGATACATGAGAAATATGGTCATTTGGGTATTGAGAAATGTGCAAATCAGATTCGGAAGCATTATTGGTTTCCCCGTATGCGCGAAAAGCTGAATGTGTTCATCAGAAATTGTTTGAAGTGCATTTATTATTCGACGTCGCCTAGAAGCAATGAGCGTAATATATATAGTATTCCAAAGAAGCCAGAACCGTTCGATACAGTGCACATTGACCATTTCGGGCCATTGGAGAGTGTGAACTCAAAGCATAAACATGTGTTTGTGGTGATTGATGCTTTCACAAAATTTGTCAAAATGTATGCTACGAATAGTAGTGCGAAAGAATCGATTTGTGCGTTGAAGAGATATTTTGTTGAATACAGTCGTCCCAGAAGAATTATAGATGATCGGGGCACGGCTTTTACGTCATCGGAGTTTAGGGATTTTTGCGGGAACAATAACATTGTACATGTTTTGAATGCGGTAGCTTCGCCACAGTCGAATGGTCAGGTTGAGAGGGTGAATCGGGTGTTGAAAGCAATATTGGCCAAAACGACTGACCCTATAAACCATGTAGATTGGAAACAGAAACTGACGGATGTCGAGTTTGCAATGAATAATACTGTACACTGTGCCACAAAGACGACCCCTAGTAAGCTGCTTTTTGGCGTTGAGCAGCGCGGCAAAGTAGTTGATGAATTGACGGAGTATTTGCATGATGTATATTCAAGAGAAGAAGTTAATTTGTCCGAAATAAGGGAGCAGGCAGAGCTTGCAATACAGAAGTCTCAGTTGTACAATCAGAAATATTACGAGAGGAGCCATAGGCCAGCGAAACAATTTGAACCAGGAGATTTAGTTGTGGTTAAAAATGTAGACACTACGGTAGGGAAGAATAAGAAGCTAATTCAGAAGTACAGAGGCCCTTATGTAGTTCGTAAGCAATTAGGTCATGATCGTTATGTTGTTACGGATGTTGAAAATTGTCAGGTTACTCAGATGCCATATGACAATGTAATTGATTCGTCTAGAATGAAGAAATGGTTGGAACCTCGAGGTAGGCCAGTTGAAACGGACTCAGAAGGCAACACAGATGGTGATAATTTAAGTGATGAATGTACAGATTATGAATTTTTAGATGATAAGCTAGAAGAAGATTCATTGTAAAAGCAATCGAGGTCGATTGAATGTCAGGTTAGGCCGAGTTGTAGTGTATTGGTGGAGGTGGTGCCATGGTGAATGCAACCCTGTTGTGGTTGGGCTTGTCAAGCAGTGTGGCAACTCGGGCTTGCAGCTAAGTTCATGCTGGTCCTTTACCTTTACGTTTTACTTTACTTTTACTTGTGACGCCATTGTTAGAACACGCAAATAAAGTTTGTCTTAAAAGTTTACACAGTTGTTTATATCGAAAGGACTTAAATCCATCCCAGTGCTCATTACAAATATCTGTTTTTTAAAACAAGTGCTTTACTACGTATACAAAGCGATATCTGGTTGATATTCTTCATAAAATGCAATATCGATTCAATGCCCATGGAACTACGATTCTTTGAGAGAAAAGTAACACAAAAATTTGAATATCTGTTTTTTAAAACAAGTGCTTTACTACGTATACAAAGCGATATCTGGTTGATATTAGGTATTGCACAAGTTTAGAATAAAATTAACAGACTGGTAATACAACTTAAATAATTTTGTAAGAGCCTATTTACACGAGGGCTTTCCCCACGTTAAAAGTCATGCGTGACGAGTTTGTTGTCGTGAAGTTGTGAGAAGTCAGCGGGGTAGGCAAACACGCACGGTCAGCGAATTGCAGGGGTTTTTTGACATTTGCTTAACTCATTTTCACACTTTTCTTCAAATTTCAAACAGGCCGAACGTTTTGCTAACAATTATATTTACATCTTCCCTATTATTTAAATTTGAGAAGTTAATAGCCAGTTCAGTGACTCCTAAAATATTTTCAAAAATTTCTTCTTTGTTTAAATCCATTTTTCTTTTAGTAATGAGAATATCAAAATCTACGCGAAAATGTGAATGAAAGAAGAATGGCCGCTTAAACGTAAAAAAAGTCAAGAAAAGTTGCAAGTAAAAAGTCTTCATGTAAATGCGTGAAGATTTACGCAGCAACTTCAAAAGAGAATTGAAAAAAACGCAGGGAGAAAAGCCTTCGTGTAAATAGGTTCTAAGACAAAACATCTACAAAAACAAGTACAGAGCAATTCGGTATGAGTTTTTAACCCCAACGCCATTGAGAATTTTCCTGAAAAAAGCTTCTTAAAACTATCACATATATGTCACGGTTAGTTGATTGAGAGGAAGTGAGTTTAGGCTATTATGTTGCCAATTAATATACATGTTTTCAATAAGAGTTTAGTAAGGAGCCTCAATTATAACAAAAAATGCTTCATATATAATTTGATATTATAGTTTAATATTTTTGTAATAAAGTGGTAACCTCTACCCAACTATTTGACATATTCAACGACGAACACTCGAAACCACAGCCAACTGCACAAGAAAAATGGTATGTGAACGAACGAGTGGCATCGACTCGTCCATTCGGTTTTATACCTTCACCGATATTACTTGAAATACTACAGGTAAGCGTAGAAATTTGTGAAAAATACCAAGTTCTTTATAAAAAATATAACAAAAGATTGCGCACAAATTGTTTTTGGTGTACTTGGGCCATATTCCATACACGATTTGTTGAAATTATTAAAATTTGGCTTAAAATGTGAATTTTCACGTTCACCACGTGTTTCAAAATGGCCGCTGGGTTTTTGGTACGCGTCTGTATTAATCTTTTGTCATATTTATTCAATGATGATATCCTATAATTTCCTTTTGCGGTTTCCACCAGAAGGTCAGTGCTGCGCAAGTGGCTTGGCCTAAGGATGGTTAAAGGCGTCTGAGCAGTTGTCTACATATGCTTGTAACGTACATAACCTCAACGTGTTACTAAATTGTTGCGTTTTGTTTTCAGAATGGCGGACGCAGCTCCAGCCCGTGGTGGATTCCGTGGAGGATTTGGTTCTCGTGGTGGTCGTGGTGGACGTGGTCGCGGTCGTGGCCGTGGACGCGGTCGTGGTCGTGGCGGCAAGGAGGACTCCAAGGAGTGGGTGCCAGTCACCAAGCTGGGTCGTCTGGTACGCGATGGCAAAATTCATTCGCTCGAGGAGATCTATCTGTACTCGCTGCCCATCAAAGAGTTTGAGATTATCGATTTCTTCCTTGGCGCAGCGCTGCGCGATGAAGTGCTGAAGATTATGCCCGTGCAGAAGCAGACTCGTGCCGGTCAGCGTACACGCTTCAAGGCTTTCGTTGCCATTGGCGATAATAACGGCCACATTGGTTTAGGCGTTAAGTGCAGCAAGGAAGTAGCAACAGCCATTCGTGGTGCCATCATTCTGGCGAAGCTGTCTGTGGTGCCTGTGCGTCGTGGCTACTGGGGCAACAAGATCGGTAAGCCCCACACCGTGCCCTGCAAGGTGACTGGCAAGTGCGGTTCGGTGTCGGTGCGTTTGATTCCGGCTCCGCGTGGTACTGGCATTGTGTCGGCTCCCGTGCCCAAAAAACTGCTGATGATGGCCGGTATTGAGGATTGCTACACCTCTGCTCGTGGTTCGACTGGAACTTTGGGTAACTTTGCCAAGGCCACCTATGCTGCCATTGCCAAGACGTACGCCTACTTGACACCCGACTTGTGGAAGGAGATGCCTTTGGGTGCTACACCCTACCAAGAGTACGCAGATTTCTTGGCTGACAAACCAGGCAGTGGCGCCCGTCAACACGTTGAGGCCTAAGCTTTGTTGTGCAGCCCGAGTTGTTTCTCAGCAACTTTGAGAACCATTTAAATAAATGAGACGACCTTGAGAAAATACTAAACTAATTGAATGTTTTGGGGGAAATTGCGAATTTCAAGCGAAGGGTGCTGACGGGAACATAAATCATAATCTTGAGCGGAATCAGGTTTTCACTCTCAGAGTTAAATATTTCTATGCTATAGATCGTTGAATCGTACCAGTACCTTGGAGGCAGATTATTGTCAAACTCCTTTGAATAGACAGCTTTATCGCAATCCGGTTCGATCCGTGCGCATCGACCACTAGCAGCACGAACGCAATTTCAAGTAACTAACGAGCCGATTGTTGGCTCCAATTATTTTCCCAATTTTCAAATTAAAAACCCAAATCGTCATATTTTTTAGTTAAATCTTTTATTAATAATAATTATTCTAAAATGCATATTTTGCCAATCAAGATCCATTCAGCAGCACATCAATCTGTAAGAAAATGGAGAAATGGGTTAGATGCCATTGTATTGCCTTCAATTAAATTTATTTCTTGTTTTAATCAGACAATCCTAACCATCATAAGCGAACTTCTGGTGGAAACCGCAAAAGGAAAAGCTAACAGTTATCATCAGGAATAACGTAACGAAAATACTAAATGGAGGAAATTTACACTCACCTTCAAAAATTTGCGCCAAGCCCTCTGCGTACAGTTGACACCCGCACCAGAATTGTGCACTGAAATGAATGAATTCATTAGTATTGAATTACTTATACATTAAATGCTTTTTATGAAGACGAGTCAGACAATCCTAACCGTCAGCGTACTTCCGGTGGAAACCGCAAAAGGAAATGCTACAAGTTCTCATCATTTGAAGGGAAACTAAGCAGCTATTTCTATAAAATTGTTATAATTACCTGGTGCATTGTCCGCATAAACAGGCAGCACTCGCCATCCAAGGTTTAGTGACGCTGTAAAGAAAAGCCTCAATTTTAATATATTCACACACATTTGCAACAGCAAAAATGTTGACGAGTTTATTGTCAGGCCTGTTGAGCTTGAATGTTGTGTAATCGTCATAAATACTTCCGAATCAAAGTTTCATCATAAATTATGTGCGGTGTGGCCATAACTAACGACCTTCACTTACCATCGTTGCCTGGAGTAGTTAGCAGCACTGGCTGATCCATCAAGAGTTTATAACCTGCAAGAAGGAAGAATTTGATTAGTTCATGTTTTTTATCCATTCGACTATGTAATATTCTTGAATTGATCAGTGTAGTGGTTGGTTGTCTGTCATGATTTACATCAGTACAGGTCTGTGATAATAATTATCATCAGGGTGAATAGAGAATGATGGACGTTCGAGAATAGACAGAAATTAAGTTACACACCTTTGACGACTTCCTAGTCCTCTATTGCCGCATAGTTGCTGCTGGCAGTAATTATTCATCCCAACCTTAAAAAGGTGGCCATTTTACACGTGCTCTGCAGGTCCGCCCTGGGAAGGCGTCAAGACACGTGGCCCGTCAGCATGTAACGCCACTTCATATTTCTATAAAGCAAAAGAATATTTTATATTTTTAATACTGAGTTTTTTCTATATAGTATTAAAAGTAGTTTGGCTAGAATCAGCGTTGCCGTTTAATCTTTTGTTCGGCACTTTCTTGGTGCAAAATGATCTTGAAAGATACAAGAAAATCCGCGCGAAAGTGCAAAACTCAGTCTCGTCATCCGGTATCATCATTTTAGTTCTAACTTTTACACAAAGAATTTTTATTGAATAAACTTTAAAAATTATGGAGACTTACTATCCACATGTGCACTCAGCTAAAGTTGGCGAACGAAAGAAAGAGCAACATGGCGTCAAGGCAAGTCAATGCAACTAGCAGAAGTAACTAGTTGCGCCAACGAGTAAATTTGTGGCGAAAAGCAAAAGTGACGAGCTGCGTGGCTAGTGTGGTGAATTGTACAAATTTAACTTGACAACTGCAGTCAGCTGTTGGCCAATTCCAACTATTTATTTTCTCGATTGTGTCTACAAAAGTTTTGGGGGCTTAATTTGTAATTAATCAACTGTAGGGACATCTTGGGCTTTAAGCGCGATAATGCGCGAAGCGTAACGCGTACAATTGGCTGTCGTGCAGGGTGCGCCTAGCGGGCAGTGGCGTAGAAGATGTGTCCGTCTTTAACCAGGCCGGAGTCGCATTTGGCTGCAACAACTTTTTTTGCGAAAACGCACCCGGGCGAGGTATGTGGCAGCAACGGGTTGCCTCTAACGCCCAACTCCATCGCAATACTGGGTCGTGCTCAGCGACTAAAGGAGATACGGCATCCAAACTTGTGCCAATATTTGGATTTCGTACGTGGCAAACACGGTGCGTAGAGACGCCCCTTAATTCCACACAAATATTTACTGTTCTTTCCACCCTTAGAGCGCATCATAGTGGTGTCCGAGTACTTTGGCAACACGTTACAAAAAAAGTCGAAAGGCGCACTTAGTGAACAGCAAATTGTGCGCATTTTCTACCAAATCGCCTGTGGCATAAAGGAGCTTAGCGACCACAATTTGGTGATTCACAGTCTCGAACCGAAGCACATACTGCTGGATCAGTGCGATAATGTGAAGCTCTTCAACTACGGTCTTTTTTACATGACCAGAGGCGGCGACTATGTGCCCTTTCCCATTGGGTACGTAGCACGATCCCACCTATTCTACACGCTTAAGTTACATTTTATCTGATTTATTTATAACTTGCAGCAACATACGCTACATGCCGCCGGAACGCTTTGTCGGCGCCAAGTGTAACATCAAAAGTGATATTTGGTCACTGGGCATGATTGTGGCAGAGTTGCTGCTGCAAACGCCTCTCTGGCCTAATCTGAAAATCTCAAATATCTCACGTAAAATACTCTCATTTTGTCAGGCAAATAATGTGTTCGAAAAAATCGCACGTGAACACAACCGGCTCGAACGCTACCAGCAACTAAACAAGGAGCTGTGTGCGCTCGTTGAATGCTGTCTTTCGGTTTCACCTGCTAAGCGTCCACTACCCACTGTACTCATTGCACACTCGCTTTTCACTAGCAATATGGCCATCTATGGCATAACGCCTCCAGAGCGATCGTCTGTCTTGCTGTTGCGCTGTCCCCTTGAGCAGATCTACTACTGGTGGCAGTTGGCCGGTGGCGATGTGCAGGCAGAGCTGAAGAAGGAGGGGCTTATACGCAGCGAAGCGCCCATACTGGCCATACCACAGGTGGTGTGCTTGAGCGGGAACATTGTAGGCCCCAAGCGTAGTCAGTCGTATTTGATGGACGATCGTGTGGTGCCGCTCAAGCTGAACAATCTGTACGAGCGCTTGTGCAACTTGCCTGCCATGGCCTATTTTCCGCTCATACACTCACCAAAATTTCCGTACTGCTTTGGCACTGGCATGAATACGCTGCCGCTGGTCATACGAGAGAAGGACATTGAGTATCAGTTCCATCGCGTGCGGCTATTCACGCGGCTGCTGAAGGTGACCGACCGCAAGGTGTGCTGTCGAACTTTTTTCAAATTGGTTTTTCTCTGCTGTTTTAGGGCTATCCGTACACAAGTGATTTGATACAGCGTGAAGCTGCCGTCGATATCCCACCGCTGCTGCGCGGCCCCATTTGGGCATGTCTCTTAGACGTTATACCGAATGGTAGCTACGAGAAGATCGACAAGTTCACACCCACATCAACTGATCGTCAGGTGGGTGCGAATAAAAGTGCCTCTTAAAAAAAACGTACAATTGCAATTGTAAACCTATTCAAAACTTATGTTTTATTTGATGCTAGATTGAAGTCGATATACCACGCTGCCATCAATACGATGAACTGTTGTCATCGCCGGAAGGCCACTGCAAACTGAAACGGCTGCTCAAGGCCTGGGTGACTGCACATCCGCAGTACGTCTACTGGCAGGGCTTAGACTCGCTGACCGCACCGTTCTTGTATCTGAATTTCAATAATGAAGGCAAGCCACAAATGTCATTGTTAATTACAACTCGTTTTAAGCAATTTTCCTTGTAATCTCTCTTCGCCAGAGTTGGCATTTCTCAGCCTCTACAAGTTCATACCAAAGTATCTGCAATGGTTTTTCCTCAAGGACAATTCAGCCATCATTAAGGAATACCTTAGCAAATTCTCACAACTGACGGCATTCCATGAGCCCATTTTAGCCAAACATTTAGCCAGCATCAATTTTATACCGGAGCTTTTTGCCATTCCATGGTTTCTCACCATGTTTTCGCGTTAGTCTTAACATTAAATTTGTTATGTACATTTCAACTCAAACTTTTACCTTTGCAGACGTCTTTCCACTACACAAAATACTGCATCTCTGGGACAAGCTAATGCTGGGCGACAGTTCGTATCCGCTGTTCATAGGTCTGGCAATATTGAAACAACTCAAGAGCACTCTGCTGGCCTCAGGTTTCAATGAATGCATTTTACTCTTCTCCGATCTGCCAGACATTGGCATGGAGAACTGTGTCGTTGAATCGCAAAAGATGTACGAAAGCACACCGAAAAGCATATCGCACCGCGTTCACGTGTTGCGTGCACAGCCGCTAAATGAATTTGTATGTTCTTAGGTCTTAAAAGAGTCCTGCAAATTTTAATTAAAATCATTCAAGGATATTACACCCGATGTTACATTGGCGCATCTACAAGCGGAAATGTGCCCGCGCCTCAGCGCCAACGATTTTACGCATTTACTGCATCACGCGCCCACGGAAATGGCTGCGCTGGACCTGCGCAGCGTTGTGGAGTTTGCGCACGTGCGTGTGCCAGGCAGCATCAATGTACCGTTTGCAACGCTGCAACTGACAGAGCATCGTCTAGATGGGCTCGGTGTGCCGCAGCTCGACGACACACTGCTAACTCGCATTGTGGTCTGCATCAGTAACGTGCACGAGCATGCAGTGGAGGTGAGTTGCTTGTAGATGTTATGTTTTTGTTGATTTACTTGAAAATTGCATATGTTTTGTGCAGTTTTCCAAATTCCTGGTGGAGTGCGGCGTGCTGCGTGTCTGTGTTCTACATAAAGGCTTTAATATTCTGCACACAATCGAGCCGAATATACTAATTTCGAATTGATGAACAAGTCTTGCAACTACAACAATTACAACAATATCTATGCTTATCTCGGAATGCGTTTTTTTGTACGTTTGAAACAACCCGTATTTTTGTATCTTTTCTAAAGCGACTTTTGTGATTTATGCAATAGTTTGTAGCATTTTTTGGCTAAAAGTAATTAAATGCAATTCTTTACATGTATTTGAAAATGTAAAAATGGAATGACCGTTTCATTAATCGATTGATTGGTATGTATGGCAGGCAAAGTGTTAATCGGATGCTAGGCAAGCTTCTGAACAGTGTTTGTGAAAGTTAATAGCTTACTACTTCGGAGATGGATTATGTTTTTGTATATGTTTGGCTAGAAGAAACATGTGTTCATCAAGTGGCGAATTTATTTCAGCGGTGAACAACTCTGCATTTCTGTGGCCTTTCATAATTTGGAGAGAAGTTGACAAAGTTGAAAGAGTAAATAAAGTCGACACAATTTGTTTGATATCTTTTATTTTTAAATATTTTCAGCTAAATGTTAACTAAGGGCTCAGATATACGTTAATCTACGTATATATGTTTATATATATATAACTACAAATATTTACTCGACGCCCTTATTACATTTTATTGTGAAAAAAATTAGTCATTTTAGTGTGTCATGCGCTATAGGCAATTTTATTAAGGTATATACAGAGGAGTTTAAATATATATATTTACTGTTTGTATGTATATTATTAACTTTACTAATTGTAAAAAAGAGCAAAACAAAGTCAGTACAAATATGTATTTCCGATTATGCAGTTGTCAGTGGTTTAGCCTTTTTATTTATTGCACTATGCCGTACAAGTTGCGCATTTCCTGCATACTCGTATGTATATATGTAAATGTAAAATAGGTATTTGGTTTGTTGACATACTCTACAAAATTTCTTAAGGGAGTTTAAAATGATCGTAGGATCGCAATGTCAACAAACTTTAAGTTGTGGACTAGCCATGGAAGCAGAGTTATTGAAAAAAGTTAGAGTTTAAGAGAAAAGAAACGAATACAAATATTGTGGCAGTGCAAATGACAACTTCTACAAATAGTGTCAAAGCAAAAATGTTGTTGCTTAGTGCATTTAATTGCATTGAAGCTCCTAAAACCAATAAATCAGCTGCAAGTTGAAAAAGGCTTTTCTATAAATTTTAGTAATAACAATTTTCTTACTGCGATTGTCCAAAAAAATTGCATACAATTATTAGTTTCGTTTTCATACAAAAAAATTAAGCTAGAAAAGTACACTACACAGTTTGTCGCTTGTAATTTTTCTCATTATTCGTTTAGTAGAGCTAGTAAAGTTTGGCACCGAATACTCGTACAACAGCACTAACTGTGTAGACTGTCTGCCTATATGTCGTTGGGTAAGTCTTTCTATATGCATTTGAACCTGCTACACGCATACACTGCACCTTTGTGTGGCTGTGTGTGAGTGTAAGAAATTGTTTTGGCTTCATATTCGTTTATTAAGTTGCAAGAGTGGGTCAATATTCAAGTGGGCTATGTTGAGTTGGCGGTTTGGTCAATTGTTTACAAAGAATAGTGCCAATTGTTGGTTTCAACTGCACCGCAATTGGCAAAAATCAGTCGAAAATTACGCGCGTTGGTCATTTGTGTGTTGTGTTTGTTTGTATGTTTGTTTCAAATGCACTTCAGATACGTTTCAGTACAGTTAAAATGGAATTCGTTGCTTTGCTGTCTCGTGTGTGTGTGTATGCAATTCTGTACTTTTACACATTTCTAACTATTGAATATTCACTTCAATATTTGTTGTATTGTCGCGCATCTTTTGCATCTTTGTTAGGTGAAAGAAATTAAAAAGCAAAAATAATAATTGAAGAATATTTTGTTACCAAAAAATCAACATAAACTTGAAAGTAATACAAAAAAATAATGAAAAAATTTGGACAAACAAGAAAAAAGTAATAAAATACAATTAAAAATATATTTAAAAATCAAGACAAAACAAACAATATGAAATATAATATTTAATACCAAGTTTTTAAAACCAGAAAATAAACAACAAACTAATTTATAGAAATCTTTCAAATGTAGATATTTTTTCAGTTTTTATTTTTTGTTTAAAAGTATTGCTGAAAATTATAAAAAAATTGTTAATTTAATTAAAACATAAAAAAATCTTGCAATTGTAGCAATATTTTTACTTTTAATGTTTTGTTTACAATTATTGCCGAAAATTCAAATTTTTTTGTCCAACTAAAATATAAAAAAAATGCAAATTTCGAATTGTTCACTTTTAATTTTTTGTTTACAATTATTGCTTTAAATCGAAAATATTTATTGAACTAACTTAAATAGACAAAACTCTTCAAAATGTTAATGTTTTTTTGTTAAAAATGTTAAATTAAATTTTTAAATGCTTACATTTGCATTAAACTAAAGCAAATATGATGGGTTTCTTTCATTTCATTAAATTAAAACAAAACTAAAAGATATAAGAAAAGTAAATTTTTATTACAGTACCTGTAAACAAACTAAAACAAAATGTATAACTATGGTTTTTTACAAAAAACAATACCTCCGCAAATATTTCAATTTATTATTAATTTTTTCATTTTGTTTTGTGTACAGTTCTTAGGTGAATTTTAAAAATGTATAAATGTATATTAATATTTTCAGTATCAAAATGTGTTAAATTGTGTCACTTTGTTTCTTCCTTTTACCTATTTCAGTTAAAAATTTTGTGAAGAAATACAAATCTGCAACAATTGATTAATTAAAAAAGTTGTAAAAATTGTTGTCGGTTGATTTTGTTCTTTATTAAAAAAAAATATCATACAATAACTTTCCGAAAATTAAAAAATTTTCTAGTTGAATTTTATGATTTCATTTTTATGTCAATTTGTCTCGTTTACAGTTGTTGGCAGAAGATTTAAGAAAAAATAGATAATTGCTTCAATTAATAGAACTAAAAAAATTAACAAATAAACAATGAAAAAAATCACTTTTGCAAACATTAAGGTTTCTTCTCTTTTATTTCACTTTCTTTTGTTTACAGTAAAAAAAATAAAAATTGTACAACTATTTTTAATGTCAAATATTAAACGAAAAATTAAATTGTCTACATATTCAACGTGTTTTAAAGTTTTTTGTTTACAGTTAATGGAAGAAAACTTAAAATCACACAACTATTTTTGATGCGAAACCAAAATGAAAGTTTGTTATAAAATCAAAAGACTCAAAACTATTTTCAGTGTGTTACAGTGTCGTCTTTCATTACAAAGGTTTTTGCATTTTCCTCATTAAATATTTTCTTCACTACGAACAATTACATATTACATAATTACTTTAATTAGTTTCAATATTGCGTCACATGTTTCCATACTTTCATACAAGCTTTACACAGTTAGAGTTAATAAAAAATATCGTCTTGCTTTGTTTGTTTGCATGTAATTTGTCAATGCTAAAAAAAAAACAAGAAGTTCATTCATTTCACATTTGACATCGGAGAACATTTAGCAAAAACATCGAGTCCTAACGAATTAAATTAAAGAAAAGTGGGGAACAAACAATGGTATTAACTATTAAGCGGGTTTGGTTGGTTGGTTGTTAATACACACACATATTCGTTAATTACAGACTTACAAATTAGCAATATGCAATATTTATATAGAGTTATTTATATAATTATCATACATTTAATGTAAAAAAGAGTTTACACGGTGCATTGTATAATTCGCACATTAATGATATTTTAAGTTTAAATATTTTGAATATTTGTTCCTTAGTTGGCGAGATTTCTTCTTCTAGTGTTGTGCTGTGTGGTCTGGTGTTGTGTTCCGTTGCATTTTCGCTAAATTGTGTCTGCGGATTAGGTGCTTCTTGTCTTTGCTCGCTCGCGAAAAAACTCTGCTAATATCAGTTGTACAGTGTTTTCAGCTGCTTCAATTACTTCGAAATGACTTTTATTGCCGATTCACATGCCCGACTCCGCAATGCCTTCGTCATCTGCAAGAGGAATGGGTTTCGAATAAGAATGGGATGGGAAGTGATTTCAAATTTTGGCCAATAATGCAGCCACATGCATAATGAAGTAAAAGTAGTTGAGGAAAGAAATTAGTGTGGGCGAGAAAATATGTATTACATGAACATAATAAATCGTTTAAGAACAAAAATACTTCACAATACTTCTACGTAAATTGCGTGCAAATGATTTTATAAACAAGAAATTTAACTGATTTTGCTGCATCGTCGCGCTTGCAGCTAACCAACCCAACTACGGCAAAGTTTGCTCAGAAAAAAACCTTAACAGGCTCACAAATGAACAGCTGAGATTTAACTACGTAGGAGTGGCTGCCCCAGGGTGAAGCCTACCTAAGCCATGAAGGCCCATTGTGGTACCACAAGCAATCGAGCTTAAGACGGCTCACTCATTGAACCATTGGCTTGACTGACTTACTAAAATTTATATAAATTCATGGTCTCATATTCAACTTTTTGACTTGATTGGAATATGATTTTATCTGCATGAACTACAAAACTATTAACTCGTTTTTTTATTAAGAGGTTTTCTTGTTTTGAGCCATGTTCGTTGTATTTCACTAATTTTCTACTTTCTAATTTTGTACAGCTTATGTAAGCAAAAAAAAGCTAGAAATTAAATACAAGATTCACTCTTCACTCTTTATGCTGTCAATAGTTCTGCACTTTTAGGAGAATGCCTTCGGTATTTTTGAAATATTAATCTTAGCCAAGGGGAAAACATGCATGAGCAGAATCAAGTTAGTGCCAGCAAAACAGCCATGGGTTGCAACTACTATATACCAACTATATACAATAAAAAATACAAACAACATATGATTGTATGTACGACTACAAAAGTACTGTACAATGTCTACAAACCCATGAACGGATTGGCGTATATAATGCCGCCGTTTTCACCGACACCACCACTACCAACACCTTTCAAAGCGGCCGCCTTCACGCCGTTCTTACACAATTTCGTGTAATTTTCCCCATCACCGACCAGCGTCGCTATGTCGTCGTCGTCGTTGCGCGTATTGCAGCTGCTACCGAGCAATTGATCGTAGCAGCTGACGTCCGTGCTGATCACGTCCACATCGATGTCGTCGTCGTCCTTCTCCAGACTGTTGCGATTGCTGCCGCCAATCGAGCTGTGCATGGCGTGCGAGTCTTCGTAGCTGCCGCCGCCGCTGTCGTCGTTGGCATTGTTCAGCGCCTCGATGTGCGTTTCGTAGTCGTCGTCGAACAGCTCCTCCTCGTCGACTTCGAGCGAACGCCGCCGAAATACATCGTCGTCCAGGTCGCCATCATTGCCCGAACCCGAACCGCTGCCCGAACCACTGCCAGACCCGGAAACGGAAGCCGAGCCGCCGCCATTGCTGCCATGCGCCACAATCATAATGTCCTCCTCGGCGAAGCTGAGTCGCACATTGCCTGCACCGCCAGCGGCAATGCCATTGCTGCCATTGCTAATACTGCCCACTATGCTGCCGCGCGGTCCGCCGCCAACAGCACCGCCACTGCTGCCGTTTTTGCCACTATTGACAAGTATGATTTCGTGGCTGAGACTATTCTTAATATCACAGGACGAGGCGCTAAACGTAATCAGCTGCGATTTGCGCCGATGCTGCAGCGTGTTGTGGCCATTACTGGCCGTGCCGCTGCCGCCATTGCCCACTGTCCCGCCCACCACATTGCCGCCGATGCTGATCACGTCGATTGCGCCCTCCTTGCAGATCATCGAACTGGGCTTGTTGTCAACCAGAACGATAACCACCGAGTTGTTGTTATCGCTCTGGCTGACCGAATGTCATCTCTCCGCCGCATCGGCCATCGTGTAGGTCTGTGCTTGGACAGCGGCGGCGGCGGCGCTAAATGACGACGTTATGGAAGCGCTGTGTGCGGCGCCGCCGAATCCGGTCAGCGGCTGCTGGTCGTCGTGTATGATGGCCGCGTTCTCGTTGTCGATCTCTTCGGCCTCCTCCGGCTGCAGTTCGTGCGCCTCCATGTGACCCTCAATGGTGGCGATCACCTCGCCGTTCTCATCCAGCTGCTGTTGTTGCCCTACTCCGATGCAGCGGCGAGTTGCAGCAGCGTGTGGGCGTGACCATGATCGCGTTTGTGCATTTTTGTTGGTTATGTTTTATGAGTGTGTGTGTGTGCGTGTGTTCGAGCAATTCGATTTTCACGATGATGGTGCGAAAAGAAAGAAATTTTCGTATTGCTTTGTTAGTGACAGCAGTAAACCCAACACCTCGCTTAGTTTTTTTTATTAGAGATATATAACAGTAAATTTTTGTAAAGTAAATGAAAAGAAAAAATTAGTAAAAATATTTGAAGAAAACGTGTGAAGGCATTTGTTTTCAGACATAATTGTGCATATATATAATAAATATAAATAAATATGATAATTGTTCGATTTGCGAATAATCAAAGTCAATCAAACAAGTTTTTTAAAAAACCCATTAATTAAGTTTTCTTTATTGCTTGCGAAACACCTAATGACATTTAATGATGCAAGGGTCTTTCACCAAAAACTATTGGATACCTACATATTTACACATTATATTTTCCTTGTAATCATTTCGTTTACTTTTTTTAAACTGAAATAAAGAAGCTAGAATAAGCCATTAAGAAAGATTAGCCAACTGCTGGGATGTGACTCCACCATAAGTTCGCAATGGATTTAATCAGCATTTAATTCTCTTTTAGACAATTTTTAAATATTCTCAAACACGAACGCGCTTCATGATTGAATTTAGAACATTACCCAAGATTTTGGGGCTATCTCCCCTAAATGTTGCATTTAATTACTACTCTATAACAGTGATGGAATTTGGGTCCAAGAGTATCATATCAAACATCAGCATAGGAGTGTACCATATTCAAGCAAATTGTATCAATTCCAATTCCAAGCTCCCAATTAAGTGAAAGACCAATTTAATAACATTTTTATTAATAAACAGTTTAAAAGTTGTATTCGAAACTAAAATGTATGTTTAACAACACATGAAATTCACTTCTAATTTAAGCAAGAAACATATATATGTAGTTTATTCTAAATAGGAATCATTCTCAGGTACATTTGCATAGGATAAGTCAGTAGGAAGCTTAAAATCATAACAACATTTATTACTGGCTTTCCAGAAATCTTTCGTTTGCATTAAGGACGAATCAGTGCTTAATTGTAAACGGTTTCGGTTTGCTTTTGATTAAATTTTTACAGGGAATACGCTTCACTGGCAGAAGAGTGGGGAATAGATAAAATACCTCTAACAACTCTTAAAATCTTTGATTCATTTTTTAGGCAAGAAACTTTTTCCCAAAATTCAGTAATTCCAACGTTTTAAAATTCTTCATATTCTGATAGTGACCTATACTCATTGTTAATTTCTTCGAGATATTTAATCTCTTTGGGAAAAAGCTTGGAAACAATTGGAACAACAGTATTTGTTTCACCCGGCAAGACATGCTCGGGTGAAAACTTTGGCTGAAAGTTTAATATTTCACTATTAAAGTTAATTCTGTTTCTTAAAGAATAAAGAAACTTAAAGAATAAGAAAGCTCAAGACACTTTCTTTAAATTTCGAAACATCTTCATCAGATATAACCCCTAAGCCAATTAACAAATCTACTCCAACTCCACAATGCACATCACCAACAGGTAATTAATATTGAAATTTATGTCGTACATATCTTCACCATCAATTACTTCTTTTTTCAAAAAATGTCTTGCTAAATGGTGAAAAACAAATATGCAATTCTTGGAAGAAATGTGTGAATTCGTGCGTCTTCTGCTTGCATTGAAGATGGTAATATGACAAAAACTATCCATAACTATTTAGGGATGTTAAGCTATGTCACCAATTTTCCTTTTAAGGTTGCCATACAATTTGTAAAAATGTTTGTTTTTAGTGCTAAAAGGCAATAAAAATGTTTCTTTTCGTTACTCGACCAGTGTGTACCAAAAGCGAGGCCTAACGAGGTACCAACGCACTTCTTAAACTGTGACTGTATCAAAAAAGTACAATAGTATCAAGAATTCCATCAGTGCTCTATATATAAATTTATGATATTTTTGTCGAGCATATTCTATATATATATCTAATTTAATTTTTGTAATGTATTAATAAACAACTTTTTGTAAGACCACTCAGAAGTCGTTTTATCTGTTTCACCGAGCGATCATCGAAGAAACATCTTCCCGAAAATGCCAAAAGGCAATTTCAGAGACGAAGTTCATAAACCTCACGCTGCCAAATAAAACGATATACCTCGTCATCGCGGGCGATGTTACTATCATTTTGCAAAGAAAGTAAATGAAGACTGACTACAGAAATGATCCTGTGAAGTATAGTCTTAACTTAAACATGCCAATACTGGGCTATTTCAGCCACGTTTTGCATGAACCGAATGTGAATTTTACAGTGGTCTCATATATGCGAGAACGAACGACAAAAACCCATAGTGAATAACACAAAACGAAGCAAACACAACAAATCCAGTTCCCCATACCCCATAACAGACCACATGTTCATGGCGATGAAAATAAAGCAACAACAATGGCACAACCCAAACACACTGTAGCTGCCTGTGTTGCTATTTTTAGTGGTTGCTTACGGCTGGTTTGTGTTCATGAGTGATGAGTGCTAATCGGGCAGCGGAGTGGTGTGCGAGGTAGCATTTCATTCAGTAACCAAGTCCAACAACAACAATATTTTGTGTATGCGCTGTTGATAAACGAGCACATGGCACTGAGCTGCCGGGTACAACAAACTTTAATAGAAAGTTGAAACATGTTGGCCTTAGTCAGCGTTTATGAGGTGGGGAAGGTTTATACCTAGAACCAAATTTTACAGTTTAGTGTCAATTTGTTAGTACTTTATAGGAAAAGGGCCTTATGAAGAGGGCGTTGCGAAATAAATGTTCCATTTAAGAAAAAGAATGTTTGGTTTTCAATATTGTTAGTCAGTACATCTATCAAAGTTTATCTATAAAATAAGCTTCAGAAGCCGCTATTTTTAAATGCGCAGGACTAAATAAATCTTTGCTTCAAATTTCTGTAGCGTGTAGAAATTATAACAATGCGATAAATCAATTTTCATATACCTATGTAAAGAAAATTTAAAGTATTGATACAGATACATTTTAAAATACACATGTACCTATTTATTTAGATTATTTCCGCTGTGAAGCTTTCAAAACTTGGACCAGGACAACCTCAGTGTAAACACAAATTTTCACATACATCAAAACTATGATAAACTATTCAGCAACACTTAACAATATCAAAAATAAATGCCTTTACACATTGTTTACTTCGTAAACGAATAAATAACAACACCAATAAAACGAAAGTTATCAATATAAAATTTTGTTAGTCGAAAAAAATCAATTAGGTAAACGTTAAGCCAGTAGCAAATCAACAGAACTCACCTTCATAGCCTTCGTTATCGTGAATCTCACGCGCCGGACCAACAATGTTCTCCTTACCCTCTAGCACAGCCAACAGACATTGATGTATGCAAATGTATTGCTGTTCAGTTTGGACCATCCAAACTCGTTCTACAAGTAAGAATCAAAAATAAAAAATTTATATTTTTCTACTATAAAAAAGCTGATGACTTCGATTCGACAAACCTTTACGCATTGCATACACAATGCCAAAGATATCGACATAGTCTGATGTCTTTATCTGTTGCAGTATGCGATCGAGCGTTATGAATGTGCCCGACCGACCCACGCCAGCACTGCAGTGCACCACAATCGGACGCTGCTCGCTGCCCACGCGATCGCGGAATGCACGCACGAAACGCACCAATGTCTGCGGTGGATTAGGCACACCAAAGTCCGGCCAGGTGGTGAAGTGGAAGTGGCGCAGTATGCGCTGTTCGCTGCCCTGTAATTACAATAAATTTCACATTGAAATCAATGAATGGGTTCGAAGAGCTTCTTTTTCAATAACTCGTACCCTGCAGAGCATGAACTCAGTCATCACCCAGTCGGCATAGTGACTGTCGTTCAGTATTTGCACTTTGATGTCGCCGTAGAAGACGGGCACCGTGTCGTTTGGCCAGTACTGATCGCACTTTTCGCGTCCCTTCTCGAAGCAGCGCGTCAGCATGACAATGGCGCGCGAATTGCTCTCCCAGCACATGCGCCAGAAATCGTCACGCGTCGAGTGCAACGGTCCCTGCGTCACGATAAACTCGCGTGGCGAATTATGGCCAGGCACATAATTGGCATTGATATAGTCCGAGCCCTCATCGTCATCCACCGGCTGCAGTTTGAAGCGCGAGTGGTCGTATGGCAAAATGTTGGTGAAGCGATTCTTGGGCCGATTGCAGGGCAGGTCGGCAAATGTGCATGGCTGATCGCGGCCGACATGCTTCAGCTCCTCGAACTCTTCGCTGAAACGGAAGTCCGAGTCGGCGGACATGAGGCGGTAGTGTTCGGCAAAGTTCTTAATCAGTATTGGACGGTTCTGTTCGATGACGCTGTCCGGCAGGGACATATTGTCGTTGGCGCGTGAGTCCTTTGTGGCCTTGCGGCAGCTGTTGCGACGTCGCTTGAAGAAGATCAGCGTCACCAGCAGTATGAGAATGATAGTCAATGGCACTGTGATGGCGACTATCAGCGATGTGTTGTCTTGATCTGTGGGGGGGGGGGGGGGGGGGGGGGGGGGAGAAATTTGGTCATTAAAATTGTGTAATGCGAACTTTTTACATGTCCGTCTCTCTTAATATCCCATGTAAAATATGTGGAATAACTTACCCGGCGATGTTAATAGATCTATTAAAAGATCATTTTTATGGCAAGACATATGATTTGGATAAAATACATAATGATTTGAATTAATTATTGAATTAAAAATTACTTCCCAAAACGGATTTAAATCGTTTGAATTTAACTAAACGATATTCGTTTGAATAAAAACTTTTATCATCGCAAGTTTCGGTGTGAATCGAAAACCCTTTCGGTTTGGGACCTCAGACAAATTTTTGCCGAGTAAAAACAATTTCAATCAACTCAACTTTATCCTGAGACTTTCATTAACCTTTGTGTATCTCCACAATTAAAATCTTATACATAAAATCTAATATATTTACGCACTTACCCGTTTGTATTGGGAAGCTGTAGGCTGTGTCCGTGAATTTATCTGGCGCCGTGAAGGCACGCACCTTCACTCGATACGTTGTGCCCGATTTCAAAGGGCCGTTGCAGTAGCCAATCTTACGATTGTCGCAATTTTCCGTACCAATGGTGAAATCCTCCACCGAACGATTATCAAATGGATAGTAGGGATCAATAACCTGATACGGCAACCAGACGCTGTACGATTGCACATCGTGCCAGCTGGGCATTTCCAAACCGGACGCGTTCTTTGTGTCATCCTCAGCCACAATAATAGTGTACCAACGCACCTACATCATAAAATTGACCAGTTAGTAAATGAGTTAGAAGACTTGGAGTTTCGAGAGAGAGGCTCACCGGTCCATTCTGATCGGAGAAGTAGTTCTTGCGGAAGCGTATCTGTATGGTCGCCGAACTGCGGTAGACTTCGGTGGGCACCACTTGTGTGGCTGGGCGCGGGGGCGCCAATATGGGCATGGTCTGCTTGTACTCGCGTTCTGGTCCATAGCCAATAGAGGTTTTCGCTTGAATCTTGAACACGTACGTTTCGCCAGGCTTTAAGTTGCGAATGGCACCACTCGTCTCTGCCGAGTTGAAGTCTTGTGTCCTCGTCTCGGACATGTTGTTGATGTTGGTGAACGTGATCGAGAATTGTCGTATCACACCGTTGGCCTCGCTTAGCGGCAATAGCCATTCGAAAATGATCTCACTCGGCTGCACATCGATTGGATGGAAACGCTCTACACGTCCGGGCACAGCTTCGTTGGTGCTAAAGCTCGCTGACAGTGGCGAGCTGCTGCGCAACACCGACGATTCGGTGCCGGAACGCACCACCACCGTGAATGTGTAGTTGCGATGTGGGCGCAGATCGACGATGGTTATTTCATTGCGTGGCGTTATGTTTTGAGCGAGTATATTGTCGGCAGTCAGGTACTGCACATCAAAGTCGTTGTATTCCCCCTTAGGAATATCCCATCTCAGCGAGATCTCCGTATCGGTGATGTTGGTGGCATGCAGTTGAGTGATGGGTTCGGGGAATAGGCGATCCTGTCGCTGAATGGGCAAACTGGACACGCCGCCACTAACCGTCCAGACGGTGATGTTGTACAGACGCCCGGGAATCAGACCGATGAAGGTCACCTTGCGATCGGTGTCGTTGGCCAGTTTCTCCTTGTCCTTTATCTCGGGATCACCCAACGAGAAGCGATAAATGTCGAACTTGGAAGAGGATTGCGGGGTGGGCGTATATGAGAGCGTTATGGTATCGCGCTCATCTTCCTGCTTATCATTGACCACCACCACTTCGGACTGTATGAGCGGCATTGTGCGCGTGGAGAGGTGGGTGGTGCGCGAAAAGATGCCATACGAAGTAGTTTGTATGTCGAATTTGTATTGCACACCGGGCATAAGGTCACCAATTAGAACTCGCACTGTCGACGAGTCGTCTGCAAAAGAATAAGCAAATTAGTGACAGTTCGATTTTTCAATTAGTTTTGCATTAACTAACCGGATTTATTTTCTGTAACGGTTTTGGATTGCATTTTCGTAGGATTATCAGTGGGCCACCATTTCAGAGTGTACCATTCAACACGTCCCTCCGGTTTGGGCCACTCCAGTGTGATATTGCGCGAATCGACCAAAGGAATTATGTTGGACACCTCATTTGGCGGCACAGTGTAAACCACTTCTTGCGGATTCGGACTTTCCACGCCAAAACTGACTGCGTTCACTTGTATGGTGTACTTTTCGCCTTTGGTCATGTCCGTTATGTCGGCCTCGGTGGCGCGTACACTAGGCAGCTGCACCCACTGCGGTTTGCTCTCGGTACGGTAGCGCAGCGAGTACTCGGTGAAGTCGCTGTTCTCTGGTGGCGCCCAGTGCACCAGCACCGAATTGCTGCGCACTGTTTCGATGGTCATGTTGCGTGGCGGGTTCGGGTCTAAAGCGAGAAGGGTAATATTTAATAAACAGTGGTTGCTGGTGCTATTGTCGATTGGTGGATACTTACAGACTGCCTGAAAATAGGCGTGCGGCTCACTTCTGAGGCCATGGCTTACGGCGAACACTTTCACTTCGTAGCCGGCACCAGCGTGCAAGTTAGTGATGACTAAACGTGAGTCCTTGGTGTCGACGGTGCGCACCTCTGAAGTGCCATTGCGCGAATAGAGCACCTCATATTTCTCCTGCTTCGAGTTGACATCGCTCTTCCAGCTAATATTCAGGCCAGTGCGAATGCTCTTCAGATCCTCAATGATGGGCGATGAGGGGCGTGTTACGACGAAAATTGTGGTCTCGTTGGACTCCATCTTCTTGGACATGGCAACCACAGAAAGCGAGTAGTTGCGGCCAGGCAACAGACTCTCCAAGATGAAACTTTGGCGATCGGTGGCCAGAGTGCTGGTGTCACCGTTGAATGTCTCCAGTTCGTGGTAGCTACAAGGAATTTAGGAGGAATATTTCAATTATATGTATGTAATTTCAGACGATTTGATTTCGCATTTTCGGCGACATGTGGCATGTTTCACTTACACTATGCGATACTCATCCTGCGTGCTGCCCGAATCCGGCTCCCATGTGATGCGCATTGTATTCTCATCATTGAACGAACGCAAATTCCGCACTGGCAGCGGACGCAGCGTGACATCGCCGGCCGCTGGCCACGACGTCACCTTGCCCGACACCGTTTTCACAATCACATTGAACGTCTTGCCCGGCTCCATGATGTCGCGGAAGTCAAAATACGCCACCGGCTCGTTGGTGCGCTGCACGGTCGACTGGCGTCGCGAGGCGGCCAGCGAGACCTGATACTTGTCGAACTCGGAGATGCCCTTGGGCGCCTCCCATAGCACCCGGAACGAATTGGACGTGATGTAGTCCTTGTCGAAGGTGACGTTCAGCGGTCGCAGCGGCACCGTTCGATACTGCGCGGTGGTCGGCGGCGAGATCTCATCCTCCGACATGGTCTGCACCGAGATGTTGTACGCGCGCCCGGGCACCAGGCCCTTGAAGGCGGCCTGCGCGGGGCCGGGCGGCTCGCCCTCCTTCTCCACGTACAGCACACTCTCGAGCGCATCGGGCGGCTCGATGGAGACCTTGTAGTGCGTGTAGATGCCGGCCGGATACGGCGGCTGCCACAGCACAAGCAAAGTGGTCTCGTTCCGAAACCAGACGATAAATTTCCCCGGCGTGTTGGGCTCTGTGCGGACAGCAACGGCAACGGCGACCACGCAGCGAGTTTGGTTGTTGGCGAGAGTGGAATAGGGAAAGGGAGAAGTGTTATAAGAGGCATGAAGAGTTGGTCGTTTTCGCAGAACTCATTTTGCATGTGAGTTGTTATTGTTCTTCATATGTGCTGCCTATGTGTATAAGTGTGTGTATGTTTATGTACACATATAGGCAAAGTGCATGGACGTTTTGTGGGAAATACAATGTACAAGTTGTGTCGTTTAGGGGCAAAGCTATTTTTCATAAGTTGCATGCATGACAAATGGAGTGAAACAATTTTTGGTTATGCTGCGTGTGAATTTGTGGCCAGTGTGGTTAGCGAGCAGGCAAATCGAGTTAGTGCACTGTTGAGCTACTGTACAGCGGTTGCTACGCTTTAATTACCTACATTGCGTCATACTTACTTCGGTTACTTAAAGTCATACAAAATTATAAGAGTTTATTGAAAACGCAAATAAAAATACTGCGTTCGATAGGCGAGCATAACATACGTGTGGATAAAATTCATACCGAAAATCAGAAGAGATAGTTTGCCGGAAATTGTTTAATGCGTATTTTATTTGATATTCAAGTTCAACTTCAAACAATAAAGTGCCACAAAGAGAGTAGAAATTACTGTAAAGTGTGCTCTAGACATACTGAATACAAAAACAAGAAAAATCCTTTAAAACATATCTTAGCGCAAATATTTAATTGCACGTATACGTATTGCATATTAGGTGAATTGGGGTAATGTGTGGATAACGTTTGAAAATGTTACCTCTTAGAATTTTAATATCCAGTAAATCTTTATGCCGCGTCCTTCTACCTTTTGGTTGCAAATGTTTGTTTGTTTGTGTGTTAAAAATGGTTAATACATATTAGAGAGTTTGGCTTTTTTTGGTTTAGTCACAGAACATAAAACTTGTAAATATTAATAACACTAATTAAAGCCGTTTAAAGCAGCGCAAATGCTCGTGTGGATGCGTTAATGTCAACACCAACACCAACATGTCTCAGCACCAATATTCGATAGTTCAATACCCGAAGTGTGAGTGAAAACCATAACCCATTGTGTAACTCATTAGCAATGCCCTCAGTAGTTGCATTTATTCGGCCGTTTCTCCCCTTTGCGCGACTTACTTGTGGTGAAGTTGCGACTGGTGTACGCCACCGACTCCTTGCCGTCGTACACCGTGTACGCCTGCACCTGATATGTGGCACCCGGTGTCAGCTCTTTGACACTGTGCTGGAATGTACTGTTCACAACAAATGTCCGATTGTACGAGCTGGACGCGCCCGACAAGCCCAGCACTTTAATCTTGAATGATGTGTAGTTGCCCTGCGTGGGCGGCGACCACGAGATGATGGCGTTCTTGCCGCTGCGCACCTGCACGGACAGATTTGATGGCGGATCGGGCGCTACAATGAGTGAAAAGCAAATACATTACTAAGTAAGAGAATTTATTAAGTATTGAGTTAAGAATTTTTATAAAAACTTTTACAATTAAAAAAAAAAATTATATTACAGTATTTTTCGTATATAACGAACCCGTTTAAAACGAACTTCCGCCTAAAACGAACCAATTTCAAAAGTACGCGCTTTATGTTTTCGCTTATTACAAAACCGATTAAAGCGAACTTTCGGTTAAAACGAACCATTTTGCCAGTCGCTCGCTTTAAGCGAAAAGTACTGTACTTATTTTTTTAATAATAATTATTGTTGTTTATATTTTAATATACAATTTTGTATGAAAAATAAACAAAATATATATTTATAAAATAAAAACGTGAAGTATGAAACGTAAAAGTAAATACGTAAAAACACATAACAGAAAATTTTAATATAATTCTTAATCTAATTAACTTATTGTAACTAATTAAACAAAATTATTTCACATATTCGAATGAAAGGAATTATGACATGATTTTTTAAACATTTTGTAATAAAAAGTAACATTAAATTGGAAAAACTGAAAAAAATGTTGATATCCTATGCTACCAAGTGGAGTGAAAAATGAGAAAAAAATTTTAATATAGTAGTAAAAGAACAGATTGTTCAAAGTTTGAGTGTGTTTAGTTAGGTTAGGTTACACCGTGCGACAAAAATCAAAAAATTTCAAAAGTTAATTAAATATTTTATGTTTGCCGTACGGTGCAATATATCTTTGTTTTATAGAGAGAAGTATTAAATTTTTGATATCTTAAACTAATAAAGTTAGAAGGACGAAATTCAAGAATGTGATAGTGTACATATTAGTCCTTAAGATAAATTTAAAAAAAAAAACTATTGAAAATTTGCAAGGATATTCAAGGATAAAGTTTTAAATTGACATTTTCAATACCTCTTCGCCCTTTTGCACAAAAACATTAAATTTTCTTCTTCTATTTATTTATTTATTTCATTTACTGCTTTAAACGTATCGTTTGTAGCAGGAGTTTCACTTAAAGAACTATTAAGCAGGTATAGTGGAAAAATATGTCGGAACAATAAGCTATGAAATAATTTACATGTTATGAAGTACTTTACAAGGTATATATACAACAAAGTGAATATATGGTACAACAATATGGTAGTCGTATTTACAACAATATGGTTTGGCATAATATAGATGTTTGTGTAATGTTATTCATTTAACAAGGTTGCTCTTAATCTAAGGCTGTTTACAATATAATAGTACAACATTTTGATCGGGTACGGGTCATGGCAATTTGCCAATGCATTTAAGTGGTCATTTGTTTGGGCAAGATAGCTCTGTACGTATCGCCTTCTAATTGCAAGGAAACTCGGACACTCTAGGAGAAAATGTTGTAGGGTTTCAAGTGTATTTAGGTTGCACAACTTACAAATATTATTTTGATCAATTTTATAAATTAAGCCTTTAATGCAAAACCTTAGAACGTATTTGGTTGACAAGCGAAGTTGGGCGAAAACCTTGCTCATATAAAATTGGTTGCGGTGAAATAAGTAAGCTGCTACCTTATCATCAAGTGCCCTAAGTAACTTACAGTTAAGAGAAGAAGTACTTGCGCAGCTGAGTACATCTTGAAATTTCAGGTGGCGGTCGAAGCGTTCGAAAGCAACTGGTTTCATGCTTAGCCAGTTTTCTGCATTTAGAGATTCCCACATATTTTTTAAACCAATTTTATCCAGGAAACAGTTAAACTGAGTAACCCAATTGTATTCCATTTGTGCCACTGAGGACTGCTGGAGATGAGATAATCTAAGAAGGGCGATTTTTGGTAAACGGTTTTGATCCATTTGAAGCACTTTGATAATGTAGTTCCAGGCGGCTTTAAAAATCTTTGAGGCAACTTTATATAGACCCAGCTCAAGTCTTAGATGTGCATTTGGAGTAGCTTTTGGTAATGCAAGAAGTTTTTTGAAGTACGTAGTTTGGACAATCTCCAATTGGTCGGTGTACCTTAAGCCCCAGACTTGGGCCGCGTATAGAAGAGACGAAGAGATAACATTATCAAAGAGTTTGACTCTTCCATCCCAAGAATCTGCTTTGCAATTGCTTAAGGTCTGAAGAGCCGCGCCTAACGCAACTCTACCCTTTTTAATGGCCGAATCAGTCGCGCCTTTTCCTAGTGCCGAGCTGGAAAAAGTTACTCCTAGATACGTGTAGTTCTTTACTATATCCAGCTTTTGTTTATGAAAGTAGAAGTTTTCTGATGAGGATTTCCCTCCTTTCCTGAAATGAATAATTTGGGTTTTTTTTGTACTTATCTGGAGCTGATTTTTTTCGCAGTATATCTCTAGAGCAACTAGGATTTTTCTTAAGATTACTGGGGACCTTGCGAGTGCCACAGCATCGTCCGCAAAAAGCAGTAAAAGTAGGTCAGTTACCCCGTCAATGTTTATGCCTTCTATACCTCTCTCCCGCAGAGCTTCCTCGAAATCCGAGATAAAAAGAATGAAGAGAAGGGGACTAAGAATTTCACCCTGAAGTACGCCTTCAGTTACTGGAATGGATTTTGAGTCAATGCCGTTTTTTCTAATAACAAACGAGGCACGATCGTATATCGCTTTCACTATATGGATAAATCTCGCGCTAACTCCTTTTGCATAGAGTTTTTGCCATAATAAATCATGTTTAACTGAATCGAAGGCACGCCGGAAGTCAATGAATAGAGCAAGGGCAGACTTTTTTTGGTGCCTCAGATGGAGCTGAATAGCAGATTGCAAGACGAAGATGTTGTCGATACAACTTCTTTTGCTTCGAAAACCGTTCTGCGATTCCGGAATTGCCCCTTTTATATTTGCCCAAGCGGCAAGCCTCTTAGATAAAATTTGCGTGAAAATTTTGGCTATGGAGTTGCAGAGCGCAATGCCTCTGTAGTTTAAAGGTATGTTTTGATCCCCGTTTTTATGGAAAAGAACCAGTGACGAGCACGACCACGCATCTGGAGTTATTCCGTAAGTTAGTACGTTATTAAAGAAACGGTGGAGGAAACTTATGCCTTCAGGGGGTAGGAATTTGTAAAACTCACTTTTAACCATGTCGAGACCGGGGGATTTATTATTTTTGCAGCCCTGTAAAGCCAGTATAATCTCAGCGTGTGTAATTTCCGAGTCTAGGGAGGGGTCGAACGTACCACAGAAGGATAGGTGCGTGTCAACACGGGGCGGATAAATGCTAGCATAAAATTTTTCCCAGTCCGATAGCTTTATCGGGTTGGGTATAAACTGTCTTTTGTTACATGACCGGATTACACCCCAGAAATCCGTCGGATTCTTGACATTAGCAAATTTGTTTTTTAGGTCTGTATAGTAATCTTCCTTTTTGCTGAGAAGAAGTTTTTTATAATGGCGCTTTAGGGAGTATAAGATTGATGCCTTTTCTGGATCAAAATTTGATTCTTTGCACGATTTTAGAGAATTTTTTAAATCTTTTTTACTGTTAAGAAGCTCCTGGTCAAACCATGGGCTCTTAAAAATTTTTGAATGCCTAGTAGGTACGTGTTTAATAAGGTCTAGCTCTTTGGCAGCATTTTTTATGTGTACTAAAAGATGGTCGTTTTGTCGGTTTATTAGTGTAAAAGGACTGTCACCGGGAAGAACAGGGGGAAAACGTAGTTCTTTTAATAATATGGCATACTCAGACGCTTTTTGGGCATTCCACTTCATCACCTGCCTACTAGCGCCTTCAGGCTGCATCGAGCTCCCGGGACCAGGATCATTCCTTACGTTAGGGAACGAAAGCCTGAGCAATATGGGAAAGTGATCTGAGCCCGTTGCTTCATATATGACCTGGAGGTTGGATATGACGGGTAGGGCAGCTAAATTTGCCCAAACTAGGTCTATGGTGCTCGTACCGTTGCTGTTTGAGAATGTAAAGTTTCCTGAATAATCGCCCGGGGTACGACCATTTAGTAAAAATAAGTTGTTTTTTTCCATAAAGTTACATACAAGTTTGCCGCGCGCATTTAAGATTTTATCTTGGGAATCTCTTATTTTGTGTAGGTTGCAATCTAATTCCGGGAAGGCGTCACCATTTGATTCCAAGCCCACTCGCGCGTTGAAATCACCCCCAATAATGATTGGAATGGTACCATGTTTGACTGATAGCTCATCGATAAGAGTTTCTAGTGATTCAAGTGCAATAGCAATATCGTAAGATGGCTTAAAATATACCGACCCGATCAAAATTTTACAACTGTTTATAATGATTGAGGAAAAAATCCAATAGGAAGAAATTACTTCTACAGTAAACTTAACGTTTTTATGAAAAAGACTGAGCAGGCCACCGCTGGCCCTGCCTGTTGACTTCTCCCTTGTTGCAATAGATGATAGGCGGCTGAAACCATTCCATGGAGAGGCTAGGTGTACAGGATCTGACTCGAGCCAAGTTTCACTGAGACCGACGAACTGCACATCTTCAAGAGCGAGAGTTTCAGGAGTTTCATTAAGGAGGTTTGATATGCCATGGACATTCCAGAAAGCAATCTTAAGGCCAGTTCTAAATGAAGATTTGCACGTTGGTTTGTTCGTCGGTTCTATGCGGACCGAACATCTGTTTAGTTTTTTGGGAGGGCTTTCAATAGCAGTTGGTTAAAATCGGTGCATATATGCTGATAACAAGTTTCGTATAATTGTTTTAGTAGATGCATTGCGTCTTCTCGACCAGAAACTAGTTTCTTTTCACTGTTCCATCTTAGCCAGTTGTTAGCAATTCTAATACGATCTTCTCTTACAATTACGCTGTGGAGCGAGCTCACTGATTGTATTTCTTTCTTTAGTTGCAACATCGCTTTCTTGTTTAGCTGTTTATCGCCATTTAGATCACGTTCGATATAGACCGCTGAGCCAGATAATTTACTCGTGTTTTTGAGGATATACTCAATGGATTCATCCGAGTCAAATTCAGCTATGACCGCCAATTTCCCATTGCGCTCAAATAACTTCCTTACTGCTTTAATAGCGCTGGGTGCCTGAAGGGATAACATGCCATTGACTACACGCTTTACTTCAGACAGGGGTGACTTAGTCGCTTCCAGGCCTTTGAAGATGAGATTTTTCCTTTTTAATTGATCCTCTAAGTTACAGATTCTTTTGCTGTCTTTATCCCTTTCCAATTTTAATGCTTCTAAGTTTTGCTTTAACTCATGGTTTTGCTTCTTTAAAGCAGTGATTGTATCATTCATATTATCAAGTTTCGCCATGATTTCCCGATTTGATTCTTTTATAATTCTCATCAGCTCATCAACATTCAACTCTGCAACTTTTTGTCTTCTTGTTAGTTTTACGTCAAAACCCTCCGGGGAGGTTTCAGACAACGATCTTTTTGGCGTTGAATTCGGCATTTTGACCGTGGCGAAATAATGAAGTTTGCTAGTTGATTCGTTCGTACCAACCTCGGCTAGACGTTGAAACCGCACGAATAATCCGATGAAGTAAGGCTAATACGGCAACACCACAAGAGTAGTGCACCTTGGATTGACTACCCGACGGTAGATGGCGTTGAAACTCACCCAGCCGCTATAGAGCATGCACCGCAGTGATGCCACACCAGCCGTGGGAAAGATCGGTTGTGGTACTTCCAGTTCGCGCAATTTCACAGCAAAATGGCAACACTGTTTTCCATTAAGAGCTTTCCACTTACGAGAAGATGGCGCTAGGCGTAAGCGCTAGTTGTTGTTGTGTCAGTTTTGGCGCGAGTAACTCCAACGCCGCCAACACCTCTGCCCAAACACCATCCACTGGTACTCCCCTGGCACACCTCCCGGAGTCGGGGCGAACTGCACCCAGCACCGAGCCACAGCTGAACGCCCCGCAAAAACAGCACGGTCTTCCACAGCAGAGCAGCAACGCGCGGCAGCAGCGCAGGCGGCGCCAGCAGAGGGAGCAGCGCAGCCTCAAGGCAGCGCCGGGAAGCAGCACCAGCAGCGATGAGGGACCGGCACCACGGAGCCAAATTCACCGTCCAGCACACGAAATCCACTTGACTTCACTTTCCTGATGGACCGAGCGGCGTCCTAGGCAGAACCTCTGCCTTTGGATCGCAAACACTTCTTCTAAGGATTTTTCTCTTTCATTTGATACCCATATTGTTATTCTACAATGCGCTCAATTTTTTAAATAATTTTTTGAAATAAACATGTCCTTGAAATTTCAAAGTCCTTTAAAAAAAATCCTGACGTCAGAGAGAAAAACTAAAAACGCATTTTTACTACATTTGGGACCTAGTTTCGCGAGTACCATATATAGATTTTTTCTTGTGTAAAATTAGTTGTCGCACGGTGTTAGTTAAACCAAGAATTTGAGTTCTTAGCGATAACAATGGGAACAGCTTTTTTCCTTCCATTTCATTATGCTTTTGTTGATTCAAAAGGTGTCCGAAGTACGCTTAATTGGAAAGGAATTTCAGTTAACCGTTTCAGGACTGCTGGGATAACGCTCCACCAATTTGTTTATACCCCTTAAAAGAATTATTCAGATCTTATTATCCATGCAAAATATTTATTCGAATTATATATCCCCGAATAAAGGGATGATTTCAAATTTGTGAATATGCAACGTAATTTTCTAGCCATAACTTCTATAGCATGAGAACATTTCTACCAAAAGAATTGTGGTTTTCAAAATTAAACTCCGTTCGCAAAGGGTTAACTGGAGTTTGCTTAACTGAAAACACCGGTTAACTGCAACTAAAAGGCCGGAAAAATCTACTTATAGCTAAGAGGACTCGACCGTACCTTCATTCAGTTTGATGTATGTATCAACAACATAATTTCCCATAATTTGGCTCATAACTGTCACGATCGAGTAAACATTATGGTTTCCGTATAAAGCTGCAATCTACTAACCTAATAGTACAACATTCATATCTCACTTAATGTGTGTTGTTGCCAACACTCAAAACCCAACAACTCAAATGTTTACGCTACTGGGAGTAAATGCTGCAGGTATCATGTTCGGCAGACATTCCGCTCTATGCTTTGATTTTTGCACATATATGCACAACCATTTACACAATCATTTAGGATTTTCAGACTCAAATGTGCATTGATGCTGCCCGAAGTCGTTGCTGTAAGCCAAATTGTAGAGCGACGAAATTTGGTGTTTTAATTGCTGAAAATCGATAAAAGTCCAACAAGGTTGAGCAAGAAACTGCACATTTGCAGTGATGTACGCTGCAACATAGCTTTTTAATTGTGTAAGCGCCTCAAATGCTGCCTAACGTTGGCCATGACGCAAAAGCGCAGCTAAAAGCCTGTCGTCCCTTAATGTCAGGCGCGTTTACTCGAGCAATATGTCTAAGTGTCCAGTGTAATTTTACTATCAATTTTGCTTTCATATTGCATAAATTCAATATAATTGGTTTTTGAAGTGATTCAAGTGATTTTAAGTCTATGTGCTATAGAAGTGTTAAGTGTGTTGATGACTTTGGCACTTGTGCAGTTTGGAAATTTCACAAATTTTAGTTAAGAAATGCAGAATTTAATTGAGATGAAATTACTTAATTGAGTAATTACTTTATGTTTTTTATAAATATGTCTTCCTAAATTAAATTATAACCATTTTTTAAATGATTTTTTTGTTTTACAGACTTGAATCTTTTTCTCTTCAAAGTATGAGGTGAACCAGACAAATTTTAGAATTTTTACGCATCCAGCATACGAAAATGTCAAGAGTTAGGATCCTGGTATTTTCGAGTGAAAGTATCTATAAATATTGCAGTTTCTTGCTATATTAGTCAATTGCATCTTGGATCTACTACCGCAACTACAACGCGGGAAACTCCATCTAGAGAGCCGAAGAATTAGGCAGAAAAACGGGTCCAAGTAACTCAGAAGTGCTGAAAAGGGTTGTTAGCACATATCGGAATAATCCTACGAGGTCGACTCGATATGTTGCAGCTGCAGCAGGCACATCGCAATCAACTGTGATGCGATATAAGCGAAGTCAAGGATTAAGGACCTACAAACAGCAGAAAGTGCCTGCCAGGTCGGAAGCAAAAGAAAAAATAGCGAAGACGCGGGCTCGAAAACTGTATGACGAATACGTAACCAAGTTCGATTGCGTGATTCTCGATGATGAAACCTACTCTAAGGCGGACTTCAAGCAGTTGCCTGGGAATGCCTATTTCACTACAAAGAATAAGAATGAAACACATAGAAAGTACTCTGAAGTGAAATACACCAAATTTCCAAAACGCTTCAAGGTTTTTCAAGCTATTTGCACCTGCGGTCTACGGAACAAGGCCTTCATTACGACAGGAACAATTAACTCTAGAATTTATATAGAAGAATGCCTGCAAAAACGCCTTCTACCATTTATTAAACAGCACAAAGGAACAGTTTTGTTTTGGACAGACCTAGCGACAAGCCACTACTCCAGGTCAACTATGGAATGGTATGAAGAAAATTGTGTCACGGTGGTCCCAAAAGAGGCAAATCCTCCCAACCGCCCGGAACTTCGGCCTATTGAAAGATATTGGGCTATAATGAAGCAAACCCTAAGAAAAGCAAAAAAAGTTTGCAAAAATGATGTACAGTTCCGAAATCGATGGAAGCAAGCCTGTGCAGTAGTCACCGAACGTACTGTCCAGTCTCTAACTAAGAACTTTAAGAAAAATATTAAAAAATTTTGCAACCGCTAATTATACTTCATTAAATTTTTTTGTGAATTAGAGTTTAAAAAATGTATAAGAAACTGCAGTTTATTTTAGTAAAATCAGACGATTACTTTTTTTTTAATGTGTCCTGAAAAATTATAAAATTTTTCTGGTTCACCTCATCATTTTAAGTCTATGTGCTATAAAAGTTTTAAAAGTTGATGACTTTGGCACTTGTGCAGCTTTGAAATGACACAAATTTTAGTGAAGAAATGCAGAATTTAATTGAAATGAATTGAGTACTTTACTTTGGTTTTTTTAATAAATAAATAAATATGTGTTCCAAAAGTAAATTATAACCATTTTTGAAATGATTTTTTTTGTTTTACTGACTTGAACCTTTTCTCTTCAAAGTAGTATTGTTCAAGATTGTATTTAATGTGTGGAGTTTTTATTCAACGTGTCATAGACCAGATAGTTAAAGATTTCTACACCTTGTCCCATAAGCTTACAAAACATAACTGTCCATCAATCAACTGAAACACGACCATTCAACCATTTAATTAATATTTTCATAAACCTGTATCTTTGTGTCAATAATTTCTATGGACATTATCTCCTTGACAGACATGCGTGAGGTGGGGCTGAGGCAGGCACGGCTCGCTTCAGTGTGTGCGCACTGGACACACGCACCCAACTAACCCAGACCAACCCTCAGCACTCAGAACTAGCGCGCACACATAACTCACAACTCATGGCTAATAAAGTTTCTTGAGGGGCGTTTTCACATGACTTTTGCGGAAATGTAGGTAAGCGATGACATGTGCGGTGGTAGGCACAAAATAAACAACAACAACAACAAAGCAAGTGAGCATAAACATTAAAGTGCAACAGGGCGCCACAAAATTTCCACAACACTCGATAAGACGTTTTGCTTTTAGGCACAAATCCAAATGTCCGCAAGCGTTTCGCCCATTTTCGAGTTGAATAATTAGGCCGACTGAGGAATGTGCATTTTTTTGTTTGTTGCTGTGCTGCTCTGTGTTGCAGGAAGCACCAGCACATAAATAAGACCCGAGGGTAATTTATTTGACGTGGCACAGCAACTATGAAGTGTGCAACTATGAAAGCACTTTTGTCATGTCCTGTGGGTTTGATAGGATGGGGAAAAAGGGGAGCGGGATGAATGCCAATAAGAAAAATGTTGTGGGACCCACCCAATGTGATCAATGCTTTGGGCTTGGTGAGGCGTTGGGATTAGTTGGCAGCGTAGAGCAAACCCTCAGGTGTTGTCGATTTTCTGTGTATGTGTGTGTTGGGGAATTGAAGTGGTGTGGCGCTACAGCCGTTCGAAATTATGAGGGTCGACCTATGGATGGAGGGGCGCACGCATTGCTAATACCATCAGCAGCAATGGCATAAATCAGCTTTATTTTCGTTTGATTTGTTCAACTTCTTATCACAACATTTTAGTTTGTATTTCTTGTTCGATTTTAGCTATATTGATTTATCGCCACTGTCTACGCAAATTAACACGTCTTCGTAGGGTTTGCCATTGGGCAAAAATTGTCTGCACCGGTGGCAGTCTCAATCTTGCAATTTCCGGCAGTTTGCGGCTGAAATGTAAATAACGCATAATTAGCGTCTTGGCGGCTGTCACGGAAGTTGGCATTCCTTGGGCGGCTTCGGCGCAACTTCAGTCACCTGACTACTTGCTTCAACGCCGCTAATGTCGTGCGAAAACTTGCCACCAAAGTTAAGATAAATCTGGCAAGTTTTGTATGGGCGCCGGCATACAATTTGCAAGCGAATTTCTGCGCTTATCAAATTTAGCTGCGAAAGTTTTCCGCTTCCGCACTCTGGTGGGCACAACCAGCAGCTGGTATGTCTTTGCAGTTGCTGCGCTTAATTAGTGAACTGACTAAATGCAGATTAGTTTAAGCTCGAAAAAATTGCTTCGAGGTAGCGCCAAACATTCGCTACAGTGCACAGTGATTCGATTCCATACAATCGCGGGACAAAATTAGAAGGAGTGGTCTGTACTCAATAAAATTTGGTATACTAGTTAATCATGGTCTGCTGAATTAAAATCTCTATTTTGTTTTTCTTAAACTTTTGCACTTTGGCAATGCCTGAGACTTAAACTTGCAATTTTCGTCATTTTTGGAAAGCTCCAAGCGTGTTGGTTATATTTTTCCGATTTTACATTTAATCGGTAACGTCAACATTGATAATTGTAAAGAGTAACAGAAATTGTCTTAGGACCCTTTAGTTTTGCAATAAAAACGATAATAATAGACGTATGTTTTGCTTTTTTGCAGTTTTCTCAATTTACTCAATGCTGATTGCATACTTTTAGGGATACAAATAATAAATTTTGTCGAAAAATAGGTGTTTAGACCACTTTTCAAATTGAATTATTTTCTGAGATCGGAAGATATCGGAGGATGTAATTACATTATCCGACAAAGAAAGAATGTTTCTTAAAATAAAAAAAATTGAGGAACATACTTTCACATACTTTTTATATATTTTCCTCTAAGTTTTACCAATTTTCAGGTATTTAATTTAGAAAAATATTTTGAGTTAAAAGTGATGTAAGAGCCTCAGCTTTGCAAATTTTGAGAAAAGTTTAAAGTTTCAGCAACTTCTTGGCAACCATGTATTTTTACAATTTTTTTTACTCAATAGACTAAAAAAAGAAAATATGTGTTTACATTTTTTTGTGAAAAAAGTTTCAACTTTGAGCCGCTTTTACACACACACTAATTAATTTTTCGCACAGATTTTTTTGGGTTTTCTTAGTTGGAGTTTTACCTTTCAAATGGCATCAAAATCGTTAAATTTTAAAACTAGAAATTTTTTTCATTTTGTCTATGGAACGAATCACTGTGCAATGGCACAATTGACAGCGATTTTGCGTCCCGAGTTTCAAGGTGCTTGGCAATGTGCGCGAAGGCTGTTCGCTCATAACAATAACAAATTAAAGTTCTCAAAATTTGCACAATACAACCAAAAATGGCGTCAAACTTAACAACAAGAACGTGCGAATTATTGCAGCTGTTGGTGGCAAAAAACCAACAAACTTCACTTAATACAGAAAATTTGATCTATTAAAATAAAAAAAAATGAAATTACAATTTTAAGCATTTAGCATTTGTTGTTGGTGGAATTGCTGGAACTACATAAAAATGAAACATTGGCGCAAAGCTTGGCAAATTGCTGGGAAATATAAAAAAATTAAAGCGCAATAATGGCAAACATTGCGCAATTTAGGCGCAAACGAAAGAAAAAGCGCGCCACATGACGCAAGCGGGTGGCAGCAAATTCCAGTGTAATTTGTAAATTGCTTTCGCTGTAGTTAAAAGGCAATTTCACCAAGTTTACTAGCGACGGCGGTGTCATTGCCGCGCAACAAAGTGCCGCCCCCGACCGCAGCGCCGCCACAACATTTACTGTGCGCTGCCAGTCGTTTTAATGTCGCGTTCATACGTGTTGCTGCTAATAGGAATTTTAATTGCAATTAGTTGTTGGCCTAATGACTGGTTGGATGCAAGATTAAACGTTGCCTTTGTCTGCCACAGTGTCTGGCGGCGCTAATGTCTGCATGCAAAGGACGAGTATGACGAGTATGAATTTTATGAGTGCGACGTATAAGCGATGCATTTGATAGAGCAAAAATTATGGTCTACTTTTAGGTGAAACAAAGTTATAAACATGTTGAAAATATGTTGGGTGGAACATTTTATGTAATGTGACAATAAAACATAACTCTCAATTGAGCTCCTCTCTCCTCTCCATACGAGTTGCAATCCCATTTTCAGGTCCTTCAACTTCTCACACTTAGAGTACCATTGAACATCGATTACTTCTAACTTTACTAAACCGTGATTTCAAGAATGCCCTTATTTCGATAATATTATTTAGTAATTGACTCCGTATGGAATAAAAGAAATGTAAGATTTTCCGGTTTTACTCGTAACCAGCGCAGGATTCAGAAAAATATTTTGGGGCGGGTTTCAAAAAGTAATTCTTTAATATTCATAAAATGCCTTCTAATTAGTATGTAGTTTTAAAATCGGCACTAATATTTCGGGGGGTTTCGGATGGAAAAAATCAAGGGATCGAAAATAACTGTTATTTTACAATTTTCAAATCAAAAAGGCATAACGAAGAAATTGTCGGTAGACTTTTTCAAATATACCATTATGATCGTAATGGCCTCAGCTTCACGAATATTAAACGCCTTTTTAATTTTAGACTTTTACTATAAAAGTTAAAATTAACTGTTATTTTGTGCATTTTATCATATCAGGCAAAAATAACTGTTACTTTTGACTTTTATTTTATCGGTCAAAAATAACAGTTAACCATTTTTTCGTCGCACAAGTCTTATAGCTCAGAATGTGCGGTCTGCTGAGATAAAATAAACGTCACAAAATAACTGTTATTTTTGACCGATAAAATAAAAGTCAAAAGTAACAGATATTCTTGCCTGATATGATAAAGGGCACAAAAGAACTTTTATTTTTGTCGGTAAAAATAAAAGCTAAAAGATAACAGTTAAAATCTGACTTTTTTGATAAAAACCATAACCGGTACGGTCCCTGCAAGAAATGTAAGATTTTCCGCTTTTACTCGTAACCAGGGGCGGATTCAGAAAAACATTTTGGGGCAGGTTTCAAAAAGTAATTCTTTGATATTCATAAAGTGCCTTTTAATTAGTATGTAGTTTTAAAGTCGGCCCTAATATTTCGGGGGGCTTCAACCCCCAAACCCCCTTCTTCAACCCCTAACCCCATAAAGTATGATGGAAAAAATTTACTGGTTCATTTCCCCATTTTAACATTACTAAATATTTATTACATTAAACGCATATAGAAATTACTAAATTTGTTAGATAACAAAACATAATCTGAAATAAATCACAATCGAAAGTTCAGACATTTTTATTTAGAAAAACATTTTGGTCCAACTTTTCACATTCAAATTGAACCGAAAAGAGTTGCTGAAAATTGTCTCGAAAAACATCTGTTCAGGCGCTAATTGGTTAACCCTAGAAGGGTAAGCATATTTTACATACGTTGTTGGTAATCTTCGTCGAATCGACGAAGTCGAATTCAACTCCGATTTTTGGAGGAACTAGAAATCGTATAAACTCAAACTTCATTATATAATTATACTTGGACATTTTTTTGTAAATAATTCGCACCGTATATATTTTTAAAAATTATTTGTTTATTTTTAAGTAATTTGTGTTGAGGTACATTTATTTTTGAGATCAGAATGAGTATCAGAAAATAAAAAATTAATTGAATTTAAAATAAAGTGAAGAACAAAACATAGCCTCTCCATGAAGATAGACACACAAATATAATTCCTTAAAAAACTAATAAAAAGCAAAATAATCAATAAATGTGACTAATTTTTTAAAATGCCAATTAACTATTTAACTCACTTACTTGTTTCTAATTAACTAACTAACTAATTAACTTAACTAAGTAATGATTATTAAAAACTAATAAAAAGCAAAATAATCAATAAATGTGACTAATTTTTTAAAATGCCAATTAACTATTTAACTCACTTACATGTTTCAAATTAACTAACTAACTAATTAACTTAACTAAGTAATGATTAATTAACTAACCAATTCCAAAAATTTTTCAACCGATAACCCCCCCATTTCGAGACATTTTGAAATACTGAAATACAATGTGCAGTATTCGTAATCAATTGCAAATAGTCACGTTAAAGGTAATCTTCGTCGTTTCGACGAAGACTACTTTTGTTTTTCTATTAAAAAAGAAAACTTATGCTGCACTGGTTTTGCAAAATGTGTGTATATCGCGAGAGCACATCGCCAACTGAGATCACACGAAAAGAGAAAGCAATCAGATCGGAGAATAAGGAGACATTTGAAGAAATGTGTGTGGTGTTCGTCGAATCGACGAAGGTTGCCCTTCTAGGGTTAAGGAAACTTAAGATTTTCTCTTGATGAATTTGATTTAGACCTAAACAATCAGCAACTCACCTGTAGTTATTGTCACCGTCCACGATAGCAAATCGGGATGTGTGAAATTTGTGTAGTACAGCCAAAAGTTGTACTTGGTGCCGGGCAGCGCGTGTGAAAACTGTATTTCGTCGCCAATCTCACGCGACGGTATGGTGGTGTTGGGCGCCGGATCGCCGTACGGTGGACTGTAGTCGATGCGGTAGAACACATTGTCCAGCCCCTGATTATTGGGTATACTTATGGCTAGATCGGCGCAATTCACATGCTGCAATGATAAACAAAATCGGCAGAAAAACTTGTATAAGTACAAAATATTTACCAGAAAAATTTTATAAAAATATACTATAACGTATGCAATCGATAATGAAAAAATAAAATCGTACAAAAGTATAAAAAAACGTTAAAAGAAATACGCTGAAATGGCCAATGGCTGCATGTTGCAATGTTGCATGCAAATTGGCATCGAATTTTGTCAGCTTTTGCGCTCTGCCTCGAAACTTTGCAGTAATTTAAAAAAGTAATTGGCATTTGTTGACAAGCACGTGAATGCAATTTCTAAATATTCAGCGTTTTCATTTGTTTTTGATTCGCTCGCAAACAAATTTTGTATCGATTTTTTACGCTGGCTACACCCCAGTCATCAGCGTAATTGTTTTTTTGGGGGAGAGCGCAGCGCTATTTGCCAATAAAAGTCACGTTGAGGCGACTCTGTGTAAAATCTACAAATCAACAAATAAGAAAAACAACAATGAAAATAATAAATAAAATGATAACATTAACATTTTTATTGCAGTTCAATGTATGCGTGTCGTTTGGGGGTTCAGGTGGTTGTTTTTCGTAGAGGAAATAAAAAGACGGCACGAACTCGACGCAACCGCATGAAATATGACAATGAATGTCACTGTTTGTCTATTAAGCCTACAAAAGCAGCTTATTTTTTTTGGTGTTTTTGTTAGCCAAATGGGAACTTGTGTAGTTCTAATGGCAGCGCACAAACGGAAGCAACAGCAAATGACTGGTGGGTGGTGCGAAAGGCGTAAAAAGTGCAATGACATCATAAAAACAAAACAAAAGTATGTATTTTAAAACAACAAATGAGCAAAACTAGCAGCGACAGAATGTGTTGTAGAAAACGGGCTGACAATGAATGCGCCGACACAATGCACCAACAACAATTTGTGCTCATAAAACTGCCACAAAGCGAGGAGTGAGTGAGTGGCTGAAGGTTTGCTGGCCGAAAAGTGTTGTCATGTCGGTGGGCCGAAAGTGTCGCCCAGCCATGCAACAACCGGCACAACAACACTAGCATGCAATAACAACTGTCGTCAACCGAAGTATCGGTATTGGCAGCGACAAATGTGTGCAACACGAGCGCCAGCAGCGGACGGAAATGCAAACGGACGAGCTGATATTTAAAGCGCAAACAATGTCGGCTGCGCAGCTACGAAAGTGATAAAAATAATAGCTTTTCTTGTTGCTGATGGAAAAACAAAAAATGCAAAAAACCAAACAAAACAAAAAATGGCCAAAACGCAGGCGGTGAGAATTGTTCATTGGCAGAGCGACAGGCAGCTGCTGCGCGCATGTAACGTCTGTTGGCAGCGAATGCGGGCAACACGGAATGTTGCTGCTGCATTTTTGAAGTCGTCTTTGTGTTGTTAACGTATCCGTGTGCAGTGGTGCGGCAGCCGAAAATAGAAGAAAGCATACACGGCGTTGCGCAGACGAGATGGCGAAATGTAATTAAGCAATGGAGTGGAGTAAATTTGCAAAGAGAGGTGTAAATATTCATTTGTTTCTTTGTATATCAAATGAAAACTTCATTAGCTGTGCATAGAAACATAAAAATCACCTCCAATGACAGATGGTACAGCGCTTGGGACCACCGAAGGTATTACGTTGAGATGTCGGAAGTACTGAGTAGCCCGATATCGTATCAGTGTTGGCTATGTGTAGTCAAAACATTCAAAGGACTTTCAGAATTAAGTATACTGAAGCTCAATGAATGCTTAAAACATAAGCTAAGCATTTACACTTTAAGGATCACAATTTGTTCTCTAATTAATTAAATTTTTCATTAATTTTAAAGGTGAATTTTCACAAAGGTTAGGTTAGGTAAGCTGGCTGAAAGTCAGCCACACATAGACCCTGCTGGCTTCCTAGCGGCACTAGGTAGAGCTGCTTATTGTTGCGGATTGACGTAAGAGTGATCGGTGAGAATGTAGGTGGTCCTAGCCAAGTTCAAGTAAGACTTAATGTCATGCTTGGTGACCCCATCCAACCCAGAAAAGAAAGGAGTGAGACATAATTTAGAAACAGCCGCACAGTGCTCCGACTCCATACAAAATTGAGACAAAATTAGAAGGAGTGCTCTAAATTCGCTGAAAATTTGCAATTATTTGAAGCTATTGACTTAATGATGTTTGTTTTCCAAAAAAATATATAGTTTCAAAAAAAATCGAATACAGTGCAAGCTCGATTTTCGCGACTAATTAAAAACCAGATCTATCGCGAAAACTGAACTTTCGCGATAACAGAACCCAACATTTTATTGAAAAATTGTATGTCATTTTTAAAATTAGAATTGGTTTTATTGTTATATTTACATTTTAAACATTTTTAAAGAAATTGGATATTTTGAGTTGCTTTTTTTGGCAAATTATTTTTTAAAATAACAGCTGAATCACGTAGTTCATATAGTGCTGTTGTCGGCTTAAAAATCCAAAAAGGTTAATATACCAAAAGACGGGGATTTCCCTTTTTGGTTATAGACATTGTAATAAAATTAAAAAAAAACAGATAAAAGTCGCGAAAATAGAACCCCGTTTTTCGTAAACTGTCGCGATTATAGAACCTGCAATGTTAAAAATTAAGCCGTCGCAATAACCGGGCCGTCGCGATAATGGGTAGTCGCGAATACCGAGCTTGCACTGTACTTAAAGAAAAATAACGAAATACGTATTTCAGCGTTTTTCTATATTCGACTTTAAAAGGGTGGAAGAAAAAGGGCGATGAAGCTGTTTGAAAGAAAGCTTTTGTTTTTATTTCCGTAGAACTTAACATAGAGATGACGCAGTTATGAAGATGCAATGCTATAGTAAAATTTCCAGGATGAAAGAAAATAATTGTCATTTTTCAAAAGGTTCAGTTTATTCAATGATGTTTTTAATCCCACACAAACAGTTTAATTGAAATACAACTATTTTACAAATAGTTTTCTTCTTTATTGTAAACAAGTGTAAATATTGCAACCTAGTTTTAACAAAATTGGCTTCCTTAACTTTCCTTCTTATTCTCAGAAAATATTAGCATTAAATCACATTTTAACAAAAAATGTCCTAATAATGAAAACAAAAGTAGGATAATATGGCTCTAAACGGGTTAAATGGGTAACAGTTTTTTATAAAACGTTACTTATTTGTGACATTGGCTTTGTTAATATAGAAATTTTCATATTTTATGAAAGACTTCCGTATGGCAACTCTGCCTTTAGTGGGTGGACCATGCCCATTTTTTTAAAAGCGACTGTACTATATCTTTCCAGTTACATCACTTTCTGGGCGTTACAAGCTCCGTACCAAAGTGAATGTACCGGTGGGCACCTCAACGTAGGGTACACAAATTCTATTATTTTCCAAGATCGCAGGAAATCGCAGAATTTTTTTTATTGATCCGAAAGAAGAAAGTCCATTCTATAGGATTACGTAAAAAAGTAGGTGTAATAATCCGCAATTCGACATTTGCGATCTACAAAAATATATCGTTTTTATAGTTTTAAATAAAAAAAATGTTTAAATAACTTACAACCCCATTTTTATTTAACTTTTTTTTTTCAAAATAGCTCATGAAAAGATTTTTTGGACTCTTGTAAGTGCATAGCAGTAACATTTTTTCCGATTGAAGCGAAAATAGTGTTTTGGTTACGTTTTCAATTGTTGACGCTCAAAACTGCATTTTATCATAAAACAATTTTTCTAGATATTGATCAACTAGTAAATGCTATAACTCTCTCAAAATTTACCCGATTAAGAAATAATCTTGCTTAATGAAAGCATTATCTTTCAAATGACACCGATTTCTTTGACAATCGGTGACATACAATTTTTCTATTTTTGTTCCACTTCGGAGCACTGTGAGCCGGACAGAATGTGCTTCAAGATTCTCTTGACACCAGTTTCCTCCTTTGATCCATCTTTTACGCAGAATTTTCACAAAATTTATTTTAAATTTAAATAAATAAATATTGTTCGTTCTAAAATTGTTCAGTGTGTAACTTTAAATTGATTATCACGATTGAATGAAATTGTATTAGTTACAAATAATTAAACAGTATTCGAAAAGTTCATATCAGAAATTGTCGACACATCTAATTGCACAAATTAATAAAATATAAACAACAAATTACGAAATTTCACTTTATTCAACATTTAACTGAAACATTTAATTGATGCACAAGAAAACAGAGCATTGGGGTGAGGGGCTTCGATATCGAAATGCCCACAAGCAGCGCCGTGTGCGAGTTACTGAAATTGACGGCCAAAGAACGAGCAGAACGGCGAACAAGCGAGTCGCACTGCACGAATATCCATGAATAATTTATGAGTGAAAATGATATTTCCATTACTGTCGGCCCAGCAAAGAGTCATGGCGGCGGTTTCATGGCACACTATAAGCCGTATGTATGTATGAGTGAGTGTGCAGCTTAAAAACTTCATTTGGCAGTGCATTAGTCGGATCAGTTCGATGTGCATTGGTGGCAATAATTTGTCCAGCGTGTGAAGAGGAAGTTGAAATAAGCAATTTTTTTAGCGTTGTTTTTACTGCGACTTTAGTTGGTATGCACTTCGTAGTTTTTTTTTTCAATTTGCCACCAAGTGTTGTGGCAGCAAAAAACAATTTCCATATTCTGTTGCTGTTGAGATGCTTTCGCTACTTTTGCAGCAATTTGACTATTTTTGGCTTTTATTGAAAGTTTCATTGAGTCTCAATTGCGCATATTGACGTGGCTGGCAGCGCATTCGGATATGTTTACTTGCACGGTTGCATTTGTAGGGCAATAGACAGGCTTTGCATGTTACAGAATTTGGGGGTTTTTTTGTGCCTAAAAGCAATTCCAGCTGCCAAAATCAACATTTTTCATTCGTTCGAAATGTGTGCAAGAATGTTGATAAACATTTTACAATGACTTATTTGGTTGGGCAAAAACAGCATGTGCCCGCTTGCAAATGTGCTTAATTTCCTTTTCAATTTTGTATCACAAACCCGACATTTGTCCGCCTCGAAAAGCCGGTTGAGTTCCGTTCAACTCGCTGCGCTGAGGCCACTTTGGCGCCACACTAACTGCTGGCACCGCAGCGTGGGCGTGTCCGGGACATGTTGCAGTGTTGGCAGTGGTTTGCCGAACACCGATTCCTATGCGGATAACACAACCGACTGGCGCCTGACGCCTACCAAACCGACAAACGGCATATCAGAGTGCAAAAGAGCAAACATTTCGCCTGTTGAAATGTGCTGAAAAAGTGCTGAAAGGCCATGTGGCAAAATAAAATAAGAAGTTGCCAGCAGGCGAGCCAGACGTATGTAAAGTTGGTAAAAACTTGTTGACATGATTGATGGCCGGCTTTGCTGCTGCCAGTTTGCAATTTTTGTTGTAATTGTGCACACATTTTAAATTCCTGTTGCATCAACGCCACACCAAGGTGACTGTGTGTAATAAGCGACAAAGCAATTGGCCGGTCAGAGCGAAAAAAGAGAGAGTGGTTCGAGTAAAGAGTGTGATGTCAATTTACAACCAAGAATTAAGGGTTAAGGCTATGAAAATTGTTCAGAAATATATAACGAACTTCTGACCGTTTGGCCCATACAGCTGACCATTTGCAGTGACTGCCTGTCGGCCCATTAGTCGCCGCATAGCTCCGAGCGCGACATACGCTCACGCCACATTACGTGCTTTGCGCCCATTTTTGCCGTTTTTGTAATTTTTTGCCGAGCAAAAAAATCAAATTAAGCGCTTGTTTCTTGTTCATATTTCAATTTGCATGCTTTTGTTGTTGCGGAAATTAGTTAGTTTTTGCTGTCAAAGTTGGTAATAAGTTTGTTAGCAAACAATTAGCCGGCCGGCCAAGTAGTATAACAACCGCAATAACAATTAAATTTGCGATTTTGATTTAATTTACGTATTAAGCAGTTGGACAGGAAAACATTTCGCCACAATTTAACCACCGCAAAAAAAAGCGTTTCAATTATGAAAATAAAATTTTTAGCACAATTGATTTGTTAACTTGGCCACAATGAATGCTAATCTGCGGTGCAACGAAATGTGCAGCATTGAAATTGAACAAAAAGCAACAATTACAACAACAACAACAATTGTAATAGTCTGACCCAACCGCGAGTGAAATACTCGTACACACTTTTAATCCGCTTTGAGGTGCAGTTACTGGTGTTGTTGTTGTTGTTATTATTATTGTTCATGCAATGTAAAAACATAACAATGGCATAAGACACGCTACAAATGACATAAGTGACAGTTTAATTGGCAACAAACGAGGGCTGACACTATTCATGTCAACTTATGGAAATGCTGGTTTTATTTTTTCAAATTAATGATCAATAAATCTAAGGTATATGAAAATAATAATAATAATAAAAATAATTGACTGGCACGACAGCCCGCTTACGCGAGACTAAGGCCTAGCTTCCCGCAACCACCCGTGTTGTGCGTGTGAATTTGTACGCGGGTGGAAGGGACCTACAGTTTTATGCCGGTTCCGAACGGCAGGTTGGGAGCTCTTTCATAAGCAATTTTTACTCTCAGAGGTTTGTCATTTCCAGCTGAGAGGACAGCCACCGAAAGAGCAAACGAGTTTTCCGTTATTTTTTTTTAGGTGTTATTACAGGCAGTATTTGAACCTGGGTCGCTGCCTTCGACTCGCGGTCCAACGCACTAACCAACTGAGCCACGGCGGCTGCCAAGGTATATGACAAATCTGTATTATAATTTAGTTATTAGGTCTGTTTGGGAACGAATAATTTGTACGAATTTGTACAAATTTGTACAAATTTTTACTGGATCCTGTTTGTGTACGCCAAATCTATTGCAACGAGAGAGAAACTGAGAGCGTAAAGTGACAGTTCATTTCCTGAGAACTTGCAAGTTTTTACTGGAGAAATTTTGTCCAGTAACTTTTAGTCAGTAAGAAGAAGAAGAAGATAAACATATGACTGGCTGCCATATGATCGACTGCAAAGACATATCATTTTTGCAAACATTTGGAGGCAAATGGAACTAGCAAAGAAATTGTGCGTTCGTAAGTCCGCTGGCCCACAACCGTTGTGCTAAGCTTTACCCGCTGAAGCTGAAAGGGAAGAGTCGCAGATTGAGCCCAACAAACCATTTGCCTTTTGTATTAAATGTCTGATTAAACTTAATTTTCCTTAATGCTTCAAACCTCAAATGAAACTTTTAGATCAGCCATTTCTTTCTTTAACCCTTTTTACTGTGTATTGTGAGTGTGCCAAGTCCCAGTGGTGTAACCAAGAGTTAAAACTTGCAAATTCTTACAAATTCCTGTTTGTTTACTTTTTTGGATAGTTTCATTTTTGGGAGCGTAAGCTCGCTTACTCTCCTGATATTTTTTACTGGAATACTTCCCAAACAGACCTATTATATTTTTGAAATCAATTATGACTTTGCTTCCTTAACCTAAATGTATTCACATTGTTGTTTATGGAACAAAACTGTTTCCATATTAGTGCCAGAGTTATGTGAATGTAACTTCATGGGTTATTAGATGAACTATAACGTTTACTATATTTTTTCTAGTTTATTGAGGGAGCTTTATTAAATTTTATTGGTGACATTAGTCAGCGATAGGATTACCTTTTTTTGTCGTGCAAATTTGAAGCTGTCATAAGAACATTTAATCGTAGCGTTATCAATCAATTCCGCTGTTGCTAAATCCTTATTTTACAAACTCCTTTTAATTTTGCATCTACTTCTTACAGTGAACAGTGCCGTACGCAAGGGGCGTTTTGTAGTTTCAAACCTCCCCAATATATCTGTTTGTTATAAAAACTGTGACTTTCACTGTGTAACTAAGCTGTGTCAATATTTCAAACACAGTGACGCACACAGGATCTCATTTTGAGAAGGTTTGAGTGCAACTTTTGAACCGAACACCATTCGAAATCATATTTTGTACTAGCAATTTTTGTGTTTGGAGGGGGTGAACCCTCGAAACCCCCACCTCATATAGAGACAAACATATATATAGACTCACTATTAATTCTTTTATATTAAACTCCTTGAGAGAAAAAAAACCAAATGCTTCTTCAATGCGTTAATTTCGAATCTATACGCTCTTCAACTTCAAAATTTCAACTCGATTCATGGTTCTTAACCCTTTCGCTACAGCTTTTTATGTTCGACTTTACCCCCTGTGTGGTCATAGTAACAACGTTCCGTTAACATTTTTGAAAAAAAGCTTTCCCAAATTTGTTTTTTGGGATGTTGCCATTTGGCAACAATTTACTTCAACGGTAATAAAAAAGGCATGATTACAAAATTTTGTAACACATTAGATTTGATTGCTTTAAGATTTTTTCCTTTTACAGTTTGAAACTAAAAGCTTCAATTAAAACAATGTCAGTATTAATTTCGTATTGATCTTGCCGAGATAGATCTTCTGGCGGAAACGCATTATTTTTATCAAATGCGTCGAGCAAGTTATTTTAAAGATCGGGTTCTTCTAGCTCCTCTAAATCAGATAAGTTTAAGTCTTCAAAAATTATTAAAATTTTCTCGATTTCATTGTCCTTAATAGTTCTAGGCATAATAGAAAATATTTTCTTTTTAACAAGCAAGCAGCACAACCGAACGCTACGAAGCCAACCTTCCATTCAGAGGAACATTTTATGACCCTACAAGTAATTTGTTGCCATATGGGAACAAACAATATTAAAAAATCGCTGTGGTGGTATTTATTACTTGAACATAAAAGTTTTGACTAACAAGTAAAAATCAAATATTTCTTTAGCCATTTCAACCATAATTAGTTAGAAAACAAGTTTGAATTAATGTTCAAAATGGAAATTAAAAATGCGTATTTTTGAAAAAAATTTCCACATGGAAAGATAGTATGAAAAAACCTGTACATTTTTTTATTTTAAGGCTAAACATAAGGTTTTCTTTAATTCAAAATACTCTCAAGACTCCAACTTGTACTAAAGACCACACAAATTTTTGATTTCTAGCACCATAAGGCGCCCAGGAGCCCTCAAAGTGGCATGTTGCCATATGGCAAAAAAAAGCGAAAGGGTTAAAGCCAACATTTATATCTTCAATTCTCTTTCACAAGTCTTTTTTCAGCGTCTATATTGAAGCCTACCAACTCAAGGGTTTTATTTAAAAATTGCATCATTCCTACTCTAAACGACAGAATGTATTGAGATCTGCGCTCAGATCAGATTAGCAACAATTTTGTATATTCAATTGTGACTACTTAAGGCTTTTTATTGCCTTCTAAGAGATTGCAAAGCAAAATTAGGTGCAAAATTTTCCGCGAAAACTTTGAGTAATCCTGTTTCGAGAGATTCTATCTTCATGTATTATTAAATATGAATCCTATTTCAGTTTCCACAAAGCAAACTTGTAATAAATTCATTGCATCAAATGGAACAATGCCAAAAAAAAACTTTCATGCATCCTCATTGTCGATTTCGTTTAGCACTCGACTTGTAGTACTCACTCGCTCATTTTTCATTTTCACGCACAAAAAATATACATACATTCATTATAAATAGTAGCACAAGTAAATGCCCTGAATTTCATATGATTTAGCACTTCGTTGGTAAACCGCAACGTCGGATTGTTGGTGCGCTTAAGCGGCGAGTGCAACACTCAGCTCAATGACATGCAACAACACTGCAAGCTTGTGGTTTGTATGGTGTCGTTTTATTGTTGTTAAAAATGTGGTAATTTTCAGTTCGGTTGGCTGTTGCAGTAAGTGTTGAGGAAAGTGCACGAAAATGCAATAAAAAAACATCTCAGAGCAACACTTGTCCATAGGGTTTTGTGCAGTGTTCGCTTGAGCAACTGACCCACTTTGTGCCACTATCTGCCCGAATAACAGTGCAACTTTAAGCTAACGTAAGAATATACTTGCAAAAAGTGATAATTATTATTTCCATTTTTCTCACTGCAAAACTCTGCTCCAATCATGCGCGATATCTGTTCACCACGTTGCACATGGCAAATGCTTTCGAGCACATCACATCGCAGCAAAGCTAATTGAATTAGTTTCAAAATGCATTGAAGTTTCGGCACGAAAAAAAAACAAACAAAAATGCAGCAAACGAACGAAAAATGCGTTGGCTCCAATGCAGCAAAAAAAACTACATGAAGAATTTTGCACTGCAACCAGCCAACAAACCAACTGTGGCTGCTGCCTAACTTTTACATTTGTTCGTGGTCAGAATTTTATGGCATGCGAGTACATGAAAAATTTGCAAACGCACAACAACAAACACACATTCCACACACCACTACAAACATTTTCGTTTTGTGGCTTTTTGGTGGTTTTAATTTGTGTACAATGTTGCAATTTGCTAGAGTTGAGTTTCGCATTGCAGCCGAAGTCAGCCAGGTTGTGCACTGCCGTTTGTTTGTTTGTGTTTCGCTGCGCTGTGGTTGTTGCTGCAATGTGTTCAAGTTGAAAACAAACCACGTATTCGCCAACGTGTTTGTAATTTTTAGTGGCTGCGTGCGCAACTAACTTGTAGGCGTTAAAACTTGTACAAACTGCAAAAAACTAGCAACAATGTATTGCTGGCCAACAGGCAGGCAGACAGAACCAAACGGAAGTTGTACATTTCAGCTGGAAAAATGCGTTTGGTGTAGGTGTAAAATGATTGCGAAAACTTGGTTAACTCAAATGAAAATAATTGCAAATAATATGAAAAATAGTTCAGCTCAGAATGGACAGTGAGGGACAGGCAAATTGCTGCGGCGCAAACTGAGTTAAACTTACAATCATAGCTCGAAATTTGATTGTGTTTGTTAACAAAATTATTGCACTGTAGTGAGAGTCAAGCAATAATTGTTCTAAAAAAAAACCATTTTTTTAGTCAATGCGAGTAAAAATCTATAAAAGGATAAAGGGATAGAATAAAAAAATGGACTTTTGAAATATTTTATTTATTTACTCAAAGCACACACTCACTACTGACTACCAGCAATTTTATTGTTTAACACTGAAGCTAAAAAATAATTTATTTTTTACAAAAAAATCTGTAAAGAATTCCTGGTCAAGGCAAACACCAGATGGTGGACATTAGATTCCTGCAGGAACAGCAGATCAATCTGGCTCAAATACGACTTATATGAATCACTGGAATTGATGCAGCAGAAACGAGTGGAGCTGGTCAGACTCACACTGGCCCATAGGAGAGCATGAAACAAAGATGGACACTTCTCACAATACCGACTGCCCTAGCTGAGGTAATCCAGACCAAAAGTAACCAAACTTACTTTGGAAATTTTCGAACGTGGGGCAACCGTCCTCTGAAGTTATGATGGAGATCTTCAGCAGCAAAGTCAGCGATCTCATGCTTAATTAACACCTTGAACTGGCACTAAAACCAGCTAGAAAACTCAAGATTGGCCAATGAAAGTGAATTAAGAAGAATAACTCACTAACGCTAATTGGATGTCTGGGACATAACAAACCTTAATCAACCACAAAAATTTCAAAGTATTACACCGTGCGATTAAAATGTAAAAAAATTTTCACACCGTAAAAAATCCATATGGGCGTGAAACTAGAGACCAAACATAGTAATACTGCGTACTCAGTTTTTTATTTTTACATCCTTTGTCCTTTTAAAAGGACTTCAAAATTTTGAAGGGCATAAAAAAAAAAATAAATAATACCTAACCTCGTTCCAATATGGCGATATTTATATCAAATGAAAGAGGAAAGGCTTAAGAATTAAAAAAAATGATTTTTTTATCTATTTGTAAAAAGGATATGAAAAAGATCCTTTGAAAATTTTAATCCTGTATATCCTTGAAAATTTACATAGAATTTTCTTGAAAAGTAAGTATGTTAAAACCCAAAATCTCCTTGATCACGTGTCAAAATTGCATTATTCTCGCTTCATTGATTTTGTATCTTTTTATTATTCAAAATACTGATACTCCAATAAATTAGAGTTTTTGTACTTCATTAGAATTGCAGCTTCCGCCTTTTTTTTAATAACTTTCGAACCAATAAAGTTAGAGTAATGAAATTTTGACACGTGATCAAGGAGATTTTGGGTTTTAGCATACTTACTTTTCAAGAAAATTCTATATAAATTTTCAAGGATATAAAGGATTAAAATTTTCAAAGGACCTTTTTCATATCCTTTTTTTACAAATAGATTAAAATTAAATTTTATTTAAATTCTTGAGCCTTTCCTCCTTCATTTGATATACATATCGCCATATTCTAACGAGGTTAAGTATTTTTTATATTATTTTTATGTTGTATCCCCTTCAAAATTTTGAAGTCCTTTTAAAAGGACAAAGGATGTAGAAATGAAAAACTGAGTACGCAGTATTACTATATTTGGTCTCTAGTTTCACGCGCATATGAACTTTTTTCGGTGTGAAAAATGCTGTCGCACGGTGTTATCTGTTTACTTTTGCACCAAATTTCGTATTCGAATTCTTTAAAGCTCTCTCTTTGAAGCCACCAATATCCCAAGAGAAACTCCAAAACCCGCCTGTTGATCACTCACACAGATACAGAAGAGACAGAACTGCACAACAAAAAACTCTCCCTGACTATTCGCCACACACTCCTAAACCAGATACAACCAGATATAGCAGTATTTTTCCCCACTCACATTGGGAATTCACCTTACCGAACCCACGTGATGAAAATAAAACCCTCAAAAAGTCATGCAATCTTTGAATTTGTAATTAAAAATCGTTTTTATGACAACAATTACTACAATAACAAACAGCAACACTTAAACCGCAACAGTTGTTGACAACACAATATGTGCAAATGACTTGCAAAAACAACAAAAAAACAAAACAAAATCTAAACAATAACAAATAACGATGAAGTGTAAAAAATATTGTATTAATGTGGTGGCAATTTACAAAAAAAAAAACAAATTGAAAAATTTCGCCATTCGATTGCATAACATTTACACTGTAAAATTTCTAATTTTTTAATCACCGTCGAGCACGCTTTGTGGTCGTAAAAATACCGCAAATGCGCTTAAAATCACAAACTGCCAACTAATGCTAACTGCTTGCAAATGCAACTGGCCCCAAGCAACAACTACAACAATAGCAGCACACAACTTGACCGGCTACGGCGATTAGTTGCTGTTCAATATTTACAGCAAAATGTTGCTGTATTATTTTTACGCGCCGCTTTTGCCATGCAATTCATGCGGCAATGTGCAAAAGAAAAAACAGCTAAAACAATTTTAATAAGCAAAAAAAATGTGTAGCAATGGGTTAACGGGTGCGTACAGGTGCGTAAAAGAAGAGTGAAATGTAAAATGAGTTCAATCATGTAACGATTCAGTCAACGTAATACTTGGATGATGGTGAAAATCTTAATAGGTACTGATGAAATCTTTGTAGAAACCAGTGTGAGGGAAATGTACTGCTTACCGAACCCCAACAGAAAGAACAATTTTGAAAACTTCATTTTGAAAATATTCATTTAAAAATGTAATTCGTAATTTTTCAAGCATTAAATATTGTTGAAAAGTGTCCGTAAAATTGCAAAAGTCGTTAAGTATTGTCAAAAATATAATAATTAAGACGCACAGATGCACACATAGCTCGATTCTCCGCGGTATGCGTTTTATGAACTTTTTTCCATATGGACCACAACTCCTATAAACAAATACGAAACGTGAGTGACAGCAATGCTGGCAAAATTTTTAACGCATTTAACGCTTCAGACTGCGTGAGAAGCAATGAAAAACAGCGCGAATAATTTTGCCATTTGGATTTTGTGGTAACTGCTGTTTCACTGCTGAAACCAGTGTTTGTCGCTCTGGCGCTGTGCACTGGACACTGGCTGGGTCCGCTTTCGAAAGCGCAATAAGCGAGCACTGCATAAAATGTTAGAGCAATAAACAAATCCGCATAATGAGACAAGCGGCCGCTGGCCAGACAATCATTCAAACAGAGAGTGCAGCCAGATAGATGGACACACCCACGGACAGACAGTTGGCTGCAGTGCGCGTATAATTACACGGTTTGCACGTTTTATTATCGCGTCGGCGTAGCCACACTTTGCCATGAATTATGAATTGGTAATTGTGCGCTTTTTCATCAACAATTGCCAATTGCGTTAGTTTTTTAGTTTTATTGCGGGGTAATATGTATGTGTGTGTGTACATTCAGCACGAATCATCAGTGTTGTGCAAATTGTTACGGCGAAATAATTAAAGGGCAGACAGTGGGCAGGAGTAGCAATAAGACAACGTAATAGTCTTTTTCATGATGAAGTTAGTTTTGTTTTTTCGAAATCAAAAAGGGAAAGTATAGCCTAATCGCAGTGTAGTTAGACCACAGAACATCCACTGCACTATTCCGCTGTTACCATCTTTCGTAAATCTATGTAATATAACACCGTGCAACAAAAATAAAAAAAATGTTCACACCGGAAAAAATCCATATGGGCGTGAAACTAGAGAGCAAACATAGTAACACTGCGTACTCAGTTTTTGATTTCTACATCCTTTGTCCTTTTAAAAGGACTTCAAAATTTTGAAGGGAATAAAAAATATAAAAAAGACGTATCCTCGTTAGAATATGACGATATGTATATCAAATGAAAGAGGAAAGGCTCAAGAATTTAACCCTAATTCCCAGAATTTTAAAAGTAACGTAAACCCAGAAGTGAGACTGTCAGGCTCATATGAGCTAAACTACTGAAAAACTAAATTTATTTCATTTTTCCAAATCTAGTTACTACTTAAAGACGTTTTTATTTAAGTTTTTTATTTTAAGTAAAGAACTTGTAAATACAGGGTCCACAGGAAAACAATTGCTACTGCAGCGCTAGAGGCCATGCATTAGGTTTGCGTGTTTTGATATACCCATCATACAAAGTTTGTTTATTCTGAGTGTACGAACCTCGCATCCAATAAACTATCGGCTAATTCCTTACTGGTGAACTAGTTGGTCATTATTACATTTGTGTTTGTGAGGTTTACACAGTTTTTCAGCACCCTTTTTGCAAGATCCACAGTTCCTCGATTACCGTCTTTGCATGTGTATGACATTTCAGGAAGTATTAGCACCGTCGCATGTGTATGACATTTTTAAAAAATTGTTTAAAAAAAGTAGAAAAACTGTCTAAAAAATTAAATTTATAAATGAAATATAGTTCTAACATTCCATTAGAGGATTACATAAAAAAATTGGAATCGAAAATCTTTTGGTATAGGATTTATCACCATTTGAAGTCTTAAGTGAGACTGTGAGGCTCACTTCTGGGAATAGGGTTAATTAAAATTTATTTTTTATCTCTTTGTAAAAAAAGGATATAAAAAGGTCCTTTGAAAATTTTAATCCTTTATATCCTTGAAAATGTATGTATAAATGTATATTTCTTGAAACGTAAGGTGGTTAAAACCCAAAACCTCCTTGATCACGTGTCAAAATTTCAGTACTCTACCTTTATTGGTTCGAAAGTTATTAAAAAAAAGGCGGAAGCTGGAATTCGAATGAAGTACAAAAATTCTAATTGATTTGAGTATCAGTATTTTAAATAATAAAAAGATGCAAAATCAATGAAGGATTTTTTCCAGTGTGAAAATTTTTTTTAATTTTTGTCGCACGGTGTAATATATATAAATTCTTAAAACAATGTCCAAATTACACCTCCGAATGTGTTTTAATTCAAAAAGCTCAGTAGTTGTGGAATTATAGGCGATCAAAATTGAACAGGGGTGACTCAGAGTGTTTCTAATGATTAAAAAAAATTGGTGTGTTCATCAAAAGTTAAAACACAGAAGCAATGCTTTTGGCACAAGCAACGCAAATTCCATAATTTGTGAGAACTATCATAAAAATATTAAATTAAAAATTTCATTTAATATAAATTCTTTCAAAATCTGCCTCTGACTAAAGCAGAGTTGATTCAAAAATTGTAGGAATTATCAAAAAATGTAATTAATTTTTTATTGTATTTTCATTTACTAATTAAAATTTGTATGAAAATAGAAATTCACTAAAGTGTGGCGGCTTCTGCTATATCAATGATATGTATGCATCATATATATATATATATATGTATGTGTTTATATATATGCCTCTTTTATTAGCCAAAGCCATTTGAAATCCTACTCAAAAATCAAAGAGCAAAATAGCTTAAAATATAATGCCAACAAATTTGAGCGTCCATGTCCCGTGTTCATTAGTCATAATGAAATGATTACGTATGCTGAGCGTTTCCAGCTCAATGTGCAGCACCGATACAAATGCAACACGCACGTGTCTATATAACTAAAATGTAACACATACATACATGTGTGTATGTGTGTGCGCAAATGCAAAATGATCATAAAATCGTGAATTATAGCGCCGCAATTTGGAAAGGTAAATTTACGGGCGGCGCGCTTGCCACACTTTGCCAGTGTATACAATGTCAATAATTTCAGATTTATGCATTTGCAGTGCTCATATAATTGCAGCAAATTATTGGCAACCGAATGCGGTAATTAACTCGAAAACAATAACTGAAATCAACAAACCAACACGTGCAATTACTATCGAAAAAATGCGATTTATAGCAAAGCAAATGCCAAAGAAACTGTTCAATACGAAATAATAAATTTTTGGCAAACACTCGCGAACGATTGCATTAATCATTATTCGCTTATAATTGCCATTAATTTTCAAATCATTTTTTATTATTAACAATGCAATAGTGTGAGCGGAATTTTTAAATACAAAAAGATATTAAAAAATACTGCCTTGAATACGTTGTGTTATAAAATAAATATCCAGACAGTAGCAGAGACGGAATAATTACACTACTCGACAAAAAATGGGTCAATCGCGTGCACCTAAAAACAAAAGTATTTTCTAGACTAACTTTGGGTCACGGAATACGAAACTGAAAATCAAAAAATTTTTTTAAGAAGCGTTTTCGAAAAATCTTCGAAAAAACAGTTTTTTCCCTATTGTTTCAGTTATGAGCATACATCTCGTAAACGAATCATCCGACTAACACAAACTGTCCGTTGATCAGAAGATAATACCTTAGCCTTTCCAGCGATATACATATTGCCCAAATCAGATTTTCAGATTTGGGGAAGTTACTGGCGGTGAAAGTTGTAAAAAAGTGAATTTTTCGACCAATTTAAAAAATCACAAATTTTCGAATGTTTTTTTTATAGATAAAATAAATTATATCCTCTGGTTTTAAAATCTAAGGTGAAAGATATATTATTTGAGCAAATATTAAGCCCAACATCAAAAGAATTGAAATAAAAATGACAAAGTTATGATGCACTGAGGGAAAACTCCAACTTTACATTTATTACACAGTGCAAAACAATTTTTTTTATTAGACCCATCCAAATGTTGATACAGACGTGAAACTAGAGGTAATTTATAGTATCCTGGCATAGTCAGTTTTTCATTTTCTGACCCAAAAACCTTCTTAAAGGACTTGAAAATTTTAAGGACATACACATTTCAAATATTTTTTTAAATATTTGCCGTTGTGCAATGATGAAGATATGGGTGTTAAATGAAAGAAGAAAATTGTCTCCTTAATGCCTCGAGTCCAAATAAAACCACAATTTTTCAAACAATCACTTTGGAAAGTTGTTTCCATCAAACTTCATGAACTTTTTAACACACAGATGCCTGAACATTCACAGTCAAAATTTCGAAAAATTGATAAAGGTGGAAGACAATTTCCATTCTATGTTCCAAAAGTTCGTCCGATTTGGTATTTTAGTGTTATGGGCGCTTTAGCAAAACCTCATTTCTGCGTCTAGTTGCACAGTTGGCTGTGATTTAATGTAGCCAGCACCAGATAAAAATTCCCCATTCACGAATTTATATAAGACTTGTCTATGTTGTTTTCTCTTTCTCCGTCGTTCACACTGTTGCTGCTGGCATTGTTTTGCTCTGTTGTTGTTGTTGTCATTATTTTCTCATTCATATTTTGCCACTTGTTTGGTCATTAACATTTTAATGCAGCAACGATGGCAGCGATAAGCTTTTATTATTATTTTTCCCTTTTTTAGTTTCTGCGCTTGCCACCTCTTCCACCATAACTATAGATTTTGTCTACTGCCATTTCTTGTTAACTATACAGACCCACACACACACACACACACGGACACACATTTGAAATTCTTCGTCTTTAGCTTTTTTGCATTTCTTTCAAGGGTTTAGCGCGCATAAAAATCGCTGAATATGTTCATATGTATGTATTTATGTGTGTGTGTGTGTGTGTGTGTGTGTGTGTTTGTCACTCACTACCCTGTCGGACCTGAGACAACTAGTTTCCAAAATTCATTGGTCTTTCAACTGGTTTTTTGTAGTCAATTGGGCAACTAGTTGTCCAAGTGACTGTCAGCGGATGCAGAAGTCGGTCAGTTCGCGTCTAATCGTTCACGTTCTGCGTGCGCGTTCATAGGCGAGAAGAGACATGAAAATGAAATAATGAAAGATGTATGTCTCTGCATTTTCACGATCGCGGCTCCAAAAGTATCTGCAAAAGGGCCAAAGCAGCATTGTTCGGCTACCTACTTTCGCGGCTTCAAAACTATTCGCAAAAGAGCCAAGGGACTACCGACTACCTAACATGAAGTAGCAGAAACGAACGGCCGCCGCAGCAGAGCCGAGTGCTTGCGTTTTGTTTTCGTGCTGCGGCACCTGCTACTGCTATTTCATTTGTGATAGCAGTTGCAGGGAGACGAAATCAATGCTCCAAAAAAGCACAGCATTATCAAACGCTGAGCACATGAAAATGAGAGACATGGAGCAGAGAGGAAATGATCAACAAAAATACCATTAGATGTGATGTATCCCTTTCATTTTATGCAACATTTCCTTTGAGCGCGCCATGGAAATTTCCTAAATAACTGCTCAAATTTCTGCGTCGTTGAGCAGGACTGATCCTTTTTGCGTTTTTCAGTTTCAGTTGGATTTTTGCGTAGGTACGTGCAGTGTGATATTGCGGAATATTTTGGTTTGTGCTACATATTAAACAAAAATGAGTAAAAGAACAATAACAGTAAGAGAAATAAAAAAGATAAAATATAATAAACATAAATAATATAACCAGAACTAATACAAAAACAAGAAATAAAAATAATATATAAAAAACAAAACAACAACAACATAATATATAAAATACCAACACAATGCATAAGCACACAATAAAAAAAATCCGCTTTGAGACAGATGTATCTACGCAATGTAAGTATAAATAATAAAGACTAATCAGAATTGCACAAATCTTTATTGAACATAAAAACTTTGTGAAATTTTGTTTGCGTATTTCTTAAATCTATATTTTGTCAAGCCATTTAATTTTTCTTCCAGCCAAAAATGCCGTAAGCAGCTGCGAGAACTGCCTGCTAGCAGTAGCTGAATTAAAGGAAATGAAAGGTATAGCTTTAAATATATAAACTGACTGCATGGTTATTCAAATTAATTTTCTTATTATGTAATAGAAACGATGCAACGACAAAACGCAGTAATTATGGACACACTTGCTGCTCAAACGGCCTTGATAAAAAGCCTCGTCAAGAAGGAGTGTAATGCGAATGCTTTAAAGACTGAATTTCCTGTCAACAATCGGACGGAACTGAAAGCCCTAAATGACAAAATAAACGACGAAAATAAGGATATATACTTGTATGTATGTATTGTTTTTGTTATGCCTTTTTGAACTTAAAAGTCTTAATTTTAATTAATTTATTATTGTAATTTTGTTTACAGGTGAAAACTGTTAAGTCACTCATAAGGGGATTGTTTAATAAAAACATAATTACGGTTCTCTCTATCGAGATAATTGTTGACTTCAATGTCGATGGAAGCCACGGGAAGGAACGACTAAAAGACTACGCAAGACTTTATGGCGTTTTGAAAGGTGTTTATTATTTCTTATTTCGTTCATTAATTGCGTATTCCTCTTTTTTATTATTATGTACTTTTTGTTCTTATTGTTATTATTTATTTTAAATGTTTCGTCATTTTAGTTATTTAATCTCTTTACATATTCTTTTATTTATCTATTTATTTTACTTATTTCTTTGTAAATTTTTTCCTGCTTTCCCATAAATTTAGATAAATTTAAATAGTTATTTATTTATTTTACTGTGTATATTTGGTATCTTATATAAAATTAATTAGTTCTTTATTATTAACTTATTGCAGACGCGGTGGAAGGCGATGATGGCCCCGCGGCTGTTTTGCGCCATGCATTCAATGTTCAGAAAAAAAAGTTTTTCCGACAAAAGAGTGCAATCAAAAAGAGTAGTCGCGTAGGAAGTAGTGTCGAGTAAGAATGTTTTTCTTACATTCATATATGTATTAAGACTGAATTTTGTATGCATTGCATTTATTGCATTTATATTTTGTTACTGTTTAATATGAATTGATTGTTTTTGTGTTTTGTTTGAGTTTTCTAGTACTTATTGAATTAAACTACATGTTATTTTGAAAACGTTGTTGTTTCATTTTAACTGGTTAGGAAACTATTCCGAAATCAACTAGTCCTCAAACGCGTCGCATGGCAACTAGTTGAAAAATTAGCTGACTAACAACTAGTTTGCAAACTAGTCGCTTTGCAACTAGTCTGCAAACTGGTTTGCTTCGGACTAACCTTGGACTAGTTGCAAATGGATGCAGACGGGGACAATTGACCCTCGCCTAGGACACCGCCATGTTAAAAGGGTGAGTTTGCTCCAAGAAAACGAGTCGATTCTGAGGTCATATATGACTGTCAAGCGACCAGTTGAAAAACTAGACTTGGACCAGTCCGATTTCCTGCAGGGTATTTGTGCGCCTGTTCGTTTCGTCCCATTCTGAGCTGCTGTTGTTGTTGTTGCAGTAGGCTCAATCTTGTGGCGCTTGTGTTTGTCACTCACTATTTGTGCGCCTGTTCGTTTCGTCCCATTCTGAGCTGCTGTTGTTGTTGTTGCAGTAGGCTCAATCTTGTGGCGCTCATTGAAAAAGTTCAACGTCGTCATAAGACGACAGACGGACGAACGAATGGACTGAAACGACTGCCTGCTTGCCTGGCTGTCGTTTTGTTTAAATGTTTGTCTGCCAGTCTGCCATACAAAACCGTCAGTCATATAATAAGCAACAACAGCAAAAACAATAACAACAACAATAAAAATCACTTTGACAATAACACGCAGACAACAGCCAACAACATCATTAATTCAACAGGTTCTCTGGTTTTTTTTTCTTTCTTCTTTTATTTTCATAGGGTTTTTGATTGCTTGTTTTGGTTTGTTGCTTTTTGTTTGGCTTTTTGGTTTTGTTGTTGTTCATATTCTTTTTGCATATTAACGTAAATGTCAAGCGTTCATATTTTACATGTAAATTATGTATTTGCTATTGTTGTTACTGTAGTTGCAGCGCCACACAATGTGTTCAGTTTATTTGAGTTGTGTGTCGCTTGCCTTCAACTTGACTTTTAGAATTTTTTTGCAGTTTTCATTTCGTTATAGCTCCTTGTTTCTATGGATTACTTAAAGGAAGTGCAAACAAAAACTTATGTTTTGTATGTATGAGTCAAGAGTTGTTACTACACTATGCGGCTCTGTGAACTGGGTATAGGACTGTGTAAAGAATCATTTCTGGAAAAAGTGTTCAGGTTTCATTATTAACATATTTCCGATATGTTTTTGTGATGGAAGAGTTATAGTATTTCTCTTAACCCTTTCGCTATTTTGTTGCCATATGGCAACATGCTACTTTATGGACGTCTGCATCCGCTATGGTTGCAAGAATACATTTTTTTGTTGGTCTTTAGAATAGTTTGAAGTTTTGAGAAAAATACGAAATTAATAAACTGAATATTTAAGTTTAAAGAAGAGAAGTATACGCGTTGTTTTAATGGTATATCTTGACAAAGTAAAGGAAGAAGAAGCAGAACAAATTAGAGAACATTTTAATTTGACGTTTTCTTTCAATTTAGATACTTTTTTTTTTTAATTTTGGCTGAAGTAAATGAAGAAATATTCAAATTTTCGTTATGCGTAAAAAGTTTTATTTTTAAGTAATTATTACAGCCACAACGATGTGGTAGCTCTCATAGAAAAACACTCTAAAATACAGGGTCTGAGTATAAAAATGAAAAAATTTCTTATGGAATGTTGCTAATATAACCACATAGAAGCCTAAGACGTCAAATTAAAAATTTTAACTTCCGCCAGTAAAAACCTGTAGCGAAAGGGTTAAGATCGCCAGGTTTGTCTCAGATTATTGTGACTGTGTTCTTCTTCTTCCTCTTCAAAGTCTCCTGGCGCCTTTAACATAACACTGCTTGAAGGTAATTAATTAACCCTTTCGACCCCAAAGTTGCCTGAGAGCAACTTTACCTATTTGTCGTCTTATAGCAAAAGCTACGATTGATTTATGGGTTTAATTTAAATAAACTCGAAAAGTAATAATTTTGTATTTTTCCATAAATATTAAATAATTTTTCTGTAAATAAAAAATATTGATACAAAATTTATTTAATCAGTTTTAAGCTAAAATTGATCAAACTAGCTCTAGAACTCTAACAAAGAGGCGTGGCGACTTCAAATGTCGTGTGCACACTTCTTAGGAAAGTTTTTCATGATTTAAATACCAAAAAGTAATATCGAGCAATGTTCCATGGACTTTTGTTTCGAATCTTGTTAGGTTTTTGGTTTCGTAGTTGCCTGTGTTGCCTCCATGTTCCGGTGTCAAAAAAAAAGTTTGACCTGCGAGTGAGTTTCTACGGTTTTGAGGGAGCATTGTCAGTCCGAGACAAGTTTTGATATATTAGTAAGACCCGCAAGAGACTTGATTGCTGTCTGGTTGTTTTTGGCTTTAATGTAATAGAAACATCAGCAAGGAGCTTGATTAAAGCCTGCATTTCCGCATAGAGGTGGATATTCCCATTAAATAGACAAATCTTTGTGCCGGACTTGAAAGAAAGCTGCAGTAGTCGGGAAGGCGAAGTCAAAATATTAGCCACAGTTTCCTGGAGTATATTCCACTAGCCCCACTACTGTCTAACTAACTTGGAACTGTCTGCCTACACCTCAATTGAGTCACCAGTTTTTACATACTTATGTTTCCAACATTATTGGATCTTTCTGGCAATATGTAAGTTGTTCCAATTCAATTTTCAATTTATTGAATCTTTTGTAGAAAGAAAATTTCAATTTTAATTCAGTCTTATATTCATTTAATTATAAATTCAAATTAATTTAAATAATTTCAAAGATATTCCCAGCTTTTAAGGCCTACTGCAAAAAATCTCAAAGTTTTTATGAATTTTTTTTAATAAGTTAAATATTTGGCAATTTTTTATAATTGAAAAGATTAACATCAATTTGCGGGCAGGTGTCGTTTGCCATCGTTCGCATTTAATTTGTATTGCGTGCTGTTTTCTTAACTTTTCACATTATTTTCTCATTTTCGAATTTTCAACATTGTTGGCTTTCCGTATTTTACAGAAGTGCAGTCGGCAGTTGGCAGCTGGCTGCTTGTTTGCATTTATTTTTAACCGTTTCATTTGCTAGTTTGATTTTATTTCACTTCGTTTTGCGTTCTCGTGCCTTTCGCCGGTTTTGCCGTGTCTTTCCGTGTGTTTTCTAGCATTTCTTTGCATTTACTTTTAATTAAAATGCTTGGCACGTTTCTCAAAGAATTAATACCCAGCCATGTTTGTGGGCGCTGGGGTTCGGAAGCATGCGCCGCACATAATTGCAGCGTGTGCTGTATTGTGTACGTGTGTCTGTGTGTGTGTGTGTGTGTGTGTGCGTGTCTGCATGGTTTGCTGTTTACGTTTTCCTCATAATTGATGCCGCTAGCCGAAGCTCAGTTGCTGACTCGCAGCTGAAGTATTTAAAGCGTGACCGGAATTGTCGATTTCCGTACATAGCAACGTTTGGTAGGCGCTTTGCTGCCACACTCACACACACACACATGTTTGTTTTTCAATCAAAATAGTTGGAGCCTGAAATCCGTAAAAGTTATCGCCAATATGACAAGCAGCAAATCGCTGTTCTGGTCACTTTGCGATTTATATTAAATCATTCTGGTTGAATATTTCTTTGTTGAGCAAGAGACAGTTTAGGTTTGCAACGATTGCTGTCACATTTTGGCAGCCATGAAAAATGCTGCAGGCGCTTGAGCTGTGATCTAATCAAAAATGTTGCTATGCGCCCTAAACCGATGCAAAGTTTAGCGGCTTTAGCAGACTCACTGAGCTGCTGCTATCTTTCTGCCTATGAAGTCAATTTTTTCTACTGCGCACACTTCGCTGCATAACCTGCGGCACACTTAACGCAGCATACAAGAAACTTTTCTCCGAACGTCTGCCTACAATCAGCTTAACTCGCCTCAAGACTTTCACCGATAATATCCGCTTCGGCGCCGTTGCTAAGCTAACACATTCGCACATTATTTACACGTTATCGGGATGCGCGTACATGTACGCGATAGCACACTTTTAGGCGTTCCAAGAATCTGCTAACAAGCTGTCGTGTTTACCCTACATCCATGTCACATGTATTGACAAAAAGTCCCCCTTCGGCGGTAGGTGACAACGGAAGCCTGTCAATTGCGCCGCACTCAACGCGGCAGAGCATTCAACTCCTGTCTGCATGTAAGTAAGCGGATATTTGTTAGTGTATGTGTGTGTGCTATAAATGCGACAAACACTTTTCGCTTTTCGCAATTTAATACAATGTTATCTACACATGCGACAACGCCAACAACAAGCAGACATTAAAAGGATTTAATATCATATCGCGACGGATTACAGGCTGGCGTCGCTGTCGCGTACATGTCTGCAATTACGTTGATATGACATCGGTGTCAATTAATGGCATAAAGCTCTCTACGCGGCATTGCTGCAATTTCCTAAAGACTGCAGAGGTGGTTGGTTTTTTCTTCGTTTGCTTTATTTGTGTGCGCTACAGCCGATTTAATACAAATAAGTAAAGTACGTATGTGGCACGCAATAATGAAAAGAAATATTGACAATAAGTAAGTTTACATGGCATTGAAATCAGTTGTTGAAATTAATTTTGAGTTAAAATAAATTGTCATCGGCAAAGTTGAGTAAATCTTAAACAGGACATGGGATATCAACAATGAGTGCGCGAAACCGACTTCGATTTGTAGCCACTAGTTTGAACTACTTCGAAGTGAATTACTCAGAGACCTAAAATAATTATTATCCATATTTCTGGGAATAAAAAAAATGCCCTATTTTAAGAAGTTTCTATAATTATTGCTAAATAATAATAATTATTCCCAATAAGAAATTTTTACGTCGCCTATAACTATTATCATGTAATAAATATTTTTGAGTTGCATAATAACTCTTATAAGCAAGGAAAGGATTTTGAGGACCTAAAAACCTATAAAAAAGGCAAAATAAAATAGCAAAAAAGGCACGGAAAGGCACTAAAAACTGCCAAAAAGGCAGAAAAAGGCACTAAAAACTGCCTAAAAAGGCAAAATAGGGCATTAAAAACTGTTGAAAAGGCAATAACAGGCATTTAAAAATAAGAAAAAAATACTAGAAAATCTAAAAAAAAAGGGGAAACGGAATGTATTTTTTAATAATATTATTTCATCTGACGTATGCAACATACAATATTTATACCTCGTTTTTTGTAAAAGAAAAGGAACATCAAAGTTTTAAAAGATAGTTTAAAAACTAAAACTAAGATATTTTAATTGAAATGTAGGCACATATTTTAAATTCATATTTTAACTTCTCATATAAAAGCATAAAAGCCGTACTTGTATCACAAAAAAATAAATAAAGGAAAGGATTTTAGCACCTCTCTTAGCACCACCAAACTCTGCTATCAGCGCGGAAATTTTTGCGCTAACCGAACTTTTTGATTTCGGCATGTTTTTTTCTTTAAATTTTCCACTGCACAACAAAAAATAACGGCTTAGGAATGATCAAATCAATGTAAAAACATCGATAAGTTAACGAAATTGCAATGTTGCCACTTAATTTTTTTAGTTTAAAGGTATTTTTGCGAAACAGAAGGTGGAAAATATTAAAAACGAAAGAAAAATAAAAAGACGCTCGACATTAATAGGTAAAATAGGCACTAAAAAACGGCATTTATGGGTGAAAAAGGCAAACTGCCTTTTTAAGGCAAAAAGAGGCAAAATAAAAGTGGTATATTTCTAATCAGGAGGACCTAATTCGCGCTCATTTTCAATCAGAAATGCTCTATCTAGCAGCAAACAAAAAAGGCAATTTCCACAAAATCCTTTCCCTGCTTATAAGTAACACATTTTTTTTCGTTCTCGATAATTATTATTTTGGGATTTTTGTTTTTTAAATTGTTTCATAACTTTTATTTATGACTTTTTTTTTATTTTTTTGAGAAATTTTCTTTTACGTTGCTTCATAACTTTTATTAATGATTTTTTTTCATTTACGTTGCCGATAACTATTATCAAAGAATATACAATACAATGTTCTATACTTTTTGCTATTATTTTGAAAAATCAAATTTTTTACGTTGAATTACCACATTTTGGATATGAATTGATTTTTAATTGTTTTAAATTGACAAACGCAAATTATCTGCAGAAACCTAAACTCCAATCAATTCATACTAAAAAAAAAAATCGTTCATAAAAGTTATGAAGCAACGTAAAAAAAATTTTTTCACAATAATAGTTATCGGTAACGTAAATAAAAAAGTCATAAATAAAAGTTATGAAGAAACGTAAAAAAAAATTTCCCAAAATAATAGTTATCGGTAACGTAAATAAAAAAAGTGATAAATAAAAGTTATGAAGCAACATAAACAAATAAAATCCCAAAATAATAATTATCGAGAACGAAAAAACAATTTATTTCTCACAACAGTTATTACGCAACGTAAAAATTAATTGTCGCAAATAATAACACTGTACAACAGCATTTCTGCAACAGAGTAACGACCGTATATTTCTGAAAGAGGACGTCATACTGATCATTTTTACCGAACAAAGTTATAGTCCAGCACGTCTGAGTTTTTTGTAATTTGCACATAAAGGTTAAAGGGTCCCTATAGACTTTTACGCGGAAAGTATAAAAACTTGAAGAGCTAGAGCTTTGATGTCTAAGACAAAGTTGTTTGCATTAAAAGTGTGAATCTTTTTTATGTACACATGAACCCCCTTCCCCTTTCCTTACCCCCTTTTTCATGTTTTTCGGAAAAATTTTTCATAAAAAGCTTGTATTGAGTAAAATATTGAAAAAAATGCCATATTGTTTTTTGGGAAAATATTCCTCATTAAAAAATAAGGGGGGGTCTTTAAACACCAAAACTTTCTCAAAACTTCCCTCAAAAAAATAAAAAGCCTTAAACACGAAACCTTCATTTAATACTATTTTCATAAATTGCTAGCTCTGCTTCAGATGTTGAGAAAAATGTTGAATATTAAATTAAAATTAAAAAAATATTTTGCATTGAAAAATAGTTCAGGTGGTCTCCAAACAAGAAGTCCCCTCTTAATAAAAAAAGCAATTTTTATGATTTCAAAAAAGACGCTTTCGCTATCTATCTATCTAGATAGATAGAAAGATAGATAGATAGATAGATAGATTTTAGTACTCTTTAGTACTTCAACCTATTCCTTCTAATATATATACTACACACTTAGTTAGTTGGTGGGTATTCCATAACTCGTTAAAGTTCGACTAGGCCCGACTGAACCAGTGTACACCTCCTTTGTTTACTTTGCACGCAGCTGGGCGCCCAAAGCTCATTTGAATATTCGCAAATCCTGCAACCGTGCAGACACATACGGCGGCAATCTAAGTCAATATGTACATAAACCAGTGTGTTATGACTTATTGTCAATGCGGGGTAACTAATTATTTCAGTCAATATGCGAAACACACACGCAGACGCTGATCCTTCAAGCGTCGTGGCAGCGCCACTTTGCGTGTTGACTGCTTCGTTTAGCTAAAGCTCCGGCATGCAAATAGGTTTTTCCTCGCACATGTATGTGTGTATTTGTACGTGCCTGTGTGTGTGTGTGTGTATGTGTGCGGGCGTGTGCTGGGTATTGATTGCATAAATCCTTTCAGCTCGTCTACAGACATCGATGCTCAAAAGGAATGCGCAAGTTAAATCATAATAACTGCACTGCACTTTGTAGCAAATTGAATTTGAAATTGCCGAGGACGTACCAGTAGCGGACTGAGCGCGCAAGTATTCGATTTCCAGGTCGCTTAACGTGTTTATCAAATATGCAAAATAATGGCAGATAACTGAGTGCGGCTTATGGTGGAAAGTTGTTGGCTATCTGGCACACACTACAAATGTCACAATAAATTCAAAGAAATTTAAGCAATTAAAGCCGGAATAAACAACCTAAAGCCTTGGAGTTTTGCATACTTTAAGGCGCGCCACATGCATACATTGAAATCTTGAAAATTCACACAAATTTTGCAAACTAAAGTATGAAGCAGAGATGTGAATAGCTGTACGTCTCAGAAGCTATCTGATTTCTTGTCACTGTTGGCTTGGTTTTCAATTTATTTTCCATGAAATTGGCACTCACACATTGCCACCTACACATGTGTACGTGTAAATATTCACTTTCATGCTCTGGGAAACGGCTAAAGGCGTTTAAGCAAGTGGCAGCTCAAGTCAACATAAGGCAATTTTGCATACACAGATGCACATTTCTATTTAAAAATATGTTGTTCAAGTGATTGAATATTGAAGTAAACGGCATAGCTGAATAATCCAAATATTTCTTCTGCTGCATTTTTAAACATTTGCATACTTTAAACAGCTTCAATTTTTTTTAATTTCATTGTCATTTCCGTTTTCATTATAATAGCAATTTTTTATAAAATCTCTGCGGCTTTCAGTTTTTCATTGGCACAATATTTCATTCAGCGAAATGCTTAATACTCTGTCTGAAACCGCACAATTCTTCTATTGTCACTTGTCGCCGCACAAAGGATGCGATTTTCCTTTCCCCTCCCGCTCAACTTTTAAATGGCTGCAATTGTTTGGACACCAGTCACCGACCACAGCGAAAAATGATTTTGAAGCGAATTGTTATTGTCTGTTGCCATTGTTGTTGGCTGTCAATGCTACTCGGCGGCAAGATATTTAAAATTGCAAATGAAATATTGAAATGCCGCGATGATTGTCAGTTCACTGCCATTCAAATTTCTTGGCATTTTGCAGTTTGAAAAATGGCTGGTTTAATTATATAAAACAGTGTAGCATAAATCAGTCTGAAGACTGGGCTCAGTGTTGTGGACATGCTTTGTTTGGATGAAACAAACAATAATTTTGATTCATTTCACCGTGCGACAGCATTTTTCACACTGGGAAAAATCCATATGGGCGTGAAACTAAAGACCAAACATAGTAATACTGCGTACTCAGTTTATCATTTCTACATCCTTTGTCCTATTAAAAGGACTTCAAAATTTTGAAGGGAATAAAAAATAAAAAAGGTAAAAAATACTTAACCTCGTTAGAATATGGCGATATGTATATCAAATGAAAGAGGAAAGGCTCAAGAATTTAATCAAAATTGATTTTTTATCTATTTGTAAAAGAAGAACGTGGAAAAGGTCCTTTGAAAATTTTAATCCTTTATATCCTTGAAAATTTACATACAATTTTCTTGAAAAGTAAGTATGTTAAATCCCCAAATCTCCCTGATCACGTGTCAAAATTTCATTACTCTAACTTTATTGGTTCGAAAGTTATTAAAAAAGGCTGAAGCTGCAATTCTAATGAAGTACAAAAATTCAAATTTATATGAGTATCAGTATTTTAAATAATAAAAAGATACAAAATCAATGAAGCGAGAATAATCAAATTTTGACACGTGATCAAGGAGATTTTGGGTTTTAACATACTTACTTTTCAAGAAAATTCGATGTAAATTTTTAAGGATATAAAGGATTAAAATTTTCAAAGGACCTTTTTCATATCCTTTTTTTACAAATAGATAACAAATTAATTTTATTTCAATTCTTGAGCCTCTTCTCTTTCATTTGATATACATATCGCCATATTCTAACGAGGTTAAGTATTTTTTAAACTTTTTTTAATTTTTATTCCCTTCAAAATTTTGAAGTCTTTTTAAAAGGACAAAGGATGTAGACAAAAAAACTGAGTACGCAGTATTACTATGTTTGGTCTCTAGTTTCACGCCCATATGGATTTTTTCCGGTGTGAACAATTTTTTTAATTTTTGTCGCACGGTGTTATATATTAAGAGTAATGATGATGATAATCCAAATGATTGCTTGATTACTAGAGGAATACAATTTTTTAAACTTTCAATCCGTTTTGCAATAACTTGTGCGATTTACTAGAAGCTGGGACCTGGCTTATTAAAAATGATTCGATTTTTTTTAGGACAGCCATTGTTGCCACACTAATGAACCGTTTTGATTCTTTTTTCTTATCAAAAAACCACCGTTAAACGTAGCCATTGTATTGCCACTCAGCTAATCGCAAGCATCGATTTAATTCTTGCGCTTCATTTGCATAACAGCCACAAGGTTGCCATCACTATGGAACTAATGTATTGTTGTTGTTATTGGAATTGCTTACAATATGGTCTTTCTTGTTGTTGTTGGTAGCAACAAAGTAAACAAGTTTGAAAATTAAAATGCGTTGAGTACGGCTGCCGCTGGTGGATGACAACATTGTAAACAAGTGTTTTAGTGTCGACGTGTAGAAACGCTGTAAACCATGTTGCCGGCAAGTGATGGTGCAATAATGCAGCAGAAAGAAGGGGAGAAAAGCAGTGTAACAAAAGCAGCTGCGACGACCACGTCAGGTGATTACACAAGAGAAGAAGAAGAAGTGTTATGTAGGCGGTGTGTGGAGTGCAAGAAGAAATCAAGTATTTCAAATTATCTGCAATTGATGCAGTAAGTGGCGTAAGTGGCGCTCAGCAGCTGCGTAAAGAACGTGCAGCAGTTAGCTGCATAATATATGGAATAGCTAATAGTGATAATTTATATTTGAGGAAGCTCATCACATGGTAGAGAGGCAAATTTCAGCGGCCCACACGGCGTATGAGTGATTATTTCTTCTATGTAAAATTTTTTCGTTGGGGCAATGCAGTTTTGTTCTGATTTGTTTTTAATATTATTAAATTAAATTGAATGAAATTAAATAAAATGAAAAGAAATTAAATTAAATTAAGGTATTATGGCACGTTAGAAAGGGGAATTTTTAATGACTAACAAAATTATTTATTTTTCAGCTCCTTTATTATCAATCTTTTTGAAAATTTTTTTAAGGAACACAAAAAACCGACCGATTTAAAAAAAATTTTTTTAGTTCTTTTTATTAACTTATTTTTTACAAGAATCCATCACAATATTGAAGAAAATTTTTTATTTAAAGTACTTTTTCTGGGGAAAAATGGTGAAAAACGCAGTAAATTTTTGACACTTTTTTTCAAAAAGCTCCCTTCCTCTTATTTTTAGCGTTCTTTTTATTTTTCTGCTGAATTCCTGTGTCCGAAAGTTTAATAACTATGAATCTTTTTTGGTTTTTTGTTTCAGATTAGCCAATCCGGAGATTAAGTGTCCGTAATGGAGGATGTTTTTTTTTTCTACGCGACTTCAGCTCCACCTATATGAGACAATATGCTAAGAAAACAAAAAAAAAAAAATTTTGTTTGTGTTCCTTAAACCTTCAATATATTGTAAAAAGATTGATCATAAAAGAGCTGACAAATAAATAATTTTGTAAATCATTAAAAATTCCCCTTTCTAACGTGCCATGATACCTTAAATTAAATTAAATTAATAAATTATTTTAATATTAAAAATTAATTAATAAATTATTACACACTTCTTTGACAACTTTGAATAGTCATATTCAGTGCAATTGCTTTGACAGTCGGTTCTATTGAAGATAAGTAAATCATTTACTTTATGCATGTTTCAAACGACATAAAAACCAACAATAACCATCAATAATTATGGTGGCCTTTAATAAAAAACATTTGAAAACTTCAATGCATTAAAATTTTCTATTCTTAACTTTTTGTTAGTGTCACTTTCAATATGCTCTTTTGACTACACCACTTGGATAAACTTAAAAGATGAGACCAGGAAATGCGATAAAAAGATGAGAGCATTAAGCGACCGCGCACACTTTCATTTCCTTATCTTAACCGAACACAATTTGCCGTGTTTTAAAACTGCAATAACACAGGCACGTCCGTCCGCGTCGAACGACTTTGCTTGCCTTTATTATCTTTATGCTCGCTCGTATTTACCTCTTACTTTTCACTGTTATCCTTCGCCGGCACATTATGCTGCACCCTGCGTCCCGCCCTGATGGCCCCACACCGGCATTAGCCTCATTTTAACTTTACCTAACGTATTTTCAATTTCATGCCATTATTTTTTATTGCTTTTCGGTCGCTGGACGCTGCCAGCTACGCTTGGCTTTTCTGCCATCAAATTGCATTCGTGTTGGTTTTTCTTGCCATAACGTGAACGACATTTTACTGTCTTTACTGTCCTTAAAGGAGCAGCAACGCAGCAGCACTGCTTTCAGCTAGCAGCAGCCGACTAGAAGCGCTGTGTGTGCAAACTGCAACCTGACGCTGAAATTGGTTTAGTCGGCGCCGATGTTTGCCTTCGATCGTTGGTGTGTCTGGCAGCTTAAGGTGTTTGGTAAATATCCCCTGCCATGCTCTGCAGTGTCGATTAGTTGGAAAAGCGCGCACAATCCGCTCTACGCTCACACAAATCGCAACGGCCTACGTGCCGCTCCATGCAAACTGTCCTCGTGCGTGTGTTGTTTATGTTATTGCAGCACTTTTTTCGAGCGGCGCATCAAACAGTATTGCAAAATGTAAAAGTTAGAGCCACTGTTTGGCTGTGTCGCCGCCGGCATGGCTGCTGTCATATGCGTTGACAACGTCCAGATAAAAACGTCTGCAAAGTTGCGCAAACTTCCGACAGCGGAGTAGCGCTGCTAGTGCCAGCGCGCAATAATAATTTCAATGTCGTCTGCATTGTTGGAATCTGAGCTGGTTGCCATGCGCTGTTTTGTTTAACCCTTTCGGGACTACTGGGATAATACGTCCCAGCAAGTTTTTAATGCCCCTCAAAACAATTATTCAAATCTTACGACACAAGCAAAATATTTTTTCAATTTCGGTGTTCCCGCATAAAGAGATGATTTTAGGATTTGTGAGCATCCAATATAATTTTCTAACCCCAACATTCATAGCATCAGAATATTTCTTCTGAGAGTATTTTGCATTTAAAAATTAAACTCAGTCCCGAAAGGGTTAAGCAGGCTTTGAGCGTTTCAAAATGGACATAGGTTGAATATACTGTGGACTGGCGTTCAAAGAGAAACCATCAGTCGGAAAGGGACAATACAAAATGTTTATTTTTTTATTGTTTTTCACGCATTTCAAATTTAATGCTTTACTTAAAGAGACTTTTTGCTGAATCATTTAGATTTAAATTCTATAATGTTGCTGTTAGCAACTACATATAAGAGGCTTTAAATGAGCAATATTATACACAATCATTGAGATGCTTTGTAAGACAAGATAAAATAAATGAAATGAAATAAAATGAAATGAAATTAAATTAAATAAATTAAAATAAGGTAAAATAAAATAAAATTACATAAATAAAATAAAAAGAAATAAAAATAAATCAAATTAAATAGGTAACGCGAAATAAAATAAACTTAAACCAAAAAAAAATTAAATTAAATTAAATTAAATTAAATTATATAAATTAAAATAAGGTAAAATAAAATAAAATTACATAAATAAAATAAAAAGAAATAAAAAGAAATTAAATTAAATAAATCGAAATAAAATAAACTTAAACCAAAAAAATTTAAATAAAACAATCAAAATTAAATTAATTATATAAATCGAAATAAAATAAACTGAAACCAAATATAAAAATTTAATATATCATAAATAAAACAATCAGGCCAAAAAACAAAATAAAATAAAATCAATTAGAATAAAATAAAAATAAATTAAATTAAATAAATCGAAATAAAATAAACTAAACCCAAATAACAAATTTTAATAAAACCATCAGGCCAAACAATTAAATAGTATAAAATAAATTTATCGGTCAATATAATATTTTTTTCCTATAGCTCCTGTTTAATTAAAAAAACACTTCTTTTAAAAAATTTTGTTTACGGAATTTTAAATCGTTTATTAAAAAAAGGTCCTTTGTTACAGAAATGGTACACACAGTATTTCACCATATAAAAGCTGAATATTATATATTTTCACTCAAACTTGGTAAAAAACTCTTTATTTATATATTTACACACTGTATTTATAAAAAATTGAAATGTATTTCGCAATTTCCAAACTAATTTTTTTTGTCAGAAAATTTTATGCACTAAACTTTTGGCGCGAAAAAAGTAAACAAACATTATACTGTGTTCACACAATTTTTTTGCTTTCACATGAAGCACAGTTTATGTCGGTTGTGTTATAATAATCACATCTAACAATAATAGTGAAACTTTAGTTAATTTTAGGGTTTGTAACATTACTGTCACACGGCCAGATAAAGGGTTAAAATAAAATAAAATAAAAAAAGTTTAAAGTTTGTAATATTACTGTCACACGGCCAGATAAAGATAAAATTAAAATAAAATAAAAAAGGTTAAATTAAATTAAAATAAAATAAATTATATTAAATTAAATTAAATTAAATTAAATTAAATTAAATTAAATTAAATTAAATTAAATTAAATTAAATTAAATTAAATTAAATTAAATAAAATAAAATACAATAAAATAAAATAAAATAAGAAAATAAAATAGAATAGAATAAACTAAAATAAAATAAAACAAAATAAAAGAAAATTGAATAAAAGAAAATAAAATAAAATTAAATTAAATTTAATTTAATTAAATAAATAAGTGACAAGCCAAAGGTAACAGTTTTCAATTTTAAGGCAATGACATGAATGTTACTTATCATTTTAATGAAAAATCGCGTGAAAAGTTTCAAAACATAAGCGAAATCGACCAAAGCGGGTCAGTAACTAGATTCAAAACTATTTTTAAAATTTTTTCTCAGTCATTTTTTCTTTTAAAAATCATAAAATATATGTTAATACAGCCTTCAATCCAATAAAAATATGAACAACCATTTCTTTGAAGTGATGTAACTTCTGTGACTAACAGTGTTCAGATTGGACTTTTTATATATTTTGTGTCAACTGCCATTTCAAATCACCATCACAGAAGTCTACTAAAAACTCAGGCATTGTAATTTTCATGCATTTAGCTCCATCTTAGATTTTTTAGTTCGCAAAGAGGCATCCAAGGAAAACTTAAAAGGCCGGTTGAGGTCATGGAAAAAATTGAAGCCCACACAGCAATCGGGCCAAAACAAATTATGGATAATTCAACTAAGCGCTGCCTCACTCATCAAATGAGCTAATATTTTTCACTCTTTTTGATTTTTCATTATAGTTTTTTTTAACAAATTCCATAAGAATCGAGTCAAGATTTTCATTAAAGACTCAGCAGAAATACTGTAGAATTTCACTCCCAAACCTCCAACTTTTCTCTTTATGGTCAAAACGGCTACTCCTTCGCTGGCCGAGGACAGTGTCAGCTGCTTCTAATATTTCAACATTTAATTAAGCAAACAACAAGTGCACATTTCATTTGCGCCTTCTCACTTTTTTGTAGTTGGTTTTTCGTTTTTGCAAAACTTACTTGGCAACTGGTGCCTCGACGAAGAGACCAGTTGAGCCTACACATAAATCGTGTGTGCAATCCAATGCGGCCAGCCGTAAGTCATTTGCTTTGCTCCTCAGCCGGCCACACTTCTAGCGGCGGCCGGTCGGTAATCGGCAGTGCAGCAGTGCGCCGCCGGTCTGGGCCATGCATTTAAGCCGCTTACAGGCACTTTCGAGCGCTGCGCTCAGCTGTTAAAGGAATCAAGTGGAATTAATTAAGTGCACGAGCTGAGGCCGAGCGGCAGCCAACAGCGACAGGTGGCCTGGGTGCGATGGTAGCTGTGCAAGACTTGGCCACCCTGGCGGGGTTAAAGTGGTGTATCTGTGTGGGTAAGCAATGCTGATGACAGCAAAAATGGCAACAACATGTATAAACATTTAGCTGAACCTAAGCGAAACGCTTAAATGTTGAGCTCAGTGGCGGAGAGGAAAATTGTCGAGCGGGAAAGGCAGTGAGGGCGTTGGGTTCAAATTAAATGATGCGAAATGGCAGCGCATTAATAACCAGTCAAATGCATGAAATTGACAACAGCAACAACAACAACAAATTGGGCAATGAAATAAGAGTCAAATGTACAAAGGCACAGAAGCGGAAAATGTGGAAAAGGCAAACACACAGAAATTAAATAAAGCCAAAGGCCAGACTTTACTTATTAAAAAACTTTTCGATATTGCAGACTCAATGGCAGCAATTTGTCGCCAATGTTGGCGGCAGTGCCGAGCTATTTGGTGCACTTATGTGCAATATTTTGCATTTCTGTAGGCGGACTTGCGCAAAAGTTTCAAGTGCTTGTGCCAGATTTAAGTGTTCGTTACGTTATTTACATCATTAAAATGACGTATTGTGAGAATTTTTCTGAATGCTGTCAACGCTGGACGTTGTAACATCGAGTGGAAATTGACTTTTCGTGGAGAGGAAGCAGAATGTGGCTGAGCTTTTAAGCCAAATTTGGTTTTTACTTTATTTCAAGTAACTTTGATGAATATAAGGCATTATATATATTGTATATATATATTGTATGCATTATGCTTTGTTGGTGCAGTTGTAAGGACGCTGAGTGCCTTCGAAATCACAGCAAGTCACACACAATTGCCAGGCAATGATTGTGCTCGGCAGTTGCTCGCAATTCCTTGCTAAATTATTAAAAAGCTCAGCTCTGAGAATACCTACATACTTATATAGAATTATATAAATTAGCAGATATATGTCTGCGAGTCTTTGTTCTCTTACATACAATGGAAGTATGACAAGGTTGTGCATATTAAAAAAAAAGTGGGTTGGCCACGTTAATTGCTGCGACTTAAACAAATGCAGTGTGCCCGCATATCCGCACATTAAATACTACACAAAAAGGAAAGCATACACATCCACACATAGACATGGAAAACTATGCAGAAAAGTCAATAAAGGAAAGTGTAATCTAGCTGAGCGTAGATAAATCTACCATAACGTTGGCAGCTGCTACGTGCAAGAGATTGGATTTTCGTGTCAAGGATAAATAACACCGCGCACAGTGGCCCAACGGTGGCAGCGGCAACACCATCAGCAGCAGCAACAGCAGCAGAAAGTAGCACAAGCAAATATTGAGCTAACGCCATGAATGGATTTTGCTGCACAATGCGCGTGAAACCAACAAAATGGGCCCAAAAGTTTGCGCTGCAAGTTTAATACAATTTTTGTGAATTGCAAAATTTTTTTTTTAACTGACTGAAATTTAGTAGTGCATATTTTTAAAGCCTGTCTGTACACGTAAAAGTGCAACAGTGGCACTAGTGAAAGCGTCAACCGCAACCAGCCAGTCAGCGGTGCAACGAGGCGTATGAGTGACATTTGAAAAATGAAATTTTGCCGCTCAACGCGAGAATTACGTGGCATGCAACAACAATAAATCGCTGGTACCGCGTGTGCGGTGCGTGCATGTTGCTTGCTCCCTTTTAAACAATGTAACATAGTGATTGTTGTTGTTGTTGTTGTAAAAATGGCACTAAACTCTCGTTTATACAGCGGCCGCGTTTTTGTTATGCTTTTTGCTCGCGGCTGCTGTGTAGGTTGCAAGTCTGGCCAGGTGCTTGTATGTCTGTCTGCATGTGTGTCTGTGTGCCTATATGCCTGTATGTGTGTGTCTGTGTGTGTGTGTGTTGGCGGCACATAAACAGCATTGCCCATAAAATGGCAACAATATTTGAAATACGCGCCAACACTATGCAGCGCCGTAAATAGCAGCACAAACTTGCTTGCAACATTTTGTTGCAAAACATTAAAATATATGTCAACGTTAATAACAGCAGAAAACACAACAACAACAGGAAAAAGCGCAAACAAAATACAAGAAAAACGCCCTGCGGACGGATACTTGCAAAGCATCACACAAAAAAGGCAACAAATAGTAGCAAATAAAAGGGAGTAGTAAAAAAGAGGAGCAACTAAAACATTTTATAAAAAACAGAAAAACTTCAAAAATAAAGTAGGAAATGCAAAAAAAAACTAGACAAGCCTGCAACCCCTCAGGGGTGCAATATGCAGTCGCTGCAACTGTATTGCCACCAACAACAACAACAACAGTAACAGCAGCAACACAAACCAGCAACAACAACAACAACAGTAACAGCAGCAACACAAACCAGCAACAACCAACTGACCCAAATTGCATTTTTTCGCTTTCATCTCGCTGCCGTACACACAAAACGGCACTTTTGTATCAATTTCGTAGCATGTTTATTTTTGCTATATTTTTTTTATACCTACAGTTTTGTTACACACACACCAACATACAACGCCACCTACAAACCCAACATGCAATGATGTAGTTGCTGCAGTTTTGCCCACTAAATGCAACATTTAAGCGTTGCATTTAAATTTTCGTTTATCAGCACTTTGCAGCTGCGCATTGCTTTCCCTTCATCGGACTTTTTCAACCACGCGCGGACTGCGCAGCGCAGCTTGCACAGCTGAACGTTGAGAGTTGGCCTAATTTGGTACGTTTACCTTTTGTTCATTGCACGTCACTTTGCCGCCGCCTAAGCCTCCCTTCTGGCTGCCACGCAACTGGCACTAAGATTTCCTTTCAAACTTTTCAAGAGTTTGTCGCTTGGTTTGGCGCTTTTATTTTTCATTTTTGCTTTATTTTTGGGGTCATGAAGGGATTTTTGTGTTTTTTTTTAGTTGTTGTTGTGCTTTTGTGCAGCCTTTCGATTTCAATTAAGCTTGTTTGCTTTATTCTTATTGTGAGCGGCCGCATTTTATTGAAGGCACAATGAAAATTGTTCAGGCATTTCTCTAACTAAAGGCATTTATTATTCGAATGACGAAATTGAGCGATTCTCTCTATTAGCCTGAAAATGTGCCAAAGGTAAATCATTGCTGCATTGCACATGAATGAGTAAAGCGAAATTCAATGCGATTGCATGGAATTAAGTGGATGCTGACAAATGCCATAACGAGACAAGGATTTTAAGAAACGTATTTGGTTTGCACTTAAATACTTTTGATTGATGGCTTCAAGTGGCTCAACCTGCTTAAGAAAAGGTTAAGAGTGAGAATAGCAACCAACACTTTTATGAATTAAAATTTTTGTTTACCAAATTGTTTTAGCTACAACGTAAAAAATCAACAATGTTATGGGAAATAGGACCTCACTCATTCACTCACTTAGGATGCAAAGTGAGACAAGAACCGGGAATTCACAATATTCCGTACTGACACTTCAGGACCAGGAGTTCAAAGGACTTCAAAGATCTTTAAAGAGGATTTCATCTCAAAACTGAGCATACAATACCCACACTCATTTCCATCCATATATGTAGACTGCAAAATATTTTGTACCATAAGTTATTGTGGCTTCTATAGCCGCAGTCCATACATGACGAAATGTCATAGCCTGCTTGAGGTGTGCTTTGCATACCGGGGCCCTAGGTTCGAATCCTAGCTCGGGGCTGGTAAAACGCTCATCTACTTCTATCGCTATTCACATGAAGCAGATAAGAATTGCAATAAGAATTGGCAGGCAATGCACAGTGGTCGGACTTATATGGGCATTTTGTGAGAATATCTTTAAATATGCACTTGTTATGACATTTCTTTTGCTAGATTTACTAATTCGTTCACTTTGTGGGGTCTAAAACCCCTTTGCTCCCTTTTCCCCTTCCACATTTGGACCACAAACCTCTTCAACATTACCAACTGGTTAAAAAAAATTAAAAACTGTCCTCCTAAAACCTATGAAAACAAAAATATTTACATAAGTAAATAATTTCAGTCACCGTATCTAAAAATTGGTGTAATGGTGAAGGTTAAAATAGGAAAGTAAAAAAATTTGCAAAACATATTATATTTACATTACTGTATTTAAAAACAACAACACAATAACACAAACAAACAACAACACCACCGCATAAAATGCCAAGCTTCTTTTGCAATTCTGGGATTGCGCCCCATTTTTAGTACAGGCACCCACAGTCTGTGGAAGATTGCATGAAGCCTGGCAAATTCTGGCAGCTGAAACTAACATATTATAATCTTAAAGCGTGACTTAGTATTAAGAAAAAAAGATCAATGGGGACAACGAGGGGGAACACAACTAAAACTGTAAGTGAAATTCTAGGAGTCAGACGAAAAACACAGAATATACATAGTACTTAGTTGTTTTTTTTGTTTTTAAGTACACTTCAATTTAAATATATCTTATTAATTACAATTAAGTTTAATACCTGTATGTTCAATATCTATTTTTTTAATTTTAAATTTGGTGATTTTTTAATAAAGTTTTTAACACTTCAAAATTGATTATTGTAAAACGCTGCTCACACTGCACTAAGCAAGCGAACAAATGTTCTCACTTCTGATGTTATTTTCAGAAAGTACCGCAAGAATCAAACCAACAAAAATTTACCGTTAGAAAGCTTGATTATATAGGAGACTATGTAGTTACTTTTAATTTTAAAATTTGGACATAGAATTTAAAACCTACGCAGCTAACAGCGTTTCAGATCTAAAAGCAACGTTATCTCAATGAATGCTGTATCAGGGGCAGCGGACCCTGTTTTCAGTGGTATTGATACATCAAACTTTACAGACATTGAGAACGCTTTATGTGCTTTCCAACCACCAAATATTTTGTGGGACAACGGACTAGACTGGACTGTCAGAAGCCAAACGCAAACCTGTGCAAAAAATCAGTTGGCCAAGGAATGAGATAGTCAAGGCTAGAAGAATGGCCCTAAAGTCTTTTAAAAAGACACGGCTGTCAGACTCAAAGCCCAAATCATATAACAAGAGAGTTCAGTTGAATAGCTCCAGTTTTCCAAAAAGCATTACTAGTCCTGTTGTTGGTCTCATGCATGAATTGCCAGGTTTCTGATACAACCAGATTACAATATTTAATAAATAAATTTTTATCATCATACAAAAAGAGTAATTTTGATACTGAATGTGTCATGCATGCAAGTAAATATTGTAGTAATATTAAAAATAAAGTTTCCTGGCCTCCACTGCAAACATGCACAAAATTGCAAAATCCCAGCAATGTGCAACATGCAGTCGACCGCGCGAAAGCGAGATAAATGACGTTGACAAACGAGTACAAAGAACACAGTCAACCACAGCTATTGAAAATTGTAAGCGTTTCAGTTTTTTTTTCGCTTCTCTTATACAAACTGTGGATTTTTAATTTTTACTGCTCCTTTTTACATATCTTCATTTTTTTCATGTTCTCCTTTGACTTGTGTCAGCAACAAATAACTCTACGCGGCTACAACAAAAGGACACACGCACCAGGATCGCTGCACTTTTACTCGTTTGTCCTGTTGCCGCCTAACGCAACGAGCGCGCTCTGCCCACTTCCAGCCCGGCTGCCATGGTTACTGTGTACCGTTTTTGCGCACTTTACATGCGACACATGGAAAAACGTGTGTTTGCTTTATGTGTTCGTGCTTATTTTGCATTCATAACTTCTATGCGGTTGTGACGCTCGATTTGTTTTCTAGTTTGCAGTTTTGAATTTTGCAAAAAACTGCCTAGCGGTGCCACCTAACTGTGGGCCTTTTGTGTGCGTGTGTGTGTGTGCGTGTGTGTGTGTGCGTGTGAAAAAATTGGTGAGGATTTGACAGGTGCACAGCCTGAGGCAACATTTGCTTCCGGCGCGAAGTTTTAGTGGTGACTTCATGTGTAACTTATGTGATTTTTTTTGAGGTAACAAATTTTACGAAGTCTTGAAACAAGTTTGAAATGGAAACAAATTCTGTGAGAATTAAAATAGAAAAGGTTTTTAAAAAACTTCGCAAGACTTCGTTATTTAAACAAAAATTGTAAAATAAATATTAAGTAAACACAAGCATAGCTTCTCATTCCTTTTTATTTTGTTGGCAATAAAAATACCAAAAAGCAACCTAAAGGCTATGAATTTCATATCCCTCGTAAATATCAATTTTCAATTGAACTGCTCTACGAATTCCACTTTCAATTGCATTACTCTGCCGTCTGTCTGCGCTGTGAATGTGGCTTAGAGTTGAAAGCACCACTACTGGGTTTTTCTGCTCACTAAATTATGCGCAACTTCCGTTGGTGTCTGCCCGGAAGCAGCGACATGTACCCGGAAGTTCAAGTGCAAAGGATAATGGAACAGTGAACGAGTCGAAATTTCAATATTTTTTTTGGTAAAGTGCCATTTGTGCGCCACTTTGTTGAGTTATGTAGTGAAAATGCTAATATAAGCAAAACTTTATTTACGTTTGCGGCACTGAAATATGGAAATACGCAATTTCTTTGCTACTTTTATGCGAAGGAAATTTTGTTTTATGGTAGCTCACACCACCGCAGGTGGCTGCTAGTTGGTTGGAAATGTAGTTTAATTAAGTTTTGAAACACAGATCACAGTTGAATGCGACTTCAAAGAAACACACTTTTTAATTGTCAAATTACAAAAGAAACAGCAAGAAGGATAATTGTCAACGAAAAAGCAACTTAACTCGTTGCTTTTCATTAACAAAAACCTTTACATTAATTTAACCTTTAACCTTTAAGGATCAATAAGACCCTGCTCACTTTTGATTGCTTATAATTCGACAATTGTTGAACCTTTTGGCTTGAAAAAAAATTCTGGGGTGTACTTTGAACATTGTTTTAACAACTCATAAGTATTAAAGGTGCCTCTGAGGTTTGTAACATACTAAAAAAATTCACGAGAGAAACAACTTTTCGTAGTATTGTCGCTTAAAGTAGAAGTATGGGTCTACATGACCCCGTGTGTTCTCCGAAGGTGAAATAAAGTAATGAATTATATGCAGAATACAAACGGAACCCCTAAGTTGAATCACGACCCTTTCATAGGCAGCGCAGCCAATTACACCGTGCGACAAAAATTAAAAAAATTGTTCACCCCGGAAAAATCCATATGGGCGTGAAACTAGAGACCAAACATAGTAATATTGCGTACTCAGTTTTTTATTTCTATATCCTTTGTCCTTTTAAAAGGACTTCAAAATTTTGAAGGGGATACAAAATATAAAAAATACTTAAACTGGTTAGACTATGGCGATATGTATATCAAATAAAAAAGGAAAGGCTCAAGAATTTAACTAAAATTAATTTTTATAGAATATAATAGAATTTTCTTGAAAAGTAAGTATGTTAGAACCCAAAATCTCCTTGATCACGTGTCAAAATTTCATTACTCTAACTTTATTGGTTCAAAAGTTATTAAAAAAAGGCGGAAGCTGCAGGTCTAATGAAGAACAAAAATTCTAATTTATTTGCGTATCAGTATTTTAAATAATAAATAGATACAAAATCAATGAAGCAAGAATAATGAAATTTTAACACGTGATCAAGGAGATTTTGGGTTTTAACATACTTACTTTTCAAGAAAATTCGATGTAAATTTTCAAGGATACAAAGGATTAAAATTTTAAAAGGACCTTTTTTATATCCTTTTTTACAAATAGATAAAAAATCAATCTTATTTCAATTCTTGAGCCTTTCCTCTTTCATTTGATGTACATATCGCCATATTCTAACGAGGTTAAGTATTTTTTATATTTTTTATCCCCTTCGAAATTTTGAGGACCTTTTAAAAAGGTCTCTAGTTTCACGCCCATATGGATTTTTTCCGGTGTGAAAAGTTTTTTTAATTTTTGTCGCACGGTGTTATATGTAATTACATACAGTCGTAACGCTAGATAAACTCTCTAAAAAACTGCATACTTGCAGGCGCAGCCAACGATGTGTACTTGCAATTCAATTCTTAATCTTTCGGCATGTTTCACGCTCGACTGCTGCGACATTCAGCATCTGCAACGGCCGTAATGAGCTCAACAATTACAAAAGAGCAATGCAAAGCTTCCTAATTGCTGCCACTGCCGAAAAGTATGCAACTGAAATGTTAGGTTTTGCGCCCCACCCCTTCTAACACACACACGCATAGCCGATTTTAGTACAAAGGTTCGCATTACAAGCGCGCCAGCTGCGCGCAAAAGCCTCAAAAAGTCAACTCTCACAAAGGCGGCTCTGCACGAGATTTGGAAAGAATTCAGACGCGCAGACAACAAAAACCAAAAAAAAAAATGAATTTTAGAATTGTTAGCATACACAGAAAGCAGACATTGCGTTGCAATTTTGCAATGGAGCAGCCAGACGCAGTGTGAGGGGAGTTGGGGGCAAAAGTTTGGCTGATATTCTTATCAGCAAGTTTGGCTGTTCGACTGTTTGTTTGTGGCGAAACATTTGCGCGCTTATTGCGAACATTGGCAGCGCGTCTGGTCCGTGGGCTGGCAAATTTGCAGTGCATTTGTGTGTGTGTGTGTGTGCAGCATTGGTTGGCCAGCCAAATGTGGCGAAATCGCGCCATTGTGGAACTGAACAACTTTCAAGAATTTCAATTGTGTGCTAAGCAATTCACAAGTTGCGGCGGAAGTGGTTAGCAAAAATCAAGCAATGGGCGGCAAAGTCAGACCACAGCTACATGTGGCGCACTTAAGCTGTGCGCTGTTTTATTTTTTAAATGCAAACTCAACATTTGAATTGGGCCCTAACTGGAATTACAGCAAATGTTGTTACAGCAAATCTCTGTGTCATTGCAACATAAGTAAAAAATTATCTTGAAATCTCCTCCTAGTCAATACGAATTTCTGTAATCACACAAATTTCAGCATTCTTCCCGCAGCTGAAATCCCTCTCGTTACATTCCTTCCATTGCATTGTCATTTCGCTGTAAATAATGGCAACTTACGGCAATGCGCCTTCGATATCGAAAGGCAAATGGGAATTGCTGTTTACTTTGGCATATTGTTTGCCACCTCTTTGCTGTCGCTTCACGTCGTGGCAATAGGGTTAAGCACCCTTACGCATACACACTCATACACACACACAAACAAACAAACACGGCGACGCGTACGTTTAGGTTGTTGTGTGTGCGGGTCACAGTTCGAACAGGAATGTCAAGTTACAGACAATAGCAGCGAAGGCAAGGCACAGCCAAGCAACTGGCATAGCCTAGCGGTAACTTTAAGCCAAATAATACAGAAAATCCGTTTTTGCTTATACAAAAAAATTACAGCGAGAACTCAACGGGGAAGCGCGTGAGAGCTGTGGCACAGACAGTGAAGGATTTGGGTGCGGGCTCAATGTGCTTAAATCTGTATACAATGGATATTTTATGTTGCCAACAACAACAATAGGCGATTATAGTCGGGTCGTGTTGTTGGCAACGCAGCGAAAACGTTGAAGCAACGCATACAACGTCACACAAGTTTGCGGCTCATTTCATTGTTTACAAAAAGCTTTATATCTTCATGCGTATATATATATATATATTTATATATATATGCCTGTTTTATGGTAATGGCAATGGTGTTGTATATTATTAATAGATACTATAATGGCACATTAAAGTTCGCACTTAGCGCTGTTGTCATTTTTCAACAGAGACCAGTTGCTGGTGTTGCTGATAATCGCCACACTAATGACGACAGCCGTGCTGACGATAATGACGATAATGCTTAATGGCAAATGCGATTTGTATGCGCATCGATGGTGCCAAGTTTAGAAATAAATCACTCGAATTGAAAGAGCTTCAACACAATTTATTATACGCGGTGTTAATGCAAAAATGTTGTACAGCAACAAAAGTATTGCAATATACCATGTCCAAAAAATGTATTCAGCCCTATCGGCAATCTCGGGGGAAAATTTTTTTCCATGGAAATATTTCTCTTCCCCCGAAGGGAGTTCCTCTATCGTGAATTTCCATCGGAAAATGTTTCCAATCGAAAAAAATGCTACCAAGTTCTGAGAAAAAATTCAGCTTTCGGAATTCATATTTCGACATTCAACGGAAAAAATAATTTAAGTAAAATTGCAAAAATGTTCTGAGCAGTGTTTATTATAGCGACTGAAGAAGAAATCTCAGCGCAAAAAAAGAAGTGAGAATATACGAGACAAATCCAATCCTTTGGAACTACCAGCTACGCTGTACGTATTAACATCTAAAATTTCAGAACAAATATGCTATTTGATTATTTGCTTTATTTATTTATTTATTTATTTCTTTAAAATTTAAAATTTAAATTTAAATATTTGCTGGAAGTGCTCACAGAACCTTTGCCGCCAACAGGGAAACATTTTGCTGTAACGCCATTTTTAGAAGTGCTTTCCGAAGTGTTGAGCGTTTTAGAGCGCAAATTGTGCCCGAAATGGATGCAAATGCAGAAGACCGCAGAGGAACCACTAAATTGCACTTTTACAACAAATTTAAAATCCCAGGATTGCTGGGCTGTATTGACGGAACGCACATTCGGATCATCGTTCCTCCGGAAAATAAGCATTTGTACTATAACCGGAAAGTGTTTTATAGTTGCAGTAAAATTAAACTAAATTTGAAATTAAACCAAAATTTTTCGGTATAACATTTCTTTCCCGCACAATTTGTTGATGGAAATCACAGTGAAAAAATTAGCGAGTTTTTCCATCAGAATGCCTTTCACGATAGCAAAATTTCCTCCGGAATTTTTCGAACACGCTTCACGATTCCAAATTTCGGAGGACGAAAAAAATTCCACGGAAATTTTTGTTCGCGATCGGGCTGATTATGTCACATTAAGGGGAGTTGAAAAAAAGGTTATGAAGTCTGAAGTACATAAATTATGTTTTCATACTTTCGATAGTCAGAAATTTATGGGAGACATTCGTTTGACCCAAGTGCTCACCTTTAGAACTTTATCATCTCTGAAACTTTAAGGGGATCGCAATGGATTTAACAGATTGAAAACTACAATATAATCGAATATAATATAATCTAATCTTATCTAATCTGATATAACCTAATCTAATCTAATCCAATCTAATTTAATCTAATCTAATCCAATCCAATCCAATCCAATCCAATCCAATCTAATCTAATCTAATCTAATCTAATCTAATCTAATCTAATCTAATCTAATCTAATCTAATCTAATCTAATCTAATCTAATCTAATCTAATCTAATCTAATCTAATCTAATCTAATCTAATCTAATCTAATCTAATCTAATCTAACCTAATCTAATCTAATCTAATCTAATCTTAACTAATCTAATCTAATATAATTTAATGTTAACTAATCTAATCTAATTTAGTCTAATCTAATCTAATCTAATCTTAACTAATGTAATCTAATATAATTTAATGTTAACTTATCCAATCTAATTTAGTCTAATCTAATCTAATCTAATCCAATCTAATCCAATCTAATTTAATCTAATCCAATCTAATCTAATGTAATGTAATGTAATGTAATGTAATGTAATGTAATGTAATCTAATCTAATTTAATGTTAACTAATCTAATCTAATTTAGTCTAGTCTAATCTAATCTAATCTAATTTAATGTTAACTAATCTAATCTAATCTAATCCAATCTAATCCAATCTAATTTAATCTAATGTAATCGAATCTAATGTAATGTAATGTAATGTAATCTAATCTAATGTAATCTAATGTAATCTAATCTAATTTAATGTTAACTAATCTAATCTAATTTAGTCTAATCTAATCTAATCTAATCTAATCTAGTCTAATCTAATCTAATCTAATCTAATCTAATCTAATCTAATCTAATCTAATCTAATCTAATCTAATCTAATCTAATCTAATCTAATCTAATTTAATGTTAACTAATCTAATCTAATCTAATTCAATCTCATCTAATCTAATCTAAATTATATTTGTTCATACAAACTCTTAACCAACCATTGACCCTTCAGAGTTTGATTTTAAAATAACAAAAAATTCGTCTAAAATTATTATTCATTTTGAGTATTTGTCCAAGTCTGATGTCAAAACGATCCTTTAATCCTATTTACGAATAAAAATTCTTATTCTCTTTTGGCCCATCAGATATTGATTACCGATAAACTGAATTTTATGCATTGAATTATTTCTTATTTTAAGTTCTTAAACCAAGTTGGAAGTCAATTCTTCTTTTAAATAGTTTCCTTCATACAATCTCTTAACCCATGTTTGATTCGTTAGAAGTTAATTTAAGTTAGTTAGTTTCCTTCATACAATCTCTTAACCCATGTTTGATTCGTTAGAAGTTAATTATCGAAAAGTGAATTATTTCGAAGTTGGAATACTTTTATCAAAAACACTTTCTTTTTACAACAAACTCTTAACCCATTTCTTACCGTTAAATATAGATTTTTGAATAACTGAAAAATACGTGTCAGATTATTTTTTATTTGAATCACTGTCACTTAGTTCGAAGACATTAGGTCCATTAAATCATTACCGAATTAACTCTCAGCTTGTTTCTGACCCTATCAGATACAGATTTTTCAGTAGAACGTCAGGTTTAGATTAAAAAAAATACATGTCAAATAATTTCTCATTTAGATCAATTCCTACCAACTCTAAAGACATTAGAACCATTAATTCATTTTCTTTTTGTTGTTTGTCCATAAAAAGATCTGAGCCCATTTTTGATCCCGTCAGATATTGAAACATTTTTTAAAAACTCCAAAATATCCACAATTAAGATGTCACATATTTGCTTCGCTTAATTTCCCAATAATTTCACTCATTGTACTTTAAAAGTCGCCCATTGCAATTGTTGTTGCATTGATATTTGTTGCAATATGGCGCACAGTGTTGCACGTTGACTACAGGCGACCGCAAGCAGTGCGCATACACAGTGCACACAATAATTGCTGTTCCTGTTGGTTTTGCTGTTTTCATTCAGCTGTTGTCGTCGAGCTGTTGTTATTGTTGTGCTGCTGCGAAGTGCAAAGACCCAACCGAAAGGCAGCCCGAGGCTGCCGGCCACAGACGCATAAACATACACTTACATATGTATGGAAATGTACGCACACATATGCAGAATACACTTGCAATGCGGCATTACATGCTTCTGCATTGCCAAAGTTGCCATCGCCGACGCATCGAAGTGGGGAATAGACCTACACAGCAGACTGGCAAAAGCGCTGCAGCCGGTGAAGCGAAAATAAATGAATTTGGTGTTTTTCCGTATTTGAGTGTGTGTGTGTGTGTGTGTTTGTTTACATGCAACAGGATCTGCGTAGCAAAACAAAAAATAATAATGCAGAAAGTGAAGAAAAAATGCATAGAAATGCTTTAAAATAATGACGGATGTAGCTGCATCAAAACAAGTATAACGCCATAAAAATGTTGCTTGCAATAAACAGATTCCACATTGAAGTATTTAGGGTGCGAGGAAAATGTGTATGAGATGAGCGGAAAAAGAAAAGTGCAACTGTAGTGGTGTGTGAACAAGTTGAATGACGCTTTGGAAGAATGTTTCGAGATGTCGAAAGAATGTAATGTAGTGTGGTTTTCTCTTTCATATAATTGCTTTATGTTATGATGTAAACATACATGGAGGAGAAATATATTTGAATATGTTGAATAATTGCATAAGAAAAATGTTTTGTGCAACCTGAAAATATTAATTATTTTAAGTAAAAATTTTATTGTAACAAAAAGACCTCGGTTTCCGGCGTTCAATGTTTTGTAAAATGGTATTTTGTGTTTCAGATATGGCTCAAAGGGACATTCCATTGCTCTTAAACAAGTAAGAAAGCGTTCTCTAGCGAGAGTTTTTTGTGAAGAGAACACCAAGTATCTTATTAAAGAATTATCCCTTTAAACCACATCTGACATCATGGAACAGAATGCAGACAATTTTGCCAGATACCTGAAATGGCTTTCTCCTAAATCTTAAAAAATACTGAAATTTCCTCCTAAAAGTTAAAAAAATCTCCTAAAATTTTTTTTTTATAATTTTCGTCATTTTAAAGGAATTAAACTTCTCATAAAAAATTAAAATATATACATATAATTTTTTTAATGCAACCTTTTTTTATTCATCTTTAGCTTAACAACAAAAACTAAACATATAACAAATGAATTAAATAAAAAGTGCCATTTTTGGCAGGATTTCATTGTGACAGCAATAAGTGAGAACGAGATAGAACGAGCTTACATTTTGACTGTTAAAATAGTTGCCAAAAAATGTTTTGTTGCCAATACATCATACTTCGTTATCCAAAAATCTCCCAAAAATCCACTAAGGATCCGAAAAATGCTCTAACATAAAATATAAATCTCCTAAACTTTCTCCTAAACAATTCTTCCTCCTAAAAATTCTCCTAAAAGGCCAAGAATCTCCTAAATCTAGGAGGAAATCTCCTGATCTGGCAACACTGAATGCAGTGATCATCTAACCAAATGTTGCAGTCCGGAAACCCAGACCGGATGGCCATGGACAGGTTGGCTGATCCAACAAACAACTACACTTATTTACAAATTTTTTTTTCACTATTAATGAAAAAAATATAAGTTAAAAACGCTATGATTTCTAATTCATTGAACCTTTTTTAATCTAAAATATCCACAATTTAGAAACTAGAAAATAACATCAAAGTTCATAATAATCAAACCCAACTCTACAAACAATGGCAAAATATCCGGCAGATATTAACGCATAACAGCACTAACAACAACAAATAAAACAACAGTAATTTAAATGTCAACAAAAAACAAGGACAAATTTTGATTAATTTGAACTTTTGCTATGCAAAACCAGCAAAAAGCAAACAGCAGACAACAACAAAACGGCAAACAGAAAGAAACCCACATAAAGACACAAAAACCCAAGTGTTGCCAATCTGTCAGTGCTTAGTAACTGCACGACTTGGTTTTGCTTGTGCGGCTGAGCGCGAATGCAGTGCATGCAACACTGCACTCTCGACTGCACTGCGGCCGCTTTTCTGAATGAATTTCAGCGCAAGGGTCTCCGGTCGGGCGGACGAGATGGCTGAAATAGTTTAGAAGTACAAGTGCGCAGCACCGAGTGCCAGGCTGGGGGCATATGTTGCATGAATGTGTCAAGCAGGAAGTGCTCAAGTGTTGCAACTCTGCAACAGCTGCAACAACAACCAACAACAGCAACAATATTCATCATAGTGGCAGCAGCTAAAATGACTTTATTAACAAAAACGAAATAAAAATGTGCAAGTGAGTGCAACCCGAGGTTGTTACTTTGTTGTTGTTGTTGTTGCCGCTGTTGCACCCCCCACTGAACTACTTAAGTGGCAGCCAGTGCAAGTAAATCACTGCAATGCTGCTGATAATAGAAATGCAGGTAGTGGGAGGAGGGGAAAAGTGGGCAAATTAGGAAAAAATCACACTTAATGTTGGGAAATTTTGTAATGATGAGGAAATAACAAACGTTGAGCACCTGGTGATGGTGCTTAGAGTTGTTGTTGGTTTTAGGGTTTTGTGCAGAAGCAATGAGGAAGTGAAAAAGTGAGAAGAAAATTGAAAGCCGTTGGTGTGAAAAAGTGGGTTTGCTGTGCGGTAGTTGTAGGCATTTTAGGCTAAATTTCAAAGTGATGCGAAAGTTTGAGAGAAACTAGAAATGGTGACAGAATTTTAAGTAAACTTGAAAATCACGTTTTGATTTCGGTGTTTGGAAAGCAGTCTTTGATATAAATTTTGAGAAAAATATTTATATTTTAGGCTTAACTGAAACTGAAAGGCTTAAGAAGTGTAGAGAAGAGGTCATCTATAGAACATTTTTTCCCCTTGTTCACTCTTCACGAGAGCATAGACATTGCTTTGTGTTGGTTATGTTAATCGGTTGTGTTTCTCTGCCAGGGTAGGTGATTGACCTTCCTCAGGTAGTACTAAGTGATGGGGCTGCCATCTGTCGCTGCTTAGGAACGACGCATCCGATGTTGTGAGCTCATAGCGCCATCTGTTGTGTAAAGGAGGTGACAGAATGATGGTTTGGGACTTTGCTAAGATCGGTTTGGTGCGCATCTACATTCAGCGAATTTCCTATTTTCTCATATTTCTTTTTATCAAATAATTTTATTATAGTAATTATAATTATATTTTCACTCATTACATGTTTCTAGAAAGGACTCAAGAAATGTAAGAACTGAAAAAATTGTGTGTTTTTTTTAGCCAACCAGTTCTACGTTACCTAACCTAGTAGGTAAAGGGAATATATAGAAGGTACGATGATTATCGGGGCCAAGTAGAAGTTTTTTTTACAATCCGTGAGTTGATTTCCTTTAAATATGAACAATTTTAAAAATCCTTATAAAATTTAAATTAAAACGAAATTTTAAAGGTTGTAACAATTTTGGAATAATTGAAAATATGTCACAAATTGTTGCGACTAATCAAAAATTTACTTATCTCTAACTTTATATGCTACGTTCCTACAGTATTTCTATATATTTAAAGCTATCAAACGACACATTCTAAGCCAAAGGCAGCTAGCCAAAAGGTAATCACAAGTTTTATGCGCCGCATTGACTAAATTAAAATTGCAAATGCAACAGTAGCACAAAAACTAAAATCAGCCAGAAAACAACTTTCAACTAAAAGGATGACAACTACCTGCACATCTCTCTTCCTCTTCTTCGGACAACATATAAATAAATTTGCATTGCTAATGTCAACCGCACGTTTCGCTCTTCATTTTAATCAACAACTTCCGTGAAAATTTGTTGCTCGTTTCAATGTGTAGATGGGTTTTTTTTTTTAAAGGTTTGCACAATAACAGGTATGACATGGATGGCAGCCAGTCGTCAGAAATGAAAAATAAAAAAATTTGAAAGAACAACACAGACGCTGCGAAAGCAGAAAATGAATTTTTTTCATAATTTAAAAAAGAAGCAGCAACGTGCAAAATTCACCGAGAAAGTCAACGTCAAAATGGCGCAGAAAGCAAAATCTTGCAAGGCGGCAAAGTTGTTGCTGGCGTTGTGGTGTGGGTAAATGATTGTGATGAACGTGCAACAGGGGAAATGCATGGCTCGAGTCGCACTTTGGCATTGCACGCAAGAAAATTCCAAAGACGACAACAGACGATTGCGACGGAAATCCAGTTGTTGTCCTTGAAACAAAAGAATGCCGGCAAATGGTTTAGAGTCGATTTTAAGTTAGAGTTGCCAAAGCAGCTTGTTTGTTTGCCAAAGCAGCTTGTTTATTTTATAGTAATTTTGAAAAAAATTTTTACTTAACATAACTTTTTCTTTAATCGAGGAGGAAAACATTGAAAGTCGTATGGCGGTGTAAGACTTGCACCCACTAAAACGTTCTCACTGTCAGACGAAATTACTTAATTTCAACGGAAACAAATTCTAGAGTTCTTAATCCTTGAATCCCTAAATCAAACATTATTGTGAGGGCAGACTTTATAGAACTCAACTTTGCAGTATTTTCGAGCAATAAATCCGAATTTTTGCTTTTTTAGTGTTGGTTGTTGGTCGCGATTCGAACTCACTACCCTTTGACTCATGACTTAACGCACTAACCACTGAGTCACTTAACCCTTTCGCTACAGGTTTTTACTGGGGAAAGTTAAAATTTTAAATTTTACGTCTTAGGCTTCTATTTGGGTTTATTAGCAACATTCCATAAGAAATTTTTTAATTTTTATACTCGGACCCTGCATTTTAGAGTGTTTTTCTATGAGAGCAACCACATCGTTGTGGTTGTAATAATTACTTAAAAATAAAACTTTTTACGCATAATGGAAATTTGAATATTCCTTCATTTACTTCAGCCAAAATTAAAAAAAAAGAAAGTATTTAAATTGAAATTAAAAAGTTATCTAATTTTTCTGCTTCTTCTTCCTTTGCTATTTCAAGATATGCCATTAAAAAAACGTGTATACTTCTCTTATTTAAACTTGAATATTCAGTTTATTAATTTCGTATTTTTCCTACAACTTCAAAATATTCTAAAGACCAACAAAAAAATGTATTCTTGCGACCATAGAGGATGCAGACGTCCACAAAGTAGCATGTTGCCATATGCCAACAAAATAGCGAAAGGGTTAATATATTTTGATGGCAACTCTACTCGAACACAGCTGGTGAGTAATAACTGGATGGTCGGCGTCTGTCTGCGTTTCAATGGCACATTCCTGGCGGCAGGAAATAAAGTGCAAATAAAGTCTTAAGGTGCAGATAAACAAAAGTAACAGCATTTTAGGCGTTGAGCCGCATTGTATGTATGTGTAGCCGGCAGTTTGTTGCAAGAGGTTTAACTGGAATGGAGGCTGGAGAAGGTTGTGGTTTTATAGCTTTCATCTGGGAGTTATTTTTAAATGTGATTAAAGTGGAAAGTTTTTGCAATAGAAAAGTAGTAAAACATACATTGATGCAACTTAAATGGATACAATTGGAAAATCTTTGAATTTAATTTAATTGAATTTTGAAAATTTAAGAAAAATTCAATGAAAATTGAATCAATTAAAATTTAAACTGAATTTAAATACTATTTTTATTCGTCCCATACATAAACAGGATGCCAACATCATTCAATAAACTTATAACTTGAAAGTAAAATAAAAATTCATATGTGACTTGAAGCTATTTAAGATTTTTTCTGCAACTTTGCCTGAGTTTTGTTGGCATTCATCCAATCTTCTTTATGTAATCGAAATGGAGATTTTAAAATTAAATGCCAAAAACCCCACAACATATTTTCCCCTAACATCTGCTTTGCTCTCTTAGTGGCAGCCAGCATTCCCCCAAAGTCAGCCAGCGCCCCAAAGTTGCAGTTGCAATCATTTCCCGCAAATGTTGCCCTTCCAAAAAAAGAAATGAATTTTTTATAAAAATATATACATTCATTACGCCGTGGAGCAATGTTCACGTCAGTCACTCTTAAACGTGGTTGTTGAAATTTGAAATTTCGCAGACACAAAAGATTTGTGGTGCGCCGTCCCCACGGAGCGTTTTTGCAGAGTTTAGTTGCACTCGCACACCTGGCAATTGAATTTCTCCACTCGACAGCCAGTTTCAGTTCAGTTGCGAACGCCAGCAACAGATTCACTTTCGGCCGTTGTATGTATGAAAATTAAATGCCAACAAGAAATCCCCCAAAATGAATGTCAGCGGTGCAAAAAGCACGTCGCCATGGCTCGAGGTGAAGGTAAAACGGGCACAAAAGGATGCTGGCGGCGGCACGGCATGTGTAGCATATTTTTGGGCGCCACAAGCAGCAAAAAGAGAGCCAACAATGCAGAGAGCGACGACCAGAGCGGCCGCGAAAAAGTAAAAAGGCGCAGCGGAAGCGGTTGTTATGGCTTCGTGGATGTAGATGTGGGCGGCAATGCGTTGGTGTGCCAACAACAAAAAAGGAAAAATAGGAAGCATAATCACAAATGTTGTACGAACAGCAACAAATAAAACAATAACAACAAAAACATGGAGGCAGAGAGCGCCGCACAGTGCATTGAGGTGCGGCAGGCGACGACCGGTGTGAGGCGCAGAGGAAAATCGATAATTTTCGGTAGGTATACGAGTGGATGCCACACGCCCATCCACGCACACACGCACACACACACATACACACACATATACAAATGGTAACGGTCGGTTGCAGCGCAACAGACAAGTGGGCGGCATTGTTGGCCGTAAACGTTTTTGATTTCAGCCAGCAATGTTAACGTTTGCAACGAAAGAAACCTAAAATTATCCTGTTGCCGTGGAGGCGAGACCACAGTGCGCCTGCACTCGTAAGTTGTGGGGGAGAGAGGCGATGAATTGTGTACAGCAAATTGTAAATTGAAAATCAGCTAAATTTGCGCCCCGGAACAAAGCGACGAACATTTTCGACATTAAGAAACGCTGCAGGGCTTCGCATTCGCAGGGGGGCGGGGAAGGGTAAAGTCAATTTTCATGAATGTTCAACGAGCTTTTTTACAAACATAATTTTTGTACTCTTGAGTGACCTACTTTGGCCCCAGTTCCGGCTCTGCGCATAATTGATGACAATGAAAAAAAGTTATTTTGTCAAAAAATAAAAATTCATTTTGCTTGACAAAATTTTTGGTTGGCTGACAGTCAATTCGTGGTCGGTTCACCTGAGGCGATTCTCGCTCGCTGTTGTCTGACATCTGCCATCTGAATTTCGAACTTTTGTGCGGCTCTTTTGTTTCTGCTCGCCCCCGACACATGTGTCAGGATGTGGCTTTGAAGTTTAATCGAGCGCATGATTGATTTGATTTTAGCAGTTTGAGCTGCAGTGAGCTATTCCTAGAGGCAGTGGTGGTGGCAGGGAGTCGGGTCAGCCACTGGCGACGAAATGTGTGGAAAATAGGGCAAAGCTAGTTGTTAAAGTCAGCTGTATGGTTTTATAGTTGAATTTAAAATTCTATTACGACATTATTTAATAACGAAAGAGTTAACAGGAGTATTCACAACGAGCTCGTTACTTTGTTAGTTCGGTAATCGATACTTTTGTACCTGCATTTTGTTTTTTTAAAAGAATCGAAAAAAAACAAAATACACTTAGAAAACTACCAAGTACACCTAATTCTGTTTTCACACGGTCTTTTTTTACACGGTTTTGATTTCACACGGTTTGAAAATAAAAAAAATTTAATTTTTTTTACACGATTTTATTCCATTTAGCACGATTCAAAATCTTTTGGGCTTAAATTTTTTTTGTCAAATTTAATTTTTTGCGAAATATGTTCATATCACAAATTTAGGCAAATTCCCTTTTTGTGGATACAAGCAAATTTACTTGTCAGAGCAATTGAAATGTGTTAATATTTTGTTACATTATATATGTGATTTAATAAAAAAAACATGAATACTTGTTCTTAAATCATCCTTGCTTTTCACTAATTTTAATTTAGGTTTTAGAGATAAGGAACCAATCACCTATTTTTGCATACGATCAATGTCTTTTTTACACGGTTTTTCCTGGAACCAATCTACCGTGTAAAAACAGAATTAGGTGTACTGCACTAACAAATGTTGTTGTTGTGAATACCCCTAATGTATGAACCATAATAGATGGGCGGCGGTATTTTTGTGTTGATATTGAAATACAGCGCGATTTTAAAAGCGCAAGGAAGCTCATGTCATCTCCGATGCGAGGACCAGATGAAAAGGCTCAGCCGAAGCTTGTCCATTTGATAGAAGTGTTGAAGTAGTTCACAATCTAGTAACGGTTGCTTATGACCAGCTAAATCAGATCCTAATACTGCAACTGATTTACAAGGTCGGCATTATTCGGAATACTGCAACCTGAAACTGCAACTGAAATCTGACGTCTGTAAGTGCATATGCACTCAGAAGCATTCGATTATCCTTAACGCTACGTCTTAACCGTAGACCTACGTTGGGGTCGTTTTTGACCAAATTTCTTTTTGTAGGTACTTAATTTTTTTAATTTGTTTTTGTTTTTGGAGGGGGTTGCGTACAACTTTTGAGCCAAATACCATTCGGAGCCATATTTAGTACCAGCAATTTTGTGTTTGGGGGAGCGGGGTTTGAACCCCAAACCCCTCACTGTGCACCACTAATGGTAACGAGCAGCCACATAACGGAGTGTTTTGGAGATTCGAGGCCCCTAAATATCTGTTTGTCACAAACATTTTAAGTGACAAATATGGTTCCAAATATGGTTAGTTTGGGGGTTAAGAGTATTTACAGAATCCCCCCCAAATGAAATCCTGTGTGCGCCACTGGCAATGAGAAAGTATTTGAATTGAATTTTCGAAATTTTTTAAGTATTTGAATTAAATTCAAAATTGCAATAAAGTCGTAATTTGGAGAAAGAATAACCTAACTCAAGTCACAAATTAATATTTGAAAATGAAAGAGTTTTGGTTTCAAAAGAAAATAACTTACAGCAGGAATTTATGAATGGGAAATATAAACCCGAAGAGATGTTTAATAGAACAACGGGATTATTACTTCATTCTAACCAGAGCAAACCTTACTTAACCTTAGACCTACGTTGGGATCGTTTTCGACCAAATTTTGTTTTTTGTACTTTTAATATTTTTTAAATTTGTTACAATTTTTAGCTCATTTTTCATGACTTTCTAACTTGGACTATTATCTATCGAAATCAAACCGTTTCAAAAACTAAGTTGGCTTGCATTTTTTGTAATTTCTGTAATTTTTGTCAATCTGGGTCGTATTCGACCAGTTATACGTCGAAGCGTTTTGTATTAGCGCAAAAAATTAGCGCAACCGTAATGTGTGTAAAATGCCATGAAAGTGTTTAAAAACTACAAATAAATATTTCCATTGCATTTTATTTTAAGTTTTTGAATGAACCGTACCAAAAAGTTTTTTTTTTAAAACGTTCATTTTGCGACAAAAATTAAAAAAAATGCTTCGCACCGAAAAAATCCATATGGGCGTGAAACTAGAGACCAAACATGGTAATACTGCGTACTCAGTTTTTCATTTCTACATCCTTTGTCCTTTTAAAAGGACTTCAAAATTTTGAAGGGGATAAAAAATAAAAAAAATATAAAAAATACTTAACCTCGTTAGAATATGGCCATATGTATATCAAATGAAAGAGAAAAGGCTCAAGAATGTAAATAATATTGATTTTTTATCTATTTGTAAAAAAAGGATATGAAAAAGGTCCTTTGAAAATTTTGATCCTTTATATCCTTGAAAATTTATATAGAATTTTCTTGAAAAGTAAGTATGTTAAAACCACAAATCTCCTTGATCACGTGTCAAAATTTCATTCGTTCTACAGTTACAATTAGCCAAATCCGATGTGTACTTTTCGAGATATCACCGAATAAAATAAGTAGTCTCTGTAGGTATGGAAAACTTGCCGTCTTTCTAGTGTTAAGAGAAAGTCATTAGGTACATTTTGTGTTTTTGTTTTTTGACAGGATGTGCAGAAATGTTCTTTCAGACTTCCTGCAGCTAAAGTAAATCTCGTTCTATCTTTACTGTTTGTACACCTGCCTCGTTGACAGGCAATTTAAGTGCATTATGCGAATAAATTATGCTGGCTGCAAGAGGCCTGGCTCGACAAGCCGCCGCCGCCGCCAGCAATTGTCGCAGAATTGTTATTGCGGGCAAATTAGCAAAACAATTGTTGCAGACAAATGCACTCGAAAGTGTTGCACATTTAGTTGCTGCGCAGCGTTGTAAAATTGTTAGCACGGCGGCGCGCAGGCAGGCAGTCAGACAACTGGCCAGGACAATAGCAGCGTGTGTGCGGAAATGAGGACATGCCGTCGTCCGCAGTCGTGCGCCGGCTTCGTAATGCCCACAGCGGCGGCACAAGGCAGACGACAGGCGGGCAACAACAGCAACAATGCTGACAACAAAAGTCGCAGCCGAGGGCGAAGGCGGCGCCCGACATGAACATGAACAGACCAACACTGTTCAACCGTCGGCGATTGCGGATGTGACTGCGGCTGAACGGAGGAGTAATGCGCACAGTGAGTGCCGGTGTGGCTGACGCCTAATTGAAATGTAATATTTCACAATTTGTTAAACTGCAAACACATCGCTAAACTGACTGCGGTACCACTGCGGCGCTGAAGCCAACTGGAAGCGGAAACAGCGGCAATGCGCGACGCGCTGACTGATTGCATTAATTTGTTGCGCTTGTAATGTCTGCTGTGGCTGCATTTTATTAGTTTTTCTTTGCTTTGATTTTTCTTACTGTTTGGCTTTTGTATTGTTTTGCAGCTCACAATTGACCGGCCAAGTGCTGGAAAGTGTCGGCCTCTGCCAGCTGCCAGCCGCATAAATTGAGGCAGCAGCACTGTTGTTGGTCTCGTTGATTGCATTTGTAGTTTAACGCAACAATAACAACAACGAGCGCAACGCAAAATGGCGTCCAACTAACTGTTGCATTTCGTCGTTGCTCTGTTGGCGCAGCGTGACCGCCATTTTGTTAAGGCAAAACAAAAACAAAAAAACAAATTCACTTATTCCTTCTCGCAACATGGTTGCAACGAAAGCAAAGTATATAAAAAATCCAAAAAATAACAGAAACTACTAAAAGAAAACAACAACAAAACGCTGAAAAGAAAAACACTTCAAATTTTGTTGCTGCCCAAAAAAAAGGCAGCGCGAGTGGGAAAAGTAGCCACTGGCAAATGGTGGACTTGAAGCTTGGAGCAACTTTTGATTTATTGCTGCGCTAAGGCGGCCAAATGTTGGCGTTGGCGTTGGTGTTTGTTTTTGTTTTCGGCATGACCAGAAAAGGCGAAGGTAGTCACGTTTAGTTGCTCTACGTGTAGTTGCTGCTTTTTTAAGCACTTGAAAAAATTGTTATTTTTTTTGCTGTGCGACTTTCAGACGCTGCAAGTGCTGCCAGACATTTTGGAGTTGCCAGCTTTTGGCAGCGGCTAATGGACATGTCTGTAAGCGCTTTCTTTTGCCGTAACTTTTGTTTATGTGTTCGTTTTAGTTTTTGCTCAAAGTTTGCGCAGCATTTTGCAAAAAAGTTACCAAGAACTGACAATGTGAAATGACAGATTTGTAAAGGAAAATTCAATTCAATGCCATTTAAGTTGGATGTTGCTAAGAACTGGGGTCAGGTTTTGTTTATATTTGTTTAAAATAACTTAAAAAAAACGATTTCTATTGACCAAAAAGTGCTCACAGAACCACGGTGCCACTACACGCAAGTGGGTTGTTTTAAGTGGGGCTAAGCATTTTATTTTTGCCTGCTAATGATCGAACCTATTTCTATTGAGCACTGATGAATGATGAATGGATAAGGAAGTTTATCGATAATTACACCGTGCGACAAAAATTAAAAAAAATTTTCACACCGAAAAAAATCTATATGGGCGTGAAACTAGAGACCAAACATAGTAATACTGCGTACTCAGTTTTTCATTTCTACATTCTTTGTCATTTTCAAAAGACTTCAAAATTTTGAAGGTGATAAAAAATAAAAAAAAATATAAAAAACCTAGCCTCGTTAGAATATGGCGATATGTATATCAAATGAAAGAGAAAAGGCTAAGGAATCGAAATAAAATTGACTTTTTATCTATATGTAAAAAAAGGATATGAAAAAGGTCCTTTGAAATTTTTAACCTTTATATCCTTGAAAATTTATCTAGAATTTTCTTGAAAAGTAAGTATGATTAAACCCAAAATCTCCCTGATCACGTGTCAAAATTTCATTACTCTAACTTTATTAGTTCGAAAGTTATTAAAAAAAGGCGGAAGCTACAATTCTAATGAAGTAAAAAATTCGAATTTATTTGAGTATCAGCATTTTAAATAATAAAAAGATACAAAATCAATGAAGCGAGAATAATGAAATTTTGAAACGTGATCAAGGAGATTTTGGGTTTTAACATACTTACTTTTCAAGAAAATTCTATAAAAATTTTCAAGGATATAAAGGATTAAAATTTTCAAAGGACCTTTTATATATCCTTTTTTTACAAATAGATAAAAAATCAATTTCATTTAAATTCTTGAGCATTTCCTCTTTCATTTGATATACATATCGCCATATTCTAACGAGGTTAAGTATTTTTTATATTTTTTTTATTTGTTATCCCCTTCAAAATTTTGAAGTCCTTTTAAAAGGACAAAGGATGTAGAAATAAAAAACTGAGTACGCAGTATTACTATATTTGGTCTCTAGTTTCACGCACATATAGATTTTTTTCCGGTGTGACATTTTTTTTAAATTTTTGTCGCACGGTGTTATCAGTGCCTGAATACATTATAATTTTGACTTATTTGGACTAACCAGCTCACGATCAGGTATCACTTTTTTTGAATGTGAAAGTTTTCATCTGAATATCTGGCAGACAAGAATGTGAGTAGAAGTTGTCCTAAGCTTGTGGAAAGTTTCTATGCACAGCTCAAAATTAGATGAAAGGAGTGAATAGCACTTCTATCACCACAGCCTAAGTGAGTAAGCCCGATGTTATGCTGTCGGTCACGTATAAAATTGTTGTTGCTTCAATGTAAAAGAGACAAATTTCGCTCTCCCAACAATTTTATCCGTGACCGGGGTCATTTGACCGGCAGCATAACATCGGCCTAAGAGGACAAGACGAGCTAACCTGTGATGTCATTATGAGGCATTTTTCGGACAATTTTCAGACTCTTCAATGACCTGGATCGGCTTAAATTCAGTCAATATAAGAGACTTGATTGTGTTCGAAAAGTGCTGATTTCCACAGATATTGTTTTCTTGTCTTAGAAAACCTCTCTTTCGTCCTCTTTTTGGCATCATTATGAATTTACTTTCGAGCCCATATTCCTCGCCTGACATTCTATCTGTACCTCTCCACAGTCACATTGTTCCAGCTCCTCCAACATTATTAATCAAAATCAGCAGCACAGTGGGAAACGATTCATTCGTTAGAGTTGCAAAACCTCATGACAGCTGTCAAAGCAAAAGAGATAAAATCGCAACGTTGAGAGCAGCGCTCAAATGGTCCTTCTCTCTCTTTCTCGTTAGGAAAGACGCACTGACATCACAATTCGACACTTCATTAGTGTTTCATGCGGATTTCTGTGGATATCAGTTATGCAAGCTGAGTACTGCTGGTGGTGCCAAAATAAACAAACCACCCTAATTTGAAATGATTGCCCCCCCAAGCGCTCGCCTCGACTGACGTTAGCTCGAAATATACATTTTGAAGACTCCAAACGGGGAGACAACATAACAATAAAAACATACTGAGTACAAAGAATTGTGTGCGTCTCCCTTCACCAATTTTAAGCGCAAACAAAGTGCCGCTGCTCCCCTGCGCACACTTCCCACGACACTTCTACGCGCCGCGGCATTTTCGCGAGTACAGTAAACAATGGCTCGTGACAGACAACACAAACAAACACATACATACTTATACTCAAACTTATGTATGTATGTACTGTGTGTAGCGAATAAAGCAAATTGACATGGAGTAAAGTTGGGTAAAAACGGATTTCATCAAATCCACGGCGGTGTGGTTGCGTGTCGACGACATCAAACGCAGACAAAACAATTTAATTTATCATCTTAAATGCAGGCAACCCAGTCAACGCACAGTCAAACACACACACACACACACATAAACACTTAATACGCCTCCCTCAGGGCACAAGCGAATACCGCAAAGTTTGTGTCGCCATAAGACGCGCTGATGCCAATTTTCGTCGTCGAATACGCACCAAACCATCGACAGCAGCAGAGGAGGAAGGAAAATGCCAACAGCGAGACAGGAAGCGAATACATTTTCCTCTCTTTTTTTTCCATACGCATGAAAATGTAATTAATCATTTTTGTGAGGCAACCACTCTTTCTGTCCACTGTACGTTGGCGAATAGCGCGAAATTTCCACAAAGCGTCGCCGTTACACGACTTTGAAGTGGGGAAAGGAAAAGTGAGTGGAAAGTGGGACGTGGGTAGAAGAAATGGTGCAACATTTTAAATCCCACTTAGGCGTTGCGTTTAATGCCATTTCCTTTTCTTGTTGTTGATTTTTCTTCTTCTTAAGTTGTGTGTACGGGTGTGTTATTGTTGTTGTGGCTGTCGCTGTCAATGGCCCCGTGCTGAGTTTCTTTTTAGTGCGCATTACCTTTTTGGTGCCATCGTCGTGCCGGCCAGGATTATACATTTTATGGGCTTTTAGTGCGTGTTTGCCCATTCAACTGCCCCACTTGTCCTTTCCTGCTTAATTGGCTGCTTTTGCGTTTCATTTGTTTGAACTGTTCTACTTTTTAAATATCAAAGTGTTTGCGCTCTGCAAATCCATCCAAATATTTAATTATGTACTCAACTGAAAGAATTGGTTTTGATGAGAAGTGTGTTGATCACGTGACTTTGACGTTTTATTAATAGGCTACTATTATTTATTATTTTTTTCAAAATGAAGGCAAATAGGGAAAATTTTGTACTAAGTACAAAACAAATAACTGAAGACTTAAGTGTAGCAAAGCATAAATATGGATTATTTAGAAAACAAAAGTCTACGAAGTTCACAAAGAATTTTACATACAAAACTTCGTATTCCTTAACATTTCGGAATCTTATTTACTGGATCATATATTGAACTTCATTTGGGGCCCCACTACAGTTTTAGCCATGCAAATGTCTGTCATATGACTTTTTACTAGTGTCCGACCGAAACATCTTTTTTGGGCCGAAACCGAATTTCGGTTTTTTTATATTCGGCCGAAACCCAAACATTCTAGTAGAAATAACGAATTTTACAAACGAATTTTACATTAAGTAAATAAAGAACAAGCAAACAAACATAAAATAAATAAATAAATAAATAGTTATTAATAAAAACAATTTATTCATTTTTTAAAAACATAAACATGAAAAAATCACCCTTTTGTACCTTACTCGCTAATATTCAAAATTAAATAATTTAATATTATATGCTAAAAAAAAGTTTATTTACATTGGTGGCATCTAAATTACTCCTCCTTTCACTATATATCTGCTACAAAATAAAATGTAAAAAAATATTCTAGAAAGTTTCGGTTTCGGCCGTTCGGCCATTTTTTGGCCGAAACTGAAACCAAAATCGAAACCACTTATTTGGGCCGAAACCGAATGTTCGGTCGGATACTACTTTTTACCCTATAATGACTAGTTATCTCAAGTAGATCTTTGTTATTTATTCTCTTCTTCTTTCTTAGCATTAAGCTCCTGGATCATTGGTCCCGCAACTACTATCCTCCAGATCTATCTTTCTTTAATCAGACACCACTAGTCTTGCAGCTTCATGGCTTTTAGGTCTTCAATAACTGAATCTAACCATCTTTTCTTTGATCATCTTTTATTTCTTTGTCTTCTGGGATCTTTGTAATAGTTCACAACTTGTTTTGTATAATTTATGAAATCAATATATTCAATCTTTTTAATGCTGGACACTGACACATTGTTTCTGTGAAACTGTTAGGTTGAGGCTTGGGTTAGGTGTTGCCTGAAATTTTTATGTTCTCATATCAGCCATCTTAGTTTTTCGATTTCGACTGGAATTTGCCTCTCAATGACATCTTCAATGACATCTTAGTTAATCGAGATCTTAATGACATCTTGGTTTTCACAGTCCCACATGTGATGTCTCGCCTTTCAGACCTTTCATCATCGAATTGCTTAACCCTTTCGCTACAGGTTTTTACTGGGGAAAGTTAAAATTTTAAATTTTACGTCTTAGGCTTCTATGTGGTTATATTAGCAACATTCCATAAGAAATTTTTTAATTTTTATACTCAGACCCTGTATTTTAGAGTGTTTTTCTATGAGAGACACCGCATCGTTGTGGCTGTAATAATTACTTAAACATAAAACTTTTTACGCATAACGCAAATTTGAATATTTCTTCATTTACTTCAGCCAAAATTAAAAAAAAAAAAGAAAGAAGTATCTAAATTGAAAGAAAACGTCAAATTAAAAAGTTCTCTAATATTTTCTGCTTTTTCTTCCTTTACTATGTCAGGATATACCATTACAAAAACGTGTATACTTCTCTTCTGTAAACTTAAATATTCAGTTTATTAATTTCGTATTTCCTAAAACTTCAAACTATTCTAAAGACCAACAAAAAAATTTATTCTTGCAACCATAGCGGATGCAGACGTCCACAAAGTAGCATGTTGCCATATGGCAACAAAATAGCGAAAGGGTTAAGAGTACTGAATTGATTTGTGTAGAGAACTTAATATAGAAACAATAGGGGTATTCACATAGAACTTATTTGAATTTGAACTTGGCGTGAATTTTGTTTTTGTTCGATTGCTGTAAAAAAACAGTTCGATTGTCGTACAAAAACAAAATACAAGTACAACTAACAAAGTAAGTTAAGTGTGAATACCTCTAATGTAATTTTAAGAAATAATTCGTTAAGCTGGATTATTCTAGATTCAAAAAGAAGAAACAACTAAATCAATGGCCATCAAAAAGTTTTTATATAACTTTATATAACAAAAAAGTTGTTATATAACTTTTTTGTTTATTGTAATTTATTTAATTAAAATCAAAACTCCCACTCACTCAAATCTGCAACTAATCCTGTATTACTGAAAGTCTAAATTCCCAAAACTAATTTCTAGTTACGCTCTCTCGACTACTTTGCATAGTAGATGACGCACACAACAGGTCCTTGCTTTCGGCTGTAATCAATTATGCTCGAGTGACTGCAATTTCCCCGCCTGAATATTGAATTCAATTTGATGCCTTATTTTCATAAATTATTCATAAACGAAAAAATATATTAAAAATGCATTTTTCAAATGCGGCAGCGGCACACGACACGACAAGGCAAACTGGCTGCAGGGCAACAACGCCGCTTGTGCATTATGCAAATTTCATGAGCGACTTTTGTAAGTGAGCAGCGGCAGCAGCGACGTCAGATACAGCAGTAGCAGCATAACTCAATTAAATGCACAGACTGGTATACAAACACACACACACACACAAACTCTTGCACGTGAAAACACCGCTGGCAGGATGAGCGCGGTTTTGCTGCCCGAAAAGTGTTGAAAAGTGAGAAGAGTTAAATTTTGACTATGAAGTGAAACGAGTTTAAGGGTGAAATGCAGCCTTGACTTTGAAGGCATTTGCGCTGGTCGGCGCTTGAAAAGGATGTGGTCAGTTATTTAAATTTGCATGCGTCTGCTCGGTGTTGCACATTACCGGCCGCAGCATGCGAAAAATTTAATTATTGCCATACATGCAACATGCACGAGTGCAAGTCGCACCGGGGGTAACCCTTTACTGTTGACATGTGATCTGAAGGGTGTGATCGGCCCTGCATTGCAACGGAAGATGGGGGGAAGGTGTTGTGTGGGATTCGCTGCCAATGATTAAAATCACTTGACATTTCAACACCTTTCATTTATTTAACTGCATCGCGCTTTAAGTGCTTGTGTAAATATTGTTGCGACAGCAACAACAAAGGGGTTAATTGATTGCATTAAGGGGAATGCGTGGTGACAGCTCGGAATGTGATGACATTTCGGTGTCAGATAGCAGCACTAAAACTGCTTATGTCATGAATAATCGAATGAGTGATGCGCTAATTATAAACAAAACAGCTATAAATTACACTGGACAACAGCATGTCTGTTGCATGAAGTTTTTTACATGATTTTGAATAGTTTTTTCACGCTGATTTCAAAACCATATTCCGTTTTTATGTAACAGCTCTAGTTTTCGCAAAAAATGGGCGTGCCACTTTTTCGACTTTTTTCACATTTTCGACTGTAATTTCCGAACCAATAATCCTATCTACATGATTTATATTTTATATTATATTATATTTTATATTTTATATTGTTGCACTTACAACATTTTACGCCATCTTTTCTGACATTAATCAATTTTATGCGTTCTAAATTGGCGTTGTAATAAGGTTTCAATGTAGGAAAATATTGAATTTCGAGGGGTTTTTTCTGATGGCGAAATTTGTACAGATGTTTCATAAATCAAGTTACGAAGTATATGAATATCTTAAGAAGAAACATCAAGCAATACAGCACAGCCAAATTATTTGGCGGAATACACATTCGCATTGAAATAATAGCAAAAATGTACCATAGCCATTTTCATCACTTTTCATACTTTTTCCTTAAAAAATTAGGAGCCTCAAAATATGCAAAATCTTTAATTTTTTTTTTTGTTTCGAGCAATTCAAAATCTTTTTGTTTTTTGCTTGTATTTCAGAATATAAATGGAACATATAAAAGAGCATATTTTGGGGCCCCTAATTTACTTCACGAGTTTATAGTTTGAATTAAGCCACTAGTGTCATTAAAGTAGTTAAATGCGTATTTTTTTAATGAAAATTCTTTCCTTTGAATTGCAATCAAGGAATGATGTCTTTGACGTCTATACAAGTAGCTAGTTTTGCACTTAAGTGGGGTTTAAACTCTCCAAAATATTGACTTTTGGGTGGAAAATATGATTCCAAATGGTATTTGCCTTAAAAGTTATGTCCAAACTGCCCTCAAAATGAAATCCTGTATGCACCACTGGTAACGAAAACTTAACACCAAGGAAAATCGTTCATTGAGTTCGCAAAACCCATTTCATTTTTATTTTTAATGTTATACCAACTGTTAATTCTGTCAACTATCAATTTTTCAGCATAAGCCTATGGTGCATCAAAAAAGTCACAAAAAGTGTTTTATCTTCTCAAATATTCCATGTTGATAGATATTCATTCATCAGCCACCATGAATAATAAAAAAAAATGTCCAACCATTAAAGTCTATTTTTACTTTTAATTAATCAAATATGGCAACACTGTAAAGTGTCGTTGTCGTAGCGTAAATTGACTGTCGGTCAACACAGACCACTGCGAGTAGTTGTTGCAAGTGTTGACAGTTGGAATTTATGATGAGAATTGTCTGCGCTCGCAATAAATAAACTTCACCTTTGCCTCGTTTTTCCGTTTCTCTCTCAATCCGAACTCTTTTTATTTTCATTTCCTTGCCATTCTGCAAAAGAATTTACACGAAACATTCAAATGAAAAGCAAATCAAAATCCTCTTGAAAGTACATTCACAGCAGCGTCAAGAATACGACAACAATTACAACAACAACAACAACAGCAGTGACGACAACAATCGCAATTACGGCAAATAAAAGGCGCAAATGTGCGACAAAAAATTCCATTTGCCGTCTGCGCAAATATGTCAAACGAAGGGTGTTGAGTGCAATAAAAACAGAAACACCAACAACAACAACAACACCAACTGCAACGAACAGCAAACATTAGTCACAGCAAACAAGTCCATTTGCCATGCAACAGCAACAACACCAAACACAACAAACGAGCGCCAAACGGAGTGCAATCAGCAGAGGCGCAGCAGACGTGGGGTGAGGGAACGACGCATTTCGGACGGGAGTGGCCGGCGGAGTGTGTTGCAAAGGGCGCCGCCAACACAGCCAACATAATTACGCCATGCAACGTTGCAGCGCTGAAAATTTCGCAAATAAGTTGCAGTGACAAAAATTGCAAACCTGCAACACTCCCACACACATACAGACGCACTGGCGTGCACATATGCAAATGTTTACATACACACACACGAACGTGCGGTGAGAGTATTGCAACCTTAACCCTAACATTGAGCGATGGGCTGTGCGTGTGCAACACAATGTTGCATGTGGCCGCAGCGCACAGGCACGCAACGCTGTTGCAATGCGGCGCGACATTCCAGCGAAGCGAGGCGAAGAATGTGTGGCTGTTGCTGTTGTTGTTGTTGGCAATTTCATTTGGGTGTTGCGTTGCCAGTGCGGCGCGCAGTTGCTATGCTCAACAACGCCCGCAACAACGCCCCCACCTGTCGTGCGCCCACTGCTGACGCTTTTAGCGTTGCAACTCGCATGCAAGTGTAGGTAATGTGTTGTTGTTGTTGTTTGTGCAATTGGTGCATTTTTACGCCGTCTGGCGCATTTCCGCTTTTCGGTTGCTGCGTTTTTGTTTTTTGCTTCGATGTTGCCGACTGTCGACTGTCGATTGCCATCGCGCCCCCATTTCGCCATTGTCGCTTTCGTTCGTTGCTGCTGTGCGCTGCATTGGAGCCAGACGCGACGCGGCAATATTTTCGGTGGCATTGCTTAAACGCAGCCAACGATGCTTAATGAGCTGTGGGCGACTCAAGCGATGTCATGACGTGCGAACGGCCAAAGTGCGCCCAAATTGCAGCAGACCAACGGAAATTTTAACGCACTTTGTTGGTCATTTCAGTGGAAAATAAACAACAACAACAGTTTTTATGGGCACAATATTAACTCGACTCCGATTCGTACGTTTATTATTTTTGGTAGAAATGGACAGATATTGAGCGCGAATAGTCTGGATGCAGAAATCAGAATTTCAATTAATTGGAAGTTTAAGCTTTTCAACAGAATGGCTGGTAAAACAAAATTTTTGAGTTTGGAAGAAGAAACTTTGAATGATTTAGTGATAAAAATTTGAAACTTTGTAGAAAGTTCAAATCAATCAAAGAAATATTTAAAGCCTTGACGAGAATCAGTAGAAATTGTGGCTATATAAAAAAGATTGATTGAACAGTCAAAAACTAGTTGAATGTAAGAAAACTGATTGATCAAACCATGGAAAACTTAAGCTTTCATGAGAAATTACTGCTCAATCAAACGATTATTTGAAGCTTTTGATAGAAAAGTTTAATTAAAGTTTAAACCCATTGAAAATCGTTCAAGCCTTTGAAAAAGTGATCAAGTGAAGTGAGCATTTAAGAAGATTGATTTCATATGTATAGCAGAAAATTCTAAGATTTACGAAAAAAACGTATAGCTCAATCAAACCAAAATTTTACTCTTTTGAGAGAAAAGATTGACCAACTAACTAACTAATTAATAATGAAGCCTTTGAAAAATTAAACGTTTGAAAACTTGATTCATTGATTGCTCAAACAGCCGAAACTTTAAAGCTTTTGAGGCAAATTATTGCTCAAACTAAAATTTGAAGCTTGTAAGAGGAAAGATTGATCAACCAACATAAATAATGAAGCCTTTGAAAATTTGATTAAATAAGCAAAAACGTGATTGGTGATTGTTCAAACAGCCGAAAATTTAAAGCATACAAGAAAAATTGTGGCTCCATTAAACTAAAATTTGAAACTTTGTGAGGAAAGATTGCCCAACCAACATAAATAATGAAGCCTTTAAAAATTTAATTAAAAAAGCAAAACGTGATTGACTCAAACAGCCGAAACTTTAAAGCGTACAAGAAAAATTGTGGCTCAATCAAACTAAAATTTGAAACTTTGTAAGGAAAGATTGATCAATCAAAAGAAATATTAACACTTTTGAGAAAAATGATCAAACAATTGTAAGTTTGAAGCATTTAAAGCTCTTAAGAAAACAAATTTTTTGCTTGGACAAAAATTTTAAGATCTTAAAAGTTAACATTCAGTAGTTTTAAGAAAATTGATTGCACTATTGAAAATTTTTACTATTTATTTAAGATTGACCAAATTAACGATTAAAAACTTGAAATTGGTGAGAAAATTTATGGCAAAAGTAAACAAAAAATTGAATTTTCTAGCAGTTAATAGGCATCAATCAATAGAGAAATTGATGGTTTGAGATATACCAAATTAACGATTAAAAACTAAGTTTTTGAGAAAACTTAGATATTCCAGAAAAAAAATATAAATAAAAATTTGAATATTCTGGGAGTTAATAGTCATCAACAGGGACCGTGCCGGTTATGGTTTTTATCAAAAAAGTCAGATTTTCAAAATAGTTTTTTAGTCGGTCAAACGGCTCTTGAAAAAATTCAAATTGCCTGATATATTTGACCGAAAAAATAAAAGTCACAAAATAACTGTTATTTTTGACCGATAAAATAAAAGTAAAAAAACAGTTATTTTTGCCTGAAAGAATAAAAGGCACAAAATAACAGATAATTTTGGGGCGATTTTCGAAAATTTTTTCGTTATGCCTTCTTGATTTCAAAATTGTAAAATAACAGTTATATTCGGTCCTTGGTCATCAATCAATACAAAGGTTGATAGTTTGACAAAAAATTTTTAAACAATTGAATATTTGAAGCATTTAGAAAACTAATTTTTCAAACAATCAAATTCTTAATGCTTTCAAAGAAACGATTGCTTAATGAGGTTAAAACGTGAAGCTTTTGAGAGTAAACACAAAAGAACAAATTTGAGAAAAAAGTTTTTGAGATGACATAACTGAAACTTTGGGCCATTTCAGAAAACTGAGTGATGGGTCAATCGAAAATAATAATAACAATTTTGATAGTACGCTTACTTTGCTTAACGAATACATAAAATGAAAAGATAAAGTTTAGCGAAATCTTATTACAACTGAAAACTTGAATCATTTAACAATATTCAAGTTAATCAAACTGTTGAAAGGAAAAATGATTGCTGCATAAATTTTATTGATTATTGTTGAAAGTAGATGCTGATGTTTGTGTTAAAAATCAAATTATACATTTTCAGTTTATAATAATGCATTGTGAGCATTAACTTCAAGTAATAAATCAATCGATTGTTTAAAGAAAACTGTGATAAATCGACCAAATGTTGAAATCTAACGAACAAATAACTAGAAGTAGGATTGATGCATTGTTTCATAAATATCATTCGAGATCTTTGAGTTTCCTCAAGTGGGCTAAATTTACTTCCTTCTCTTCTTGTAAGCAACAAAGTTCTCAGTTTAATTGAAAAATCCTCATTACTCGTTAAACACACACCGACAAATGTAAACACAGAACTTGCCGCCGATTTTCAACAACATTTTCTCAACAGATGTTTACTAGGAAATAATGCTTATATGTTATTTGCCTCTTGCCTTGAAAAAACGATTTGTCCCTGGACTTTGAATTACCTGCAATGAAAAAAAAATTGGGATAAATATTAGCATTTTAATAATAAAATTTTAATTATGAGCTTAAGAAAAATAAACAATTGATATATAACAACAAACATATTGTCAACATAATGTCTGCTAAAAGTCGGCCGTTTCGTGCACTCATTCCGCTGTCATAAAGTTGTAAATATTGCGCAACAGAAGCGCGAGCAGCGAAAAATTGTGGCCCAATAAAAGTAAACGAAAAAAGTTCTAAGCACATGTGCCCGAGTAGCAGGAAAAAATAATAATAAAAGCAGAGCAAACAAAGCCAAAGTGAAGCAAACACAACAGCTACAACAACAACAACAAGAACAAGAACAACATAGAAATAACCAAACAAATGCAAACGCAGCGCACTTGGCCGCGCGGCAAAGTGATAAATTCAAGCAAGATTTTTTGGCTTTTAGTGTGGTGTGGCCGGAAAGAGGAACAACAACAAAACGCCGAAAAATAAACAAAACAAACAGCGAGCAGCAGCAGCCAAAAAAGGGGGCCGCACGTGAACGAGTTCGCTCAACTAAAGGCAAACAACAAATTGCATGACATTAACAAAAAAAAAAATGTTGAACAAAACAAAGCGAAAGCCGAAACCGAAGCCAAAGTCATTTGCTCACAGCCGATATTGATGGAGTGCAGTAATAATTGAGGGTAGGTCGCAGCCGAAATAGGGTCAGGGACGTACAAACACCTATACACAGAAATTGTCCCTTTAAATTGTAATGCTAAAAAAATACCCAAAACACTGAACAACGCAACCAACTGGGCCCGCTGGGAATTGTGCGCGCAAGCAAATTACCGCCACAGCCGGTCGCGTTGCAGGGTTGCATGCGCTGCGCTGTCACCGGCGCAACCAGGGGTTAAATGCGCACAAACCAACAACAACAACAGCGACAACGACAGTGATATACACCTTCGCTGCGTTACAGTTGTTTAGCGATTTGTTTTTGCCAATTTAGCACCCTCCACCTCGTTCCGGTTGGCGGATTTCATTTGTTGTTGTTGCATTGCATCATAATTTCTGTCTGGAATTGTGAGGCCGCGACCTTGCTGCTGAATTTCGTTTTTAATTTGTGCTCGATTTTTTGATGCAGTTGTTGTTGCGCTTTGATCCGGTGTGCTGTCCCGTCGCGGAATCAAAATGACAATCGTCGTAAATTAAGACCTAAGCAGCAGCGAGGGCGGGTGCGGGAGCGTTCAGTTGTGCCGTGGGGGTGAATTATGTACACTTTTACTGAGTGTGGCGAGCAAATTTTCTATGTGAATGATTTCGAAAAGGGAGCAAAACAAGGGAACATTTTCAAAATGTGCGCTTAAAAACGGGTATGAATTTTTAATTAAATTAATTACAATGGATTTGTATTAATAGGCAGAAGGTTAGCTGAAAAACGTTTTCTAAATTTTTCCAATAGGACTCTTTATCCCCTTTAAGTTCGCTTCTATTTGTATTTTGAATAAATACTCATTACTAAAAATTACCTAAAAATTTGTTCGCATCTTTTCTACTTCCAAATCTAATTTTTTCTACCTCTACTTCTCGCTTTTACTTTTACCAATACTTCTTTTTGCTTCTGTTGTTTTGGGAAACCTTTACTTACTCTCACTTTTCATTCAGCATCTGTTTGTGTATCTACAGTGAAACCCGCTTAAATATCTCCCCTTACTTAAACAGCGAAGGTACTTAACGCCGTTTAAGTAAGCAACTCGCTATATACGCTAAGTCACTGAGGTTTTTCCACAAGTTTTCCCTCAATCAATTCTTATATTAAATGTTTATTCACAAATTCACATGTAATAACATAGTTGATAGGGATATAATTCCTGAAACAATTTATTATAAAATTATGTACATATGCTATGTAAATTGTTATATTGTAATAAAGCACTTTCATTCATTCATTCATTCATTCATATAAGCTAAGTACTCTACGCGCCTAAGTATCTTTAAAATGCTTGAATTTATAGGTGAGGCATTTAAGCGTGTTTCACTGTACTCCTTCACTTTCAAATTCTACTTTCACTTGTACATTCATTGCTGCTTCTCACTAGACTCGTTTTTAGCTAACTGTCGTCTTTCTACACTTTGTCTTCTACTTTCTATTGTCTACTTTCACTCCCTACTCTATTCTTCGTGTGCTTAACTTTTTTTTTACAAACACTTAACTCTTCACTCTTCCCTCGCACCGCTTGTCTATGTTTCTGCTTTCAGTTCAGCATCATTTACAATTTTGTTTTGAAATTCTGTCACTCTTCTCTTTAAGTTCTCGGTAAATCCGCTCCCGGCCTTTGATTTGCAAATCGATGCCCCAACTATTTCCATTACTGATTATAATCGCTTTTCTTTTTTACTTTACAAAAGAGACTTTTAGTTGTATTTGTGGATTTCTTTTTTCTTACATCTATGCATTCTTTCCGTTTTATTTATGTTCCCTTGCAATTTGTTTCTTTACTTTTCCCAATTTATTTTTTAATTACTCTGAAGTCTAGTCACACTTTATCATTTCGTTCTTCTTGCTACATTTAACCGCTTTTGTCTGTATTTCTTTACATAGTTTCTTTTGGCTTTCTGTTGTTTCCTTGCCATATCAATTATCACATTAAGCTTTTCTATGATAATTTTCCAAATTTATTCTTGATGGATCTTGTTTCTTTTCTATATTTTCTTTATTTTCCATGGTTTTTCTGCCCTTCCTGTATTTTTCCTCACTCCATGTAATTTTATCATTGTAATTGTATCTTTTCTGGATCTCATTAATTTCCAGCTTTTCTACATTCTCCGCAACAGTTTGTGTTTTCCTCCACTTTCAGTCTTTTTCGTCATTTTTCCCCGTTGCTTTTTAATCCTTTCCTTCTTCCCTAAATTTTTTTGCTTCTATCCCATTCTATGCCATTTCTGTTTTATCACTTTAAAATTCATAAGTTTCCTAATTTTTGTATTCCTCTAATTCAATTTTCTTTACTCTGCGATGTGTATTTTTTCCATCTTTTCTATTCCTTCTGGTATCACTTTCAAAAGTCATTAATTTTCTGCTTCTCTACATTCTCCTTAATTTACTTTCTTTACTCTGCAATTCATATTTTCTTCCACTTTCAGTAATTTTTATCATTTCTTTTCCCTTCCTTTTCCCCTTCCCTTTCTTTTTTCCAGGGACCGTAACAGTTATAAGTTTTATTATAAAAATCAATGCTTAAGAGTTATTTTTGGACTTTTATTTAATGACTCAACAAATAACAGTTATTTTTTTTTATTTATATTATATATATATTATATAACTAAAAGCCACTGAATGATTTTTATTGATGACTAAAAAAATAAAAGTCACCAATAATTGTTATCAAGGACAACTAAAACTAAAAATCGAAATAAAACTGTTATTTGTGGACTAGTATGAAAAAAATCAAAAATAATTGTTATTATAGGATTTTTAAAATATAAATAAAAATAATTCTTATTTTTTAATTTTTCCATAAAAATTACAAAAAAAGTTTACTGCCAAGTTTGATTCGCCGTGCGAAAAGAAATGTATTAGTATATTTCATTTATTTGCATGATTTTTCCTTCAGAGTAAATTTTTCAAATATAGTATTCATAAATAACTGTTATTTCCGGTCCCTGCTTTTTTCCCTCAATTTTTTATATTTTTCCCATTCTATGCTTTCAGTATCTTCATTATCACTTCTAGTACCACTTTCGACCCTCATTAGTTTCCTGCTTCTTCCACTCTGAGTATTTTTTTATCATTTCCTCACCCTTTCATCTCCCCTTTCTCTTCTTTCTGCCCCAAATTTTTTTTATATTTTTCTTTATTCCATGCCACATAGACTTTCTGTCTCTTCTTTATTCCATCTAGTATCTCTTTTCAATCTTATTAGTTTCCCAATTTTCTGTATTCTCCAAATTTCACCTTTTTTGCTTCAAAATTTGTAATCAAGTTCCTTCACTTTTATTATTTGATCATAATTTTCTCCTCTTTCCCCTTGATTTCTGTTGTACCTCAGTTTATCGTGCAAAGTTAGCTATTAGAATTTTTTTCTGATTGTTTTTATTCACTTTCTCTTCCATAGCTTTTTATACATTTTATTTATTTATTTATTGCACTTTTAGTTTTTCGTATTGCAAGTTTTCTTTTATAAAATATTTTCTGCCTTGGCTCTTTTACTTTTTATATTCAACTCCTTCTATATATTTTCCTGACTTGCTTACTCCTTGTTACTGTTCACTACATATCAATTTCCCGCTCTTCCCACTTGCCTTACCTCGTTTTATATGTCTGCAGGTTTATTATTTAATCCACACAATCGTCACTTAATCGTCTCTCTTTCATTTGTATCTCTTTGAAGCCATTTGAAGCTCTTTCTTTGAAGCCTTATTAGTTCTTTTCACACCTTTTTTTCATTTAACCAATCCACTTATGTATGTATGTACGTACATATGTATAGCTCAACAACTAAACTTATATAACTTAACAAACATTTCCCCATACATCTCCACTTTAAAGTTTTCCTGTGCTGCTTTCTTACATTCTCTCTTTTATCTACTTCTTTTAACTCAATTTCGGTTCATCAAAATTTCCGATTCACAAAACTGCGCACAGAGTAAATTCAATTTTTTCCATCGTGTCTGCAAGTAGGAAATAATTTAATTTGACCTTGATTTCTGCTTTAATAAACGAGTAGATGAAACCCACCACAACAGTTACATGCTACCAAACTGCCAACAACAAAGCCAACAAATCAAGTAACAACAAAAATTGAAGTAGAACGAGTGCGCGTCGCCAACAAGCAGAATCAATTAAATTAGCCGCAGCCAAAACGTCGACGTCGTGCAGACGTATGACGTCGCCACGAATCGACATTGTCGGCGTTGCCACCCCGCCAGACCGGAGCACAGCGTGTGCGCGCATGCAACATCAAAGCGCAAATGAAGTGTGGTACCAGCAGCAAACGTTGCAAGTTATTTACAGCACAGACAAAAGCAAAAAAAAACTAAAAATATTACTAAGCAAAAACAAAGTGCGACTGCAGCTTTGTCCTTAAACTTGCCGCATCGTTTGTTGTCGGTCGGTCGGCAACCATTCATTGTCGACGATGTTTACGTCTGGCTGCGCTTTTTTCATTCGGCTGCTTGTTATTTATGCATCCCTGATGTGCCGTTATCCTGGCAGGAAGTGCAGAAAAAAGCGAAATGCGCAAAATGAAATAAAAATTACTTGCAAGGTTATCTACGAAAATGCAGCCATGTGTGTGTGTGTGTGTGTGTGTGTGAGAGAAAGTGTTAGAGTGTGTATGCAATAAAATTTGTTGATATTGAGGAAATGCTGCGCGCATTCAACGTACGCACATTCCCTGCTTTCAACTTCCGGCAACAAATGCAACAACCGCTTTCGCTTTTCAGGTAGCGTTTTTGGCTTGGGTGGCAAAATGCATTGGCAGGTTATATTTAAGCGAAACCTTGGTGAAGAAAGAGGGGGGGTCACTAAGAGGATAAAGTCAGTGGGGCTTAAACGTTGGGTTGACTCTCCAACATTTCAAGCAAAAATTCTGTACTAAAAGTTCGCGGAAAAAAAATCTTTGGAAATATCTTCATGCGTGTCATTTAAAGGACAATTTCCCGATACTCTTGACACAGCATTTAGAAGCTTCAATTCTCGTTCAACTTGGGCCACACAAACTGTGCATTAAGGATAATGCACAATAAGGATAACTAACGAGCCACCCTCATGTGTTGGACTAGTTTAGTGGACTTTATTGAACCTTTGCAGCAATTTCTTCCCTCATATCGAGCGTGCGCAAGTGTTAAATACATTTTGCTATTAAAACGGCCTCTCGGAAAAAACAATTTATTTTTTTTGTTTCCTAATACTTCCGCCAAATAGTGCGAAAACGACGCTGCACGTCAAACAACTCTTCATGGATAAATGGCCATTTTCGTTGAATCCGCAACATATGGAATTTTAGTGCGCGTCAGGCGGAAGTTGGCAGGCACCGTTCGAGTGTCTGTCAAAGTATGACAGATGCACAAGACGTCTGCATGTCGAGATAGTGCGCACTTTGTCTAATATTTTCTGTTTAAAGACGAAGCAGGGAGAAGAGGACGACAAGGCGCCGCACGTGTGGCCACATTAACAGCAAAAGAGACAATTTATCTCGCCAACTTATTTTTGATATTGCAAAAAATATTTTTTTATTGCAATTTTTTTATTTCGCCTTTTTTTTATTGCAACACGTTTCAGTTATTTTCGCTTAACGCTGCATACGAAAATGGCAACGACCACATTTTTTTTTTGTTTTTGCCATCACACACACACACACACACAGACATTTCTTGCGCTTTCTCAAGCAGTGCCATTGCGAATGAATGTTGCATGGCCCGTTTTTTATTATTTCGATTAAATGGACTGCAAACGTTGACACATTTTTTTCCTGCTGCCGCGTGCTTGGCACAGCCAGATTTGTTTTTTTTTTTGTTTGTGGACAACAACATTTTCGGTGCGTGCATACAGACGACACACGTGCAGCCGATGCGATCTGAATGCAAGCAAAGGGAGAGCGAAGCGAATCTTTGGTGACATTGGTGGATTTTGTTTTTATGGAACTCGCAAAAGGGGTGAACAACGGCTGTGCGAATTTAATTGTCAGCAGAAAATCTGATTGGCATTTAATGCACGAAAATCAATTTTATTGGAAATTAAAATAGTGTTGGAAAAATCTGAACACGCATTCAGTGACTTTGGTAAAATTTTCTTTTCAGAACCTGTTGTCGAATCTTTCACACATTTCTGCAATTTGCGAGAACAAATTCCGGTTAGAGCTAACCTAATATTCTGTCTCTCTTTTAGACAATTTTGAGGGTGCTTTCAGAACGGAAGACCTTCAAAAGCTCTATTATGTTTTTATTAGAAAATCAAAAAAATATTCAAAAAGTATTTGAAATAAAAAAAGCAAAATTTCGGTTAGGGCTAACCTAATATTCTGTCTCCCTTTTAGACAATTTTGAGGGTTTTTTCAGACCGGAAGATCTCCAATAACATATTAGAATTTATTAGAAAACCTAAAAAATATTCAAAGAGTATTTGAAATTATTTATGAAAACAAAAGATAATGAAAACAAAATATTAAAAAATAAATGCATTTTTCGAATGTCATATTTTAGGATTTTCAATTATAAAAACCCTTTAAAAAAATCAAAAAATCTGTCAATAATCTCAGGTCTAGAAAGGGTTTTGAAAGAATTTTTAAAGCATCCACTAAGACTTAGTGGATTATTATCATTATCCCCATCAATAATAATAATAATAATCCACTAAGTCTTAGGTTTACTAAATTTTGTATAAATAGTAAAAACGATTCACATATTGGCACACAAACCATTATGAGTTTGATATTTTTTGAACAGACATTTTTGTTTGGAAAGACACTTTTGCTAAGATTTCGAAAATTTTTATATTTTCCAACTAAATCCTCAGAAATTATTTATAAAAACGAAAGGGTAGTGAAAAAAATATTAAAAAAATAAAATAATTTTTCGAATGCCATATTTTAGGATTTTCAATTATAAAAACTCTTTAAAAAAATCAAAAAATACACACTTTTGTTTAGAAGGGCACTGTTGCTAAGATTTCGAAAATTTTTATATTTTCCAACTAAATCCTCTGTATTATGGAAACTCCATTGTGCTTTGCTTTGACTTGTTTAATCTGCCTGTTTTTAATTGCCTTTTAAAATTCAAAAGAAAAAATAGAAAAGGAAAAATGGTTCACATTTCCTGAATGCCTGCATTAATTAACCTCCTCGCATGAAAAACAAATAAAGAATATCTAAAAATATACCCACTTTCAGGAAAGATTTGAAGGCAATATAGCCAAGTATGAATGGACAACAAACAGCACACCGTGCAACACAGCCAGCAACTTGCAACTCCATAGAAACTTTCGCTCTGCTTTATTCACTTAAAAACATAAACAATCGAAACCCCATTGACTGGCACTTAATTACCGCATTTCTCACAACTTTAAAGTGTTTATTGGCCCGATTAATTCTTGCTACCGAAATATTTTCCTCCAGCCAGACGTCTTCACTTTCATCGTGTAGCTTTTTTTCGCTGGCCACATTCTGCGTTGTTAGTTTAATTATTTTGTTTGGCTCCCTGACACATCAAACTAATCAATTTCCACGCAAAGCAACTCGAACTGCATTGTTGCATTTTTATACACTCGACACACTGACATATGTCACTTTTGACAGTTGTCTTTTAAGTTGGGACACAACGCAACCGAATGAATATGAAATATGTGAATGGCAGCGAATTGTGTGAATGGGCGCAACTTTTCTCGACTCGTGTTCTGTTGGTTGACAGCAGCAGCCGGCAGCGTGGAGCACGTTCACGAGAGACGGCGGCCCGCCGACTATTTGGCAGCTGCGTCCGCGTTCGTGCACTTGTGTCTGTGAATAATGAGCCGCATGTTGCACCGAGTGCTGGTCGGGAAGGGGAGTTCATGAAGCGCACAAAACATCTGTGAGCTGCTGTTTTTATTGAATAAAATGAGCCAAGAAATGATCCAGAATAGAAATCTACAATGTACGTACTTATGCGAAGAGATATGACATACGTACGATTACAGATGTGGGCACGTACGAGTACAAGTGCACTCGTGTAGGTACATATGGCTATAACACACACTGATATATGGATATGTAAGTTTGTAAGTAGTTTGGTACAACTGCTTCCAGTGCTCTGGTTGCTGTTGAACTAATAAACTAATGGCAGGCCCAGTCGAAGATGCCCTCAAGTTTCCGCTTGAACCCAGTAGGATAATAAAGCAATGATGACTTTTCAAAAAAGGGTGTAAATACTTTATTTATTGTGATTTATGGTGATATCGAGAAGTCCAAGATTGAAATGTTGATTATAGTAGCTATTTCTGTAGGATCTAAGGGCTGATTTTATGAACATCACTAAGGCTATATACATTAGACATGATTTAGTGAACGATTTTTCGATTTCGGTGATGAAGAACCTCTTATTTTATGCAGTTTGGTGAAAAAGTACATGAGCAAAAAAAATTATGGAGCTAGAGTGGGAGGAGTTCACAAAAAAATCTAAAAAATTCAACAAATTGCTCCACAGCTGCTCAGAATTTGCTCTTAGAGGGTTAAAATCTATGACTGACCGCACTAGTTTTACCTACTGAAAATTTTTTTCAAACATATTTATACTTTATCTCCAACCCTTAATGGGGCTCCCATACAAAATGATCGTTTTTATAAAATGGGCTTCAACTGCTCCCAGGTTGGCCCCAGATGTGTTAAATATAAGACCAACACTCATTTATTTTCTCTTCCGAATATTTCTTCCAAGCATACCTACCTGCTATTTCCAAGTCCCAAGAGGGCTGCCATACAAAATTGTCCATTTTTTATGGAATTGGCTCCCCACTTGTAAATGTAGTAGTTAAGTAAGCAATGAAACATCGTATCTCGGAAACTACTAAACCAATTTGAATGATTTATTCAGCGATCGACAACATTCTTTAGTACAAAAAATACAAAATTAATTCAGTTTCAGAAATTCACCACCAGAGGGCGTCTCCCATATAATCGGAGTTGTGAGGTTACAAATTTTGGGTTTCTACGAAGCAATAATCTCTCAGCGCGACGAGATGCCATATTAAGTCATTTGTTTTCTTTTAGATTGAAATTAAGACTTAAAAAAGGGGCGTGGTTACAATGTAGAGTGCATATATGCCACTTAAGACCAATAATAATACTTTTACTGATGGTTTCAAAAATTATGAAAAAAGTCAGTGTTTGCATGTATCAATGCATTGAAAACGTTCTACAAGTTCTTGAAAATAATAATTTTTGAAGTGGAGTTTTCAAAAAAAATTTTGAGATAATCTCCAAAAAAAATTTAAAAAAGCAAAACACAGCGAAAGACAGCTTTGTTTTCTCTCCTGACCCCAGAAAAAGCCAGTTATGGATTTACTTTAATAAGTCAATAGCCGTATTCACGATCTGTGGTTTTTGGTCTTGTATCGTGTATTCTTGGTTTTTGTAGTAAATTTTGTAACTTTACAAAAACAAATACATGCAACTGAAAGTACAACCAATTTATTAAAATTTACAATCGTAAAACCCTTTGGTAACATTGCGTAGTATTCTGTATTTTCTTGATAGTGATCTCACTTTATAGATTCTATTATCGATAAATTCTTCCACTCATGGCAAGTATTTTAATTTAATTTAATTTTCGTCAATTCTTACAAAACTTGCTCTAAGGACACTTAAATATAGATTTTCATTCTGAACTGCGTTCGAATTTATGCTTTTTTTCGGATTTTTTGCTTATTCCCGTCATTGTTTACTTGCACGTATTAATGAAAATTCTTCAAATTGAAATGGTCGCGGAATTTTTATCTTTTAACTGCCAGCAAATCAGGTTCTTCTACAAAGAATATCATACCCACATATCTTCAATGTTCTCACATATTGAACGGAAAATTAAGTTTATTTCATATTCCAAACATTTCCTACTGACCGCCGTCGTTGTGCACAGTAGGCACAACAATGCGCTAATGCCATTTCGACTCTTAAGTGTTTCATTAAATTAAAATTTAACTCAATGGACGCCATAACCGCTGAGCAATTGATGTCTCAGCGCGCAGCCCAGGCGGCGGCCGCCAGCAATGCAGCCAAGAAAGTACACACACACACACACACACACACACACACACACAAACATGCAATTGCTGAAGTGCAACCAATGTGTTTTTATGTGTGTGAGTATGTATGTTTGTAGTAGGTGTGGGCAAGGCAAAGCCCAGCAAATTGCTTTGTAGCAGCGAAATTATGCTCGCACAAAGCAAAAAGTAAACACGAATGCAAATAACGCAAAGCAATGGAAAAAAAAAACAAAAAACAAAATGCAACAAAAACTCCAGTCAAGGGGCAATATCCTGCAATCAAAACATAAACAAAAGTATTACCGACTTAATAAATTTCAATTAGTAGCGACGCAACGACTGCAGCTGCAGCGAGCTGAGGGGGCGACAGGGCCTTCGACAAAAGTAAACGGAAGTGCAGCGTGATTTCAGCTCTTCGGCGTGTGCCAAAATAAATTTGTTTATTTTTCTTTTCTTTATTTTTTTAGACGCTTGCAAGTCGTTCGTACCGCATTTGTCTGTTTAATTAAGCGTTGCCACTGCAACAGCAACAGCAACAACAACAACAACACTTTGTACAACTTCCTTTTCTTGTGCTGCTTTGAATCTAATTAGCGTCGAGTGCGCTCAAAGGCGATTCAATTGCGCTCCCATGTCACTGCGGCAGCAGGCAAATTGAGCGCACAGAATTCTACGCAGAAAATCAAATAAATGCTCCGTGACAACTTCAATCACGGGCAGGTGACAGCCAAATGCACTCGGCGGGGGAGCGGAGGGTGCGAAGCGATTTCTGGCAGTGGCTGTGAAATGTTACGGTGAATTTTTAATTTTATTACCATGCAAAGGGCACATGAGTCACGTTTTGTCGTACAAACACTCACACACACGCACAAGGCTACCGAATGCATTGCCGTCACGTGTGCTGCTTGAAATTACCCAGAGTTCCTTAATAATTTAGAGGGCTTGTTGCTTTTTATTTTATGGCCGTTTCTGTTCACAGTCGAAGGCGACGTGCCGACCTACGAGTGAGTGTCGCTTATCAGCCACGCACTGGGCTGCTGTCGACACATGTTGTCCAGACGGATCTCTAATGAAATTTCCAGTCGTATTCTTAAAAAAAAACAACAAATCCCTTAAATATTCATGTTTCTGAACGCGCGACACGTGCGTGTCCTTCTCGTTTATAGTAATTGTGGACATGCCAGCAACCCTTCTTTCGGCTTTCAGTTCTCACCCGCTGCTTTTCACAGGTATGCAGCCATCTACGTGCAACTCGCTAACGAGCTAATCTAATTGACACTAGGCCGCTCGGCTGTCCTGTGGCGTCAGCTGTTGGGCCGGTAGCAGCTTAACGAGGCTTACAAAATAATAATTTTCTTCCTTACGGGACCAGAAAACAATTCGGATATTTGCATGAATTATCAGGCAGTAGGGTTGTTGAAATAATTCAACTTAAATTAAACGCAAATAACACTGCACAACATAGTTTTGTGAGTCAAGAGAACAATAGTCAAGAGAGTCTAATTTATTACACCGTGCGAAAAAAATTAAAAAATTTGTTCACACCGGAAAAAATCCATATGGGCGTGAAATTAGAAACCAAACATAGTAATACTGCGTACTCAGTTTTCCATTTCTACATCCTGCCCTTTTAAAAGGACTTCAAAATTTTGATGGGGATAAAAATAAAATATATAAAAAATACTTAACCTCGTTAAAATATGGCGATACATATCGCCAAATCAAATGAAAGAGGAAGGGCTGAAGAATTGAAATCAAATTTATTTTGTAATCTATTTGCAAAAAAGGATATGAAAAAGGTCCTTTGAAAATTGTAATCCTTTATATCCTTGAAAATTCTTATAGAATTTTCTTGAAAAGTAAGTATGTTAAAACCCAAAATCTCCTTGATCACGTGTCAAAATTTCATTTATATGGGTTTTTCCCGGTGTGAAAAATGCTGTGGCACGGTGTTATGAATAAAGGAAATGCGCCTCTAATGATGCGAAAACTGTGTGTGTCATCTGTTGTTATGTGCAACTTAAAACAACTTTAAATATCTGTTTGAGTTCTAAACAAAATGATTCAAGTAATCTTTGAAAATAAAAGTAAAAAGGTGTGTGTCTTATTCGAAAACCGTTGATCCAAAGCAAAATTCTTATAATAGGCCTAATTGTGTCTCAAACTGCGGCAACTATAGCAACCTAACCTCGACTTATTTATTGAAAAATATTTCTCATTTTTACGAGTACGCTTAAAAAATCCATTTGAGTTAAAAAAAAACTCAGGTACTCAAGTTCAATTCTCGAACCCGTTTGAAAACTCTTCCACCTTCAGAAATATAAGCTACATGAATTTTTGATACAAAGAAACATTAACCTTTTTCTGAAATTTGAAAAACAAAATATGAACCAGATTTTTTTAAGATTTATTTTTTTAGATTTATTAATTGAGAAAATGGTATCGAATTCTTAAGTACGTTTAAAAAATCCTTTGGTGCCCAAGAAAATTCAAAAATACTCGGATTCATTTCTTTCAGAAATATGGCCTAAAATTTAAATCTGAGATCTATTTTGATCTGAATAAAAATTAGCCTTTTTTCAAATTTGAAAAAAAATATGAACCCAGCTTTAGAATTCCGTTGACAAATAGTAAAAATTTGGAAATGGTTCAAAAACAAGTTGTTTAACTGAAATAATTTTATAAAATTTTGGAAGAAAATTCAAAAATACTTGGATTCATTTCTCAGAAATATGAGCTGAAAATTTTAAATCTGAAATCTGTTTCGATCTGCATAAAAATTAGCCTTTTTTCGAATTTAAAAAAAGAAAACATGAACCCAGCTTTGAATTCTGTTGACAACTTTGTCATCACTAAATATGTACAAAAGTCAATATTAGGAAATGGTTCAAAAACAAATTTTTAAACTGAAACAATTTTATAAAATTTTGGATTTAATTGAAGGTTTTGATCCGAAGAACTATGAGTCGAAATCTGAATATATTTGGATCCAAGGAAGTTTTAGTTGAATTCTGGAACACACTTTAATTTAATTTAATTTAATTTAATTTAATTTAATTTAATTTAATTTAATTTAATTTAATTTAATTTAATTTAATTTAATTTAATTTAATTTAATTTAATTTAATTTAATTTAATTTAATTTAATTTAATTTAATTTAATTTAATTTAATTTAATTTAATTTAATTTAATTTAATTTAATTTAATTTAATTTAATTTAATTTAATTTAATTTAATTTAATTTAATTACTTTTAATTTAGTTTTGAGTTAAATTTAATTTTAATTAATTAATTTTAATTTAGAGTCAATTTCGAAATCTGAATATATTTTGAACCAAAAACATTTTAGTTGAATTCTGGAACACATTTTAATTTGATGAGATATGAGTTCAACTCAAAAGCTCGTTTGAAATTTTTTTGATACGGAAAAATATGAGTAACATTTTGCAAACATTGTGAAAATATTTTGAACTAATGAAATATGAGTTAGATTTTGGGAACTGCTTGATATTTTTTAATCCATAAAAGATGAAGTTCAGTTTCAGAAATCAACTTTAGAAAACAACGTTTTTATGCACGGAAATACGAGTTTAACTTTGAAGTTAATTTTGAATAGTTTTGATCCAAACGATTTGATGATTGATGATGAGGCATTATTTGTTGGAATCTTATATTTTAGTGCTACGTTTGACTTGAGAGAATATAATACGTATACCTTACACAGCTCCCAGAGTTGACTGTAAATAAGTTTGCCAACATTAATTACAGTTTTTCATTACAACTACAGTTCCAGTTATTTTGATTTATAGATCTCAGAACGTCATAGATGCCCCTATAAAGCCGGCAATGAGTCGATTCAAGTAGGCATTGAACAAAATTATTTTAATGTAAAAATTGTGCAGCACAGTGCCTCACTTGCCAGCATGCGGTTAGATGACCAGGCAACAAGGAAAGGGTTAATTTATCAGTTGCCAGCATCAATTGTTTCACATCTTCCGGGGGTAGCAATGTTTAGTTGGCATGAGAAAATGATTGGAGGATGAGACTGACCTCCCCAGTCTTTGTGTGCTGTCACTGCGGTTTGGCTGCGGTTTCAATGTCTGGTCGATGCCATACGGATGTGGAATTGACATATTTAATGGTTGAATCATGTTAATCATAGCAAAATTGAAATTGATTTGGGTTGAAATTTTGCTGAAATAGCAAAAAATTCAAAGTTGGGATAGAGATGTTTTAAATATTAAGTGCTGTAAACATTTAGGCAAGGAAAATTGTGTGCTGGCAAAGTGCATAATTTTACTGGAGCTGCAATTGCTGTAAATAATGACGCCATGTGTGCCACATTTCAAGTGAAACTCCACAGCAAACACTAATTTCCCACAGGATTTAATCGCATTAGAGTGTAGTCTAGTTTCTCGTTGTGCTGTCTCATTCTACCGTCACACGTAGTGGAACTGCACAAAGTCGTTACAGCTTCGTTGAGGACGTTCGGTGATGTTTTCAGTAGACTCAAGAGCAACGCCAAACTTTTCGCCAAATAATAAAAACAAAGCCAGCGGAAAGCTTTCATCAGTGCAGCAAAGAACGTAACTGTGCTGTAAGGACGAGTGCGTGTCGGCTGCTTTCAAAGACAAAATTGAACTGGCATTGCTGTCATTATGGGGGAAATGGCCAGCGGTATATGGTCTAATGGCTGCTAAAGTTTGGTGATTGTTGGCATAATTTGGTCACGCTTTGAACGGTTGCATGATTATTAAAATATTCGCTATCGCTAGAAGGGAAGTTCTACTAAACTTTTAACTACCTTCTGAGGTTTAAAATTTACTAAAATTTAATAAGTAACACCGTGCGACAACAAATTTTACACACGAAAAATCTATATACTCGCGAAACTAGGGGCCAAATTTAGTAAAACTGCGTTTTTAGTTTTTCTCTCTGACATCAGTATTTTTTTTTTAAAGGACTTTGCTAAATGTAAAATTTAATATATTTATAGAATACAACCAAAGTATTTAAACCATTTATAACATGGTCAGCTTGTTATTTTTAAGTGCAAAAGTGGTTCTCTAAATACGATTTCAGCATCCTTAATGAAATTGAAATTATCCATATCCGATAGAGAGAGGTATTCAATTTTTTATATCTTAAACTAATAAAGTTAGAAGGACGAAATTCAAGGATGTAGTAGTGTACATATTATTCCTTAAGATATATTTAAATAAAAAAAAAAATATTATTGGAAATTTCCAAGGATATTCAAGGATAAGGTTTTAAAAGGGCATTTTCAATACCTATTCGTCCTTTTGCACCAAAACATTAAATTTTCTAAGATTTTAAGTATTTTTATCTTTCATTTGATACCCATATTGTGATTCTACAATGCGCTCAATTTTTAAAATAATTTTTTGAAATAAACATGTCCTTGAAATTTCAAAGTCCTTTAAAAAAAATACTGATGTCAGAGAGAAAAACTAAAAACGCAGTTTTACTACATTTGGCCTCTAGTTTTGCAAGTATTTAGATTTTTTCGTGTGTTTTGAAATTTTTTGATTTTTGTCGCACGTTGTAATCAGTGCTTTGAAGACTTGTACTGAAGTATTCAATGGCTTTTGGAATACTTTTCGTTTACTTTCTAGTTCTCAACTTGGCCTTGTCTTAGGAAAATTAGTCTCACTAATGCATTTTTAACTATAGGGAAGTCGTTTTTAGCAAATAATAGCAACAAATGTTGAATTGTTGAATCACAGCGTCAGTTCAAGGCATTTCATGTCACATGATATTTTTTCCTCTTCCTCCCTCTTCCAATGTTGCTGCAATAAACTGAAAATATCACATTTTTTCGCTATCTACACGCAGTTTATAAAATTTATGTCATTTCCTACGCAACGCCCATTTCAAGCACTGCGTCCTGTACTGTCCCCCCCAGCAAGGGTCCTCACTTTCCTAACATCGCCGCAGCAACTTCAAAAGCAAACAACCACCCTTTTAATTTGATGTGATTGCCACACGGCGGCTTATTGCAGTTGTATTGTCAGTGCCAGCGTTGCCATCGTTCGTACCTGCTTCGTCCAAGTGTATTGAACAGTAAATAATTTCAGTGTATTTGAGTTGGAGCCGGGGCCAGGTTTTGCAATAATATCCGCAAATTTCGAGCAAATATTGATTTTTGAGGGGTTGGAAAAATGGCAGCGATTTTCGTTGGATTTCTAGAATTTCTGTTCACTTCACTTCATTCATCATTGTCTGCAAATGTATCGTTTGTTTCGCAAAATTACATGAAATCTACACGAATGTAAGATCTCAATTTGCTGCGCGGTTGCTATCGTTGCTGCTGAGGGTTGCTTAGTGACTCTGTCAGTCAGGCGGTGAGAGGAGTACGGACAGCGTTGTGTCCTTTGCAGAAATTATGGCAGCTGCGTAGCTCTTATAAATATTTATTGAAAATTTTAATTAAAATTCACCAACCCATTGTTCGCCCAGCCAATGTTGCCAGCTTAACACAGAAACCCACTCAGCAGACAGTCGACAATCGACGGTGCAATCACCGCAATACATTTGCGACACCTGTTTCCATGTGCAGTTTTGCACGCTCAACAAAATGCAACAAAGTACAAACAAAATTGGAAAAGACATGGCGAGAAAATTGTAACGACGGCGATAAGTTTATAATCAGCAACAGCACAAAAACAAAACACACTTTGTTGTTGAATAGAGGCCTGTAGACTCGCTGCATTGACAACAACAAAATATTTGTCAAGCTTGTCGTCAGTCTGTGTTACGTTTACAGCAAAGCCATTTCATTTTGTTTGTGTTGTAAGAGGCAACATTTGGAAAATTTTTGCACACAAGTCAATAAAATTTTAACAATTTTACAAGCCTTGTAATGTGGTTCAGTAATTTATTAGCTAAAATTGTGAAAACAAGATTTGAAGACGGTGGAAGACGTTAAAAAAAAGTGTGATTTGTTAAAAAAAATAAAAATTTTACAGCTCTAGCAGACGATATCACTTATTTAGTTCATCAACCAGATGAACGGTCCAACTTATTTTTCCAGACTAGTCAAGTCTCCTTGCGAGCTTGACAGAGAAATCAACGCCATTTTCCTACTTCGTCCCACAGCTAATAATTGTGTTAGTAGAAATGCAATTCGTTCCACTGTGTGCCGCTTCGTAGCGTGTTTTCGAATCTGTCTGCATGCGTCTCTTGCGCAATTTTGAATTGCGTGTCGCTTTGCGGATACATTTCCCATCTGTTTGGCTAATTATTTTTACACACTTGTCTATTATTTCCTTAATTTGCCAATTTTTATTACTCGAGCTATGAAGATTGACTGCTGGAAAGCGGTTATCGTTTCGTCAACAAAGTGTAAAGTTAATCTTCAAGGAAGCAACACATAAAATGGCAACTGATCAAAAAACGTTTTCAAATTGGCGGAAGAGCCATGAGTTTGGTGTTAAATTTTTAAACGTTTCTGGCATAATTGTTGTTGGAATTTTTAAAAATCGTTTGAATAGAGCTAATTTTATTGGTTAGGTTGGAACAGAGTAATTTGCAGTGCCTGAGTTTTAAGCAAAATTTTGCAATAAAGTTAATTGCAAATAAAAGGGAAACATCTTTATAATTTTTTAGATTACGATTTTTGTTTATAGATACCTTTTTAGTAACAGAGCAATTTTAGTACTCAGACGTCATGACACCGGAGCTCATATGTTAAAAGAAGACACAAGGTGTTAGAGAAAGTTGTTCCCAACTCTGGAATCTTTGTAGATTCAAGCCAAGTGTCTACAAGTTCTTCCTTCTTCCCCAAATTCTGCTGTATTCAAGTCAAGTGTTAACAAGTTCTTTCTATGAACGTCTGCCTTTCAATCTTGGCATCGTTCTTGAACCAACTTAATGCTTCGAATTAAAAGAGACAATCTCCCCGTGTTTTAAAAAACACTAAGATTACTGCGTCCAGTACGTCCATAAGGTAATTTTTGACAAGTTTATATGACAAATCTAGCAAATAAACACCTTTTGGAGATATAATCTTAGGGACTGTGCTTCAGTCTATCGGTTCAACCTGATGAAACACCCCGGTCCAATAAGAACAGCTACTCTTTCAACAAAAATCAGTCTTCTTTTCGCCATCAGTGCTTTTTTTCCGGGAATCTAGAGGACTTACGAGTACTTAACCCTTTCGCTATTTTGTTGCCATATGGCAACATGCTACTTTGTGGACGTCTGTATCCTCTATGGTTGCAAGAATACATTTTTTTGTTGGTCTTTGGAATAGTTTGAAGTTTTGGGAAAAATACGAAATTAATAAATTGAATATTTAAGTTTAAAGAAGAGAAGTATACACGTTTTTTAATGGTATATCTCGACATAGTAAATGAAGAAGAAGCAGAACAAATTAGAGAACTTTTTAATTTGACGTTTTCTTTCAATTTAAGTAATTATTACAGCCACAGCGATGTGGTTGCTCTCATAGAAAAACACTCTAAAATACAGGGTCCGAGTATAAAAATTAAACAATTTCTTATGGAATGTTCTAATATAACCACAGAGAAGCCTAAGACGTAAAATTTAAAATTTTAACTTTTCCCAGTAAAAACCTGTAGTGAAAGGGTTAAAGCAACCTGACTTCAACTATGACAGCATAAACTTGTCCAAGATTGTGTATTTCATTGGATTTTGTTCAATATTTTTGCAATCAATGTCTGTCTATCGCGAAGTTCATAGCCTATGCAAGTACTTACAGCAGCCACACTTAAACTATTTCAAGTTTTGTTCATATCAAATCATGTTGAACAATATGAGTTTGAATTTGGTTAAATTAAATACAGTTTAAATATGGTGGATCAAATTATTTGAGGCCAAACATATTTGTTTATTGTGAGATTTTTTTTCAATTTGAAGCAGTCGCTATGCTTTAATAATGCTTTTGAATCTGCCCTTTTTTACTTCAAACGCATTATTGCTTTTAATTTTCAACACAACAATCAATTTGATGCCATGCCATAAGTTGTGCTTTCATATTGTGATGGGGCAATCGCCAATCAGTAATGACTAAATAGGTGAAGGGAGCCGTGAAATGGCAATAAAGATTAACAATATCATTGAAATGTGCTCCAATTTCCCCAAGCCGAAATAATTTCAATGTGACATAAATTACGAATCAGTGAAAAGCGCCCTGAGCATCAATCAAAGAGTGCGAGCAGCGAATGGGGGGAATGTAGATTTCGCTGCGGCCGGGTGATAATTGCCTCGAATTAAGTTACGTCATTTACAAAATTAAATCATTGACATCACACACGGCGCCGACACATGTGCAATGGCCGCAAGAAAAATGCAGCGCACACATGTTGCAAGTTGACGGCGTCATTTTGTTTGCGTCCAAGCACAAAATCACCAAATAAATTTTCAATTTATTTTTAGTCAAACGACAACAAATTCGAAGATTAACACTAGAACGACAACAAAAGCGGCAGCCGCGTTCATAATTGCCAACACAACAAAAGTAACAACAAAAACGGCGGCAATCTACAGAAGACGTTCAATGAATGCCGTCGCCAAAGCCACATCACAAGTGGTGGTGGCGGCGGCGGAGATTTCTCATTTTTTAATAATAAATATTATGTTTTTGGCGATCACAACGATCGTCGCAAATGTGCACGGCAACAACAACAATAAAGACCTGAAAAGCAGCGACAATAAACAGTTCACTGCCGACGACGACGGAGGAGAGAAAAAACTAAAGAAAAAAAGAGACTGCATAGGCGGCAAACAGACAGCGGCGATTCGTTTCAATTAGCTGTGAGCCGATCGGTCGGCAACGCGTTATGGGACGCACCATTTGGCGCTGCGTTGGGGCGTCAGCAACAGCGCGTGTGCGAGAATGCCAACGAACGACAGCGGCCAATGCGACTGCGGCCAAGTGTTTTGCGACAAATTTTCACAGTACACTAATTGGCGGATGTTGCACTACAAGTTGACCTCTCGATTTGGTCCCAGCGAATGGAAGGCTTGGCCCTAGAAGAATTTACAATTTGTAGATAATATTTTAATATGAATTTTTGCTAGTAAATTTATGTACTCTTTTGCCTCGAGAGTTGTCATACCTCGTAGACATTGCCAACTAAATTTCATATTTTACATATTTCTTATTTTGTGCGATTTCTTGATGATTAGAGGGTTGGATCACAATTGAAAGGGTCGCACAGTGGAATTCTGACTCAATCAATAACGCTTCACTTTAAATAATCCATCGATTCTAAAAGTGCTGCACCCTGAAAGGGCTCCCGGTCCATAGTGTACAACTGAAAGCTGTAAGACTAAAGAGCTTCTCAAGGACACTTGATTCTCCCAACAAACTTTTGTGTGCGAGACTTCACATTCTCGTTTTAACGGTTGCGGTATTGTCTACTGGGTATATTGGGCCATGCTCAAGGTTACGAACTTTACTCCAATAACAACTATCAAAGTTGCATATTGATGAATGAGAAAGATTATATCCCGCACTTTATATCACTTCGGACTACGGTACGAAGAAGACTCCGTATTTTTGAGCTGCCGGTCTTTGAAAACCTTAAACCTTTATCTGGCCAAGACAAAGAAAGGGAGTACAACATTGAACTAGTTCTCTACAATTAACCAAGCGCGAAGAGACAATGTTTTTGGTCTGCCAGAATTTGCCAACAACCCTAATAATAATAATAATTGACTGGCACGACAGCCCGATACCGCGACTAAGGCCTAGCTACCCCCAACCATCCGTGTTGTGCGAGCGAATTTATACAAGGTTGGAAGGGACCTACAGTTTTATGCCGATTCCGAACGGCGAGTTGGGAGCTTTTTCATAGGCAATTTTACTCTCAGAGGTTTGCCATTTCCTGCTGAGAGGACAGCCTCCGAAAGAAAAATTCTTTTTCTTTTTTCGATGTTAGCAGCAACAGAGTCTTGAACCTGGATTCGAGCGTCGCATTGGACTCGCGGCCCAACGCACTAGCCAGCTGAGCTACGGCGGCGGCCAACAACCCTAAGTAACATCTTTTATCAGCCATCATAAAAGTAAACCCTCAAAGGGATGTCAGTTGACTCCAACCCAGAAGAGTGTAGAAGTTGCAAACAATTGAAAAATGTTTGCAGAAGATAGATCCGATCCATGATGCTAATTGCACAGTGATTCGTTCCATAGACAAAATTCAAAAAATGTATAGTCTCAAGCCGATAGCCCTGGTAGCTAGTGCTTTTTTTTAATTATAATTTTAATTGTAATTAAAAATAATAAATAAATAATTTATAGTCTCAGAATTTAACGATTTTGATGTCATTTGAAAGGTAAAACTCCAACTAAGAAAACCCGAAAAAATCTGTGCGAAAAAATAATTAGTGCAAGTGCAAGAGCTGCTCAAAGTCGGAACTTTTTGCACAAGAAATGTTTACATTTACATTTACATATTTTCTGTTTTTTAGTCTGTTGAGTAAAAAAATTTTTAAAATACATGTTTAGCAAGAAGTTGCTAAAACTTTCAATATAGATTAAGAAATTGCAAATTTTGAGGAAACATTAAAAGCAAAAATGGCCACATATTTTTGCTTTTAATGTTTCCTCAAAATTTGCAAAGCTGAGGCTTTTACTTCAGTTTTAATTCAAAATATTTTTCTAAATTAAAAATCTGAAAATTGGCAAATCTTAGAGGAAAATATCTAAAAAGTATGTGAAAGTATGTTCCTGGATTTTTTATTTTAAGAAGCATTCTTTCTTTGTCGGATAATGTAATTACATCCTCCGATATGTCCGATATCCCGGGGTTGTATGAATCGAATCACTGTGCATTGGGTCAAATGGAAAAGCCTTCATTTGAAAAAAGATGGTAAGATTGTTAGTCAGATATATACATATACTTATTACAGGGTGGACCATTTAAGATTTGGAATTTGAATCGGTTATAAAAAAAACTAATGAATATTTTTTGAAAATTCCTGTTTTATTACAAAGCTTGGACTGTGTTATTTAAGAATGAAAAACGATATCGTTCATATGACTGCCACGACTGGCCTTACAGTACGCCATTCGGTCAACTCAATTTTCAAGTACTTTTTCGATTGTTCCGGATAGAATTTCCTGAATGGCAACTTCGATTTCATGTTTCAAAGCTTCAATCGTCTCTGGATGGTTAGCGTAACACTTGTCCTTTACGGCTCCCACAAAAAAAAGTCCAACAGACTTAAATCGCAACTCCGAGGCGGCCAATTGACTTCAGAATTTCGGCTGATTATTCGATTTTCGAAAACGGTTCACAAAAGTTCGATTGTTTCGTGCCGGGTGGTCATGAGCCTTAAGTTCTTGGACCAATTGAATTTTGTAAGCCTTCATACCGAGATTTTTATGCAAAATTTTCATCAAAGAAGTGTGGGAAATGTTCAATTCCTGAGAGCGATGGCGAGTTGACGTTGATGGATGTTCACGCACATTTTCAGCTACAAAAGCAATGTTTCCGGCTGTACGCGCTGTACGAGAACAGGTTGTTTGGTCCATTAACGATCCAGTTTTACGAGCTCGCTTCACAAATTGATCCACAAACTGAGTTGAAGGCCAATCTTTTTTTTTGAAATTTTTTGTTGTTGAAATTTCTTACAGTTTGGGTTGAAGACTCTCCACTTTGGAAGTAAGTTCTCAATATTTCCCACTTTTGTTCAAGCGTATAGCGTCCCATTTCGAAAATGTCAAACTTTTAACTAAATTACGAACACAAATTGAATGACATTTGGACTGCCATTCTCGAAATAAAGCGTAGTTCAAATTCCAAATCTTAAATGGTCCACCCTGTACTTATATGATTGCCCTATCATCCCTTGGTATGAACAAATAGTGAAGGCTCGTGCAAAGCAGAGGCGCCTGGAGAGAACTTTACAGCAGGTCGTAACCCGGTAACCGTAACCCGGTTGTTATGGCCAGGTAAGTAAGTATTTATACAACATGTAGCACATTAACTTGTCAATTAAAAATTCATTTCAAAAATTATCACTCTCCATTTCATTGTTTATTTCATTGTAGTTAATTATTTTTTGCCATTTTTCTTCTTAAGCACCGCATAAAATTTTGTATCATTTGAAATAAATTAGACTTTATGGTTTGTGTAAACTTGTTTTACTGAGCTTTTCGTATTTATGTGCATGTGGGGCACGAACAAGCGACACCCAGCCGGCAAATGATGTCGATGCGCACATCGGACCGCCAGAGCAGGGTGACCAACCGTTCAACGAGCTGTTCGTAGTTTATTAGGCTGACAGCTTTATGAGCGCCTATTTTCCCCCTCATTTCACTACGCAGGCATTGAGCATTGCTGGGTTAAGCTGCGACATAAATATTCGTTTTAAACACATACAAATTTCACATTAAAATCGCTAAAATATATTTCTAGTTCTCAATCGTTTCTCTATTCAAATACAATAAAATGTGTATCGGCGGATGTGTTGCGTGATTGTTTTCATTTGGCACTTGGCCGTTTTTCGTTTCCAACTTGTGTTTTGCCATATTCACAAGTGCCATTAAAACTTGAACAACGTTTTTGTCGACTGCCTATTTTCTTATAATGAAGAAATTCATGTTTGTTCTTCTTCAGCGCGAGCCATTAATTTGTATATAAAAAACGTGACTTTATTTCAGAAAGTCGCCGGGCTATGTGACTTTTGCTTGTCAACAGTTTGAAATTGAAAATTCGTTGTTCTTATTTGTTGCTAGTCTTTTCTCTTTTCAATGTCACTGTGTTTGTGGCGCAATGTTTCTACTTTCTAAACGGAGTGGAGTTGTTTGGAGAAAGAATGTTTTAAACGTTATTATGACTTGAAATCATTTATGTTTCTGAGAAACAGATGGGAAGTGAAATAATAAAGAAATTATTCTTGGCCAAATTTGACCTGACACTGCATAAGCGAAAGTCTGGCCGGACGGACATGTAAAGCGAGCTTCATTGGGCAGAGTTGGAAGGGTCAGATGACTTGCTTTGGTATTGATTTCATACTCAGAGGTTGGCGATATGATTTCAAACTCATTGCATTAATTTAGAAAGTCAATTCGATGTAAGAAGTAATCGATAGTCTAAAATGTTGCTTCAGCATGTTTCTTCATGTGTTTCAGAGTTTGAGAATCAAGCAGCTTTAAACGTATTTTCAAACAGTTTCAATCTTAATGAAAAATAAAACTTGAGTTCAGAAACATGCTAAGTAAGACCAATTAAAAAAATTTCATAAACTCACAAAAATTTGCTAAAATACAAAAATAGTAGAAAAAATATTTTTGGAAATTAAAAATTGTCTAATCACTGTATTTGTATTTTTAATTATTTAAACCAATTTAAATATTAAATCATTTTTTGTACGAATTTAATTAAATATTAAAGAAAATCATATTTGGAAATTAAAAATTGTCTAATCACTGTATGTGTATTTTTAATTATTTAAACCAATTTAAATATTAAATCATTTTTTGTACGAATTTAATCAGCCACAACCGATTAAATGTGTTTACTTGCACTTCTTCCAGGAATTTTGTTTAATACGCCAAAAGTGCCAACGGCGAAATCATTCATTTCGTCGAAAAAATTCTGAGAACATGAATATTTTTTGTATTCTGTTGGTAGTTGGACAAGCGAATTGATTTCAAGAATTGTATAACTAGATTAGGATTTCCCAAAAATTATTGGTTTTCATGTGAGTGTTGAAAATTCGCTGTTATTAAGTTCGAATGAAATGAGAAGCGTTTGATTTTTTAGTTGACTTAATTTATAATATTTTGGTTTAATAGACTTTTGGACATCGAGAACTAAAAATCTATAAGCCGCGCTATAGGTTCAAATAAATTATTAAAAAAATGAAAACATTTCGATTTTGAGAGCCAAATTCAATAATTAACATCATATGATTTTTGAATCTAAGTGTTTGTACAAAGGCACAGAGATTTACAATTTTTTTTTAAATTAATTAAACCCATTTTCTTTTAAATAACTCTGCTTTTACACCTCAAAACTCTTTACAGATTTGTTTGTATCCAAATAAATCATGAGAGCTCTACTGCACTAATGTTAAACTGATTAATTTTTCAAATAAACACGCAAACATTTTTTTTTGGGTTGAACACTAATTTGTGTTTCAGTGCAGGTTGGCATAATGTGTTCATGCAGTTTTAGTAAATGATTTGACCTTCGATAAATTCGAAAGCAATGCGTCGTTGCATTGACTGAACCCATAGCAAAAATGATTTTTCAGTAAGTTTTGAATGTTTTCAAGTGCACTAACAAACCAGTCTTTTCAAGCAATTAATTGAAATTTAATGTCCCAGCATTGTTACGGTTCAATGGCTGCAAAACGAAACAATAAAAATCATGCAGCAACAAAAATGAAACGAATGCGCCGAGCAAAGGCCCTGAATTGGCTAAAAGAAGCAAGCAATGTGAAGATTTGGTTGCGCAAATTAGCATCACACAACCATTAGTTGTTGTATTATAATGAAGTTTATATATTTTAATGCCAAATGAAAATACAAAAACAATTATTCACTAAATACTTTTGGTGCTCGTAAATGATAGAATAGTCAAAACCAACAGTTAGGCATGACTGATTGTGTAACACAGTGTGGGCTCTGAGCGCTTCTATCCATAGCTGGAGCACTTTACAGTGACATCCCTGCAAGGACAGTGACCATCATTTGATCAATCATATGACAATCACATGTGATGAAATTTTGATCACAATCTCCCATCATTTTTCCACTAGCAGTGTGAAAAATGTGATGGGTATTTTTGTGTACATGTGATTCTGCATCACCTTCGTACACAGGCGATTTAAACCGTGGTCCAACATATAGTTGTCTCGCTCACTCTAATCAGCAATGATCAAATCCCAATCACGTGTGATTAGTCACTGCTGATGAAATTTCTCTCACCAGTGATATCAAACGGCATCACACTTGACGTATAAACCTATCACAGATGATTGAAAATGAAAAAGCCTTGGCATTTTATAATTTCGTATGTTTATTTAAAAAAAAAGGTTTTCTATTATTAAAAAATCATTAGTTTACACATTTATAGTACGAACCAAAGTGAAAAATGAAATTACAAAATCCAAATGTAATGAAATGAAATTGACCCACAGTCCACGACATTTTTGAGGTTAGGAGCGCTAGCGCTGAACACAATCTGCAAATAGTCAATGAAAAGAACGCTAACATCAGGCAAACAATTCTGTCGGTACACTTCTCATATACTTTAAATAAAATTTAATTAACATATTTATTACAAAAATAATAAACAATTGTACTTATCTTTTTTAATTTTTCCACCGCTGACCTGCTTTTGACACACTTTTGTTTCACTTTTCACAATTTGACATTTGCGTCATGGGCGCAAGCGTCATAACGGCACGTGCCGTATGGGCATATATTGTCATCTCGTTTTCTCATACAGGGAAATTTAACGTACTGAAACTTCTTTTTCCCGCTTGCATGGAACATACTTAAAAATTTCCTTTGTAAATGTTAATGTGTTAGTTTCACCGAGAATTTTTGTAAATGTGTTAGAGTTTCGATCACACGTGTCTGGCAGGGATACAGTTAATACTATAGCACACACACACACACATAAACAGATACTATATACCCATACAAATGTACTCAATTTTGGCATACGGCAGCCTGACGTCGGTGGTTGTATGATGAAATGATGCTGGCACCATCCGAAACCGCACCTTGGCATCCAAACAAACCAGCAACAACAAATTGAAAACAATCAACAATCATGTGCACGCATCGAGGGGACTTTAAATAGCGCAACGAATTTCATACACACACCAAACAAAAACTTAATGAATTGTACTCATATTCAGAGCAAAAAAGAAAGAGTGTACAAAACATAGTTTTTTTTAAAGTCAATTTTGTCGATTACGCACACACACAACAGGGTCGACTGTAAAGTGCTGCTGCACTAATTGACGCTGACGGCGCTATTCAAATGTCAGCCGACAATTAAAAGTGTCAACAACTATTTGTTAGACTTCCATAAAATTCCTTACTGCAACTTAATTAAAATGGAATTATTTAGTAGAAAAATAGCAAAAAAATAAACACAGAAATTTATTTTACAAATTTGTTGATGGTGTCATAGTTGGTTGGTTGTTGTTGTTTTGGTTTGAAGCATCAAATGCACTAAAATGAAATTTTAATTGATTACAAAAATACAAATACACAAAATGTGACAACAACCACAACAACAGAAACTATAGAAGCAGTTACATACACAAAATGTGACAACAACAACAACAACAGAAACTATAGAAGCAGTTACAACAATGAAGATATTCACGAAGCCTGGCAAAAGAGCAAAGTTTTGCACTAAAGGATCCAAAAAATGTGGCAGATTTGTCGATTTTTGCGGTTCTAAAACCTTTGAGAGCGATTCGAAGGTACCTAAGCCAGACCAGTGATGCCAACAAATTTTTAAAAAAATCCCTACCGCATCTCAAGAAAATCGCTATTTTTCCTTACGCAAATATACATTTTCCCTACAAGTTTCCCTACATATATTTTCAAACATCGAAATCAAACGTTGCAAGCTGCACACTTGCATTTGAAATTATTCGTTTCGATTTTTTCAAGCCATCCCTTGAATTCTTCCAATTCCAGCCAGCTGTCGTTAAATTTTTGATTTCGATACTTAACTTTTACTCGCTTCGTAGAACCCGTTTACAAAAAAAAGATGAATTGGAAGATTTGCTCATTGTTCTATAAACAATTTTAGGTATTGAAAATTTAAAAAAAGTATTACATTTGAAGAAACTTACGATTTTCTCTCCTTAATTCAGAATCTGGTTAATAAATAAAATAAATTGAAAAATGTAATCGAAAACGCGGCAAAAGTTAAGCAAATATTCTGACAAATGTGTATGTTCAAGCACAGACAAAATACATGAAAATCCTTGCTAGCCAGTGGGTGTGTTCAAGCATATATAAAGATTTTACTTGCCAAGATTGCCACATTAAAAAATTTCAACGCATTAATCATCAAAATAAATTATATGCGAACAGAAAAATAAATTTTTTTTTTAAATGTCGAAATTTTTTAAATTCCCTACATTTAAGTAAATATTAAAAATCTGTCCTTTTTTCCCTACATCGCAAATTTAAAGCTGAATTTCCCTACATGTAGCCTCTTTTCCCTACGGTTGGCATCACTGAGCCAGACCAAGTGCAACCATGATTCACTTTTTATGTAAATCAGCCAACATTGTATAAGTAGTTGTGTCGTTAGACAACGTTCTCTCATTATCTCAACTTGCATATTTGTGCTAAACTCTATCGTCACCACAGTGTTCACACTTATCGTGAACACCGCTAGTATTGCAGCAGTCGCAAAAACGATAGAATCCGTCGAATCGTATCACCAGCACAACCGGCACAAAATATCGACAGAGTTTTGTTGGTTTTTTTGCATTGCTGAAATTCTGTGAATTGCAATTTAAATTAGTAGCAAAAGCGGTTTGCTGGTGGTTCAGTGTGTGTGTGTGCTCCCTCACTCACACTTGCGCACACACACCCAGAACTGCAGTTCATCCCACGAATCAAATGCAACAAATGCTCCAATTTTCATTGCGCATGCAGCGTGCGTGGCTGCATGTATGTGTGTGTGTGTGTGTATGCATAAATATTGCAATTAATTGCCAGCCGCCATGTTTGCATTGCAATCTGCAACACTTGACGCAGTTGTTGCTGCCGTTGTCGTCGATGGAGTGGCGCTGCTTGGTCGCTATCTAACGAACTAACTGCCGGCATATGGCTTGCTGTGTATTATCTGTTGTTGTTGACAATTTGTTAGCAATGAAAACGAAAATGGAATGCACATTGCGTGCATTGCTGATATGTCGCACTGCCCTCCTCCGCCGTGTTGGCGATTTTATGTGAACGCTGCTGTTGGGCGCGCGTTGCCGTTGTGATGAAAATGTTGTTTGCTTTCGATGCATTGAATTTTGTTTTACTTTTGTTTTCTTTCTGCATGAGCGCGCGCAGAGATTGCCGATGATTTACCTGCTGCTGGAATGTCAAAAATGTTTTTGTTTTCCTTGTGATTCATACAACAAAAGTGTTTAGTCGCTATGGGACTTTTTCAGAGTATTGGATGTTGGTTGTGATTAAATTAGTTGGAATAAAGTTTACAATTCAAAATTCAATTCAATTGCTTCTCTACAGCTTGAAGGGCCCAAACCTAGACCAGTCTACATTAGCTTTTGCTGTTAGGTTTGAAGGTGCCCTAAGAAGGTTTCCATTGGCTCTGGCAAAGCCATGTTCGATAACTTAAGGTGCAGGAGCTCTGCCTCCTTCCTTCATCAAACTGCCGCCCGAAAAGCTGGACACTCGCATATGAAGTGCGCTAAGTATGAAGTTTCGTCGCATAAAGCCGAGTCTGTAATCCCAATCTTAGTGTTGTATATGTTAAAAGACAAAACCCACAAATCCATGAGACTAATGCAAAGATTACACAGCACAACAAAAAAACACTTTTTTCTGTTGCATGGAGTTTTTCTACTGTTTCTTACTAATTTGGGTGCGCTGATTTCGAATCTATCCTCAGATTTTTTTCTAGCAGCTCTAGTTAGTGAGATATAGGCACCGTGTCATTTTTTCAGTTTTTCCTCTACTTTTTCCATATTTTTGATCGTAATTTCTAAACCAAAAAACCGATTGACATGATTTTCACTTTGTTGCATTAGCAACACCGCACGGCTTCTTTTCCGATGCAACTTATTTTTATAATTATATATATATATATTTTTATATTTTTTATTGGACCTCAAAGTCGGAAAATATGGAATTTTAAGGCGTTTTCTTTGATGGTCAAAAACATACAAATTTTTTCTAAATCAATTAACGAGTTAGGTGTATAATGAAAGCCGACACATCAAGCAATACAACACAGCCAAATTATTTGGCGGATTACACATTCGCATCGAAATAATAGCAAAAATGTACCATAGCCATTTTCATCACTTTTCATACTATTTCCTTAACAAATTAGGGGCCTAAAAATATGCTCTTTTATATGTTCCATTTATAGTCTGAAATACAAGCAAAAAAACAAGATTTTGAATTGCTCGAAATAATATACTTCGTAAGTTGATTTATGAAACATCTGTACAATTTTCGCCATCAGAAAAAACGCCTTGAAATTCAATATTTTCCTATTTTGAAACCTTATTACAACGCCAATTTAGAACGCATAAAATTGATTAATGTCAGAAAAGATGGCGTGAGATTTTGTTAGTGCAACTATATAAAAATCATGTCGATAGGATTATTGGTTCAGAAATTGCAGTCGAAAACGAGAAAAAAGCCGAGGAAAATTCGAAAAAGTGACGCGCCCATTTTTTGCAAAAACTAGAGCTGTAAAAACGGAGTATGGTTTTGAAAATAGCGTGGAAAAACGATTCAGATGCATGTAAAAATCTCCATACAACAGACATGCTGTTGTTCAGTGTTATCTATCAGAACATTCAAGTTTCTTCTGCACTCATTAACAATTTATCAGCTTTCTTCAAAAGAAACCTCATTGTATCAAATCTTCTCTTGGGAGATAACACTTCAACAAAGTGTTTACCAACAAATTATTTACCATCGAACCAATTTTTTATTTTATTTTTTATTTATTATTTTTTATAGTTATTTTTCTATATGTATAAACCAGTCGCAGTTTTAAGTACGCAAGTCGTAAATAGAAATAAAACAATTTTATAGCAATTGCCACCTTCTCAATAGAAGCTCAAAGCTTAATGCCAACCTGGACGCCATTTCTCGGTTGAGTCACAGGAAAACAGCTTTCAGGAATTGACAAGCTTATCCCAACTGCTACATACTCGTATCTCATTTTTATGAAAACAAAATATGGCTAAAACAAATAACCTGCACAGTTTTGTTGGCCACATACACAAAAAGTTCAAAAGCAGGAATTTGTGTTCTAGGCTGTGATTTGTATAGTCAAATATTTAAATTAAATTTAAAGCATTAAATTTAAGAATTCTTAGTGGAATGGAGAAAACACGGTCACATGCGCAACCAACAACACATAACGTTGTCGGTACGAATGAGCGGCAATTTCAGGCTGGCGGGCGCTGAGTCAAGAGCCAACGCCGCCGCAGACCACATTTTCAATTGTAGCGCACAAGAGAGCCAAGTGCGCACATGGCGAAAGTAGGGTGAGGCTTTGCGGCTTAGAGTGCAATGGAGTAGGGTACGCTGTGTGCGAGCGATGTCTCCATGTGAATATATACGAGAATCGTAATGTTGTCGTGCAAGCATTGTTGCGCTGTGTGTTTGGCGAAATAGGTGCCGAGAGGTTAGAGTGTTTGGGCGCAGCGGCTTTTCACTGCTGCACAATGCACCGACTGACGTTCGAGTGCGCTGGGCTGGCGGTACGTGCAGGTATGGCGCGCGCGCGCACAGTGGGCACACTGGGAACGGTGTCACGGCAAAGTTGGCATCGTTTTCGAAGATACTTAAGTGCAGTTGCTGGGATGTCTTGGAGATAATTTCCAAAATGATGACTGACTAAGGGACGGACGGACGGTATGTATGTTATGCGCAGCTGCTGGTTCGGTTGTTTGATTTGGAACGCCGCCACATGCGCGATGACGTCGGTCGGCGGCATTTATTAGCAAGTTGACAACAATGTACCAGGCCGTTGTCTCGGCAATGGCGAGCATAAATATTGTCGCTCGCTGACAGTAAGCGGCAGATACACACACACACCCATGATATATAGATTCAATGATATATGACAAATGTATTTCTTGCGCTCTTGTCATGGCGATAAAGTAAAGAAAAAACTTGAAAACAGAAAATGAATGAAACAGTCAGGCAACAGCAATTTGCACACTCAATATTGAGTGTTGCCACTTCACCTTCGACATTAACAAAAAAAGAATGAGAAAAAACTAAACCAAACTCAGTTAAAAAGCACAAGAAATAATTTCAAGTCAGCGTTATTGGTGAAGTATTGAAAAAAAAAATTGTATATAATTTTACTTTTAGTAAATATTTAATGGTCAGCTTCTAATTGGCCAGTTTTTGGCTAAGTATTGAAAAAAAATTTTATATATTTTTACTTTTAGTAAATATTTAATGGTCAGTTCCCAAAAAGGCATGTAACACCGTGCGGCAAAAATAAAAAAATTGCAAAACACAAGAAAAAATCGGTATACTCGAAAAACTAAGGGCCAAATGTAGTTAAACTGCGTTTTTAGTTTTTCTGTCTCACGTCAGGATTTTTTTTAAAGGAATTTGAAATTTCAAGTCCTTTTAAAAAAAATCCTGACGTCAGAAAGAAAAACTAAAAACGCAGTTTTTCTACATTTGGCCCCTAGTTTCGCGAGTATATTGATTTTTTTTGTTGTCGCACGGTGTAATCAGCCCAAACCATACGTTAATAAATTAAAAAAAATAATAATAATTTCCTTCCTTCTTTTACTTCACTCTTCATCCTGTGAGAGTATTGGAAACATTATTTTTAATATTTTAAAATTTTGTATTTAATGGTCAGTTTCCAAAAAGGCCTGTAATCAGCCCAAATTATATGTAAATAAATTTAACAAAAAAAACAATTTCCTTCTTTTACTTTAATCTTCATCCTCTGATTGTATTGAAAAAATTATTTTTTTATATTTTTTCTTTACTGAAAAAAATAGTGTTTCCTTCCTCCTTTCACTTCACTTTTCATTCTCTAACAGGTTTCCTATTGATTTCGAATTCTTTTTTTGCTTCAACACTTCAAAACTAATATTTTTGTTAACCCTTTCGCTACAGGTTTTTACTGGGGAAAGTTAAAATTTTAAATTTTATGTCTTAGGCTTCTATGTGGTTATATTAGCAACATTCCATAAGAAATTTTTTAATTTTTATACTCGGACCCTGTATTTTAGAGTGTTTTTCTATGAGAGCAACCACATCGTTGTGGCTTTAATAATTACTTGAACATAAAACTTTTTACGCATAACGAAAATTTGAATATTTCTTCATTTACTTCAGCCAAAATTAAAAAGTAGTATCTAAATTGAAAGAAAACGTCAAATTAAAAAGTTCTCCAATTTTGTCTGCTTCTTCTTCCTTTACTATGCCAAGATATACCATTAAAAGAACGTGTATACTTCTCTTCTTTAAGCTTAAATATTCAGTTTATTAATTTCGTATTTTCGGTAAAACTTCAAACTATTCCAAAGACCAACAAAAAATGTATTCTTGCAACCATAGAGGATGCAGACGTCCACAAAGTAGCATGTTGCCATATGGCAACAAAATAGCGAAAGGGTTAACAAACAAAACAACCATTTCGGGAGCTAGAGGGTTTAGTGTAGCTCCGTCGAGTTCACAACAATTGTAATTTGGAGCAATTTTTCAACGTATTGAAGCAAATGACAACGCACTCACACACACTTTTGAAGCCAATAAAAACCATAGCAACACACGCCATGTTTAAAGTGCACAGAAGCCTTGAAATCACTATGGGCAGCTGCAAAAAACAACAACAACAACAACAATAAAAGCAAAAGCAACATTTAAAAGCAGCAACAAAGCATTGCAAAAGCAAACACAAAGAAACCAGCGCATTGTTGGCTTTGTTGCTTTTGCTGTTTGTTAAGAAAAAATCAAGCAGAAAAATCAACGCAATAAGTAATAATAACAACAACAACTACAACAAAACACGCGCTCACACACACACACACATACATACATACATACAGAAGAAAAAAACTCTAAACATGCACACCAACAAAACTTGGCTACAACTATTGCTACCAACTTTTAGCCGACCACTGCCAACTCTCAAGTATCGACAGTAAAATCGACCAGCAACAAAAACATTGGAGCGGTTCTCCCATTGTCTACTCACCTGTGCGCAGATTGCGGTTAAAATTAATCCAATGAGTAAATTTCGTTGTCGCTGTGTTGGTTGTATCCGAAATGTGGTGGCATTTGTTGTTGGCTCGCTGCTGGTGACTGTTGCAGACATCTTGCTGCTGCTGCTGCTGTGACTGCGTCTGCTGCTGCAACAACTCCTATGATTGTGGTTGTTTTTGTTGTTGTTGGCGTCGTTGTTGCTGTTGCTACTGCCACTCTTGATTGCTGTCATTTTGACAGGCGCGCGTCGATTTCTCTCTCAGCTGTATTGAATAATTTTCTCTTTTTTTGCTTCGTCGGGTGGGCGATTCGACTCGAACGCTGCTGCGTATTGCTGTGATTTTTCACTTTTTTACTAAACTTTTTCTGTAGCTTTATTTCTTTTTTAACTTGGCCCAAACAAATATGCCGAAACCGAACCAAATAAACGGAAAATTTTGCGTTTATGAAATTTGCAGGCTCAAGTTGCTGTTGTAGTTTTAGTTTTCAGACACATTGTGTCGTTTTATGTTTAGCGCGCCGTGCATTTGTTGCCGTTTCGATATGTGATGAATGAAGGCTTGCGGATTTCTCGCCTGAATGCAGTAAAAACTGTTGAAGAAATAAAATTGATTTCGGCTCACTGCAGGACCAGCCAGCACTTTCGCTCTTCTCAGCGCGCTCGCGAGCGTCTCAGAGCCACGCGTGTGTTTGTAAGCGATCTCGCGACCCGCAGTCGATACCAAACCTTTAGCCGTGTTTGAAGCCGTACGTCGAATGCGTTCAGCGCGCCACTACTGCCACCAACAAATAGCAGTCGAAATAAAAGACCACAATTAAACGACGACGGTGGCTTGGCGTTGCCGCAATTGAGCCAAATTAAAGCCGTTCGCTGACGTTTCATTGCCAGTTTGCATTGGTTCGGTGAGCGGCGCTCTCGCGCATTTGTCACTTTGACAGTTGAGCGTACGTACAACAATGCGTGCGTGTGTTTGTTTACTTTCTGCTCTGCTCTGCGCGCTAAACCAAAAGTGGGGGACGGTCGTTGTGCGCTGACATTCCGGCAGTTTGATTCGTTACTAGAAACTTTGCATTAACGTTTTTGCATAGAGACACTAATGGCCGGCTCGTTTTGGGGATTTTTGTTTTTGCATTCAAGCGTCACTAATTGTGCGCAATTCATTGAAAAAAAATTCTCATTTAATTAACAACAGCAAAAAAATAAAAAAAAGGTTCGCCCATTGGCTGAGTGGCGCAGACAATGGAAAACATTAGAAAGGAGCAAAATAAAAAGTTTCAGCAATTTTCATTCCCTTTCAATCGTATGCAAATGTATTCAGACTACAGATGGGAAGCTCAGCATAAAGTCTCAACTTAATGTAGTTCTATTTTTGTAATTAGTTTTTTAAATCATTACAGCTAATATTTCATTAGTGCCTAGAAAGCTCTGTCGTCTTGGCAAAAACCTTTCGCAAACTCATTTTGCATTTATCGATTTTTTTTCTATTTATTTAAATCATTTACTTAACTAATTATACAGTCGGAACACTCGATACACAGAACAGCATCGGCACAGGTTCCGTCTAATTGCTAAGAGGCAAAGTTCTTGAAATTTAAGTAAACATGTTTTCTAGCTGCTCGTTTGCAACTTCTAATTGAAATTTGATGTAATTACCATATTGCCATAAATTCTATACGTACAACAACAGATTGTGAGAATTTTTTGTGCAAACCTGTTCTCATCTCCTGTGCGATCTTTAACACGATAGAGGAGAACAATGTATAGTAGAAATGGCTCTCTTTTCTAGTTCTAGAATCTAGATTATTGAGCAAAGATTTAAATAATTTTATATGCGCATATCGTTTGAATCTTCTAAGATTTATAGTGCCACATGCCAGAGACGCCGGACTTTGTTTTGAAAGCTGTTGCAAACATGCCAAGTAAGAGTAAGAAAACGTCGTCTGTAGGCATGTGGACGACTGAATTTGTAGTCTCACAATAGTTTGAGTAAAATAAAAAGTTTTTATTTTAACTCAGACCAAAGCCACAGTTGGCAAACATGCTTGCATGTGTGTAGATTTATCTGCAACCAAGTATGCGAATTCAGTTCGTAGTTTGATGTCTGAAGCGTGCTTGAGGTTGAGGGTTAATATTCCTTGTTGACTGCTTGGCCCGGCGGAAGGAATTCATAATGCACAACACCACGATAATCGAAGAAATCAAATGTCACCTTATTTTTTGGACACAGTAGTAAATCTCTGCTCAACCTTTTAATATGTTTAATAATTATTTATAATTATATTTATATTTTTAAATTATTTTTATATTTTTTATTTTTATTTATTTTATATTATATTTATAATTATTTATATTTATATTATAATTATAATTATTTAAATCTGTGCTCAATCTTCTAAAATGTTCAGTAATAATGTTAAGAATGGTTTAGAATTTTAACTCCTATCAACATTCAAACTTAAGATTTCGAAAAATCAAAATATTAAGTATAAAAATCTTAATATTGTGTCCAATTGTTGTACTCCTCTTCATAATCATACGACAGACCGAATCAACTGAAACCCTTCAGACAGAATGAACCAAAGGGTTTCAGTTGATCAACTGAAACTCTTAAAATAAAATATCCGAAAGGTCTAATTTAATTCTGTCTGACTTCAATCATCAAAATATGACATACGACAAGTATTAAGTTGATCCCGTCTGACTTTAGAGATCCTAGACAAAAGCACTATTCGTACCTATGCCTACTTTATATTTTGTTGTTTCCAACGTTATCCTATTGCTTTTCTTTTCTTGAACTAATCTATGGTCTTTGAGTATTTGGTTTGTATTGAAATAAATTCCGAAATTGTATGATATGGTTATAACGATAATTTTCATTTTTAGACAAAAAGTTTTAGATTAAAATAAATAAAATTCATTAAAAGTGGTCAGATCAGACCACAAAGTGCTCTGTGTTGTTCATATAAAGTTTTATGCTACTAAAACAATTTCTTTAAAGATCATAGAGTAAACTCTTTTGTTGATTCGGAACTACTCAAATAAACTTTTCTATAGCCAAAACGCTTTCTTCTGGATGTTATACCCAAAAATTTATTGTACTCCAGCCAAGGGTTTGAAATATTACTGCAATCAGAACAAAAAAACCTACTTTAAAACAATAAACCTTTTGAAAAGATGCTGAAACCAGGCTAAATGTTTCCAAATAACAACTGAACCCCGATTATCAGATAATAAAATTTACATTTCTTTTAAATCACTTAATTTGGCTATGCAGTGTTAATGCATTGGCTCACTCAGACGCAGATAAATAATTTTCAGCCATTGAGACAAAACATTACAACGTGCAGACAGACAAACAACGTACACAAACGGAACTGTTGTTGTTGTGAGTACTTTGCAAATCTTGTCTTCAGACAAAAAAAAAACAACCACAACTGCCCATAAAAACACCAAAGGCAATAAATAAAGCAGAAAACCTGCTGCTCAACATCCAGATATATCAAACTTGTTGTTGTAGTTGTTACTGTTATGCTCTTTGTTTAGGTCGAAACTGTTGTTGGTGTAAAGGTAGAGCTGTGGTTTTGTTTTCAGTTTATTTAGTTTTTTTCTCTTGATTTTTGCTTTAATTTTGATTTTTTGTATTTTAGCCAATATCACAAAATGGGCAAATAAAGCCATAATTTGCGCGAGCGGCACCGAAAGCCCCCAACAACAACAGCCATAAGCAGCAATTTTAAGCCACTAAACAGGAATCTCAAGCGGCCAGAAAGCAAACGAACAACGATTTTTTTGTATTTGTTTCTTTTTTGTATTTTGTATTTTAATTTTTTTTTGTACGTTTTTTATGTTTTTTGACGTATGCGCACAAAGTGGCAAAACGAGTTTGCAGCGAATTTGGGACAAGAGTTTTGGATATTCGTAAAATTCGTAGCGACAACAAGAAACGCCAGCGACAAATATAAAACGTTTGTATAAAAGTGTGTTTCTAGGGTAAAAGATATTTGAAATTTTTGCCAATATTTCGAAATTTCTTTCAATTGCGAAAAACGTTTATTTCCATTGCATTTCCGGCAGGGTTGGCGATTTTTTCATGTCAGTTTTGCTGATTTTTGATATTTTCGTAGCAGATTTTCTTATTTTTATAATTTTGATTTATTGTATTAAATTTATAAATTTTGTTTCACTTTGTTTATTCACAATTTTTATAAAAATTTTTTGCACGTTTTTTTCTCTCACAGCGCACGTTTTTTATGCTTTCTTTGCATTTGTGATTTGCATTAAATTTCACATAATGTATGAAATTATTAATATACACCCGACACGGTCGCACGCAGGTAGATTCACATATGCACACACCTAACCACAAACACACACACACACACACACACAGCTGAGTGCTCGATTGGTGTGCGTATTCGCATTGGAAAAATACGCCGAAGGCATACAAAAAGGTAAACAAAGAAAAAGCAATAACACAATAATGAAAAAATAATAAAACGTATTCGGTGAAATTTCAAACGCCGTATGTTTGTATGAATGTAGTTAGGTATGTTTATTGTTTTTTTTTTACTTTTTTCAATTTTGTTGTTTCCCCTTTCTCACATTTTGTAGCTACTTTACATTTGTTGTTGGTACAATAGTGTCGCTTAGCGTTGAAACAAAAAAAAAACAAACCTAAATGAAAAAATTTAGTAAAAATTTCTCCACCGAAATTTGAACGCCAACACACATAAAAATCAACACTAAAACTATGGAAAAAAACATTAACGAGCCGCGACAGGCAAAAGTAATGTTGACGACAAAACGCACTGCGAGCTTGGCCGACCCGCTGCCTGCATTTTGTAGTTGCGGGCAATTTGAAAGGAAGCTCAGATCGCAGATCGAATACGTGGAAATTGTGTGCGTTTTTTTCAAAGTCAGATTTGGTATTTTCACATAATTTAAATTAAAATTTTATTCATACAATTAGATGGAACGATGCACACTGCAAGTTTTTCTCTGTGTACTTGTAACACTATGAGAAATTGCCACGCTATTTCTATAGCAAATTGTCTGCAGTCAGTAGAGACTACACAAGTACAGGGTCTTTTAACAAGATGTCACATTTTACATATTGCGTAATTTTGGTCAACTGTCATAGCGATTACGATTACGAACAATTAAAAATTAGGAGAGTTTCGAATATGGATCGGTCTACGTGTACACTTGCACAACGCTTTAAGATAGTGAAAATTCACTACAAAATTTATGAAAGTATCCATTGTGTGTACCATATCTCGTATCGCATATTTCATCTATTGGGGTATGTAAACAAGCAAAATTGTTATATCTGGGGGTCCAAAACACTCAGAGCCATATTGGATCAGACTCTCTAACTATCAGGAGATGCCAAAAAAAGAAGGTATATATAATTCTTAAGTTCGATATCTAGTTTCAATTCATTGCTTCAAAAATCATTGGCATGGTTTCGAGACTTTTCGTGGAGCGAACTTAACCTCAACGAGTTCTCAAAGAAAGTATGGAGTTCGGGAGGAGTGAGGACCTGTAATCCCTTCCACGACTCTCCGCACCTCTTCTATCCCTTTCCTATCTCTTACCCACCCTTTTAGGTACAGTAAAATGGACTAAATAAGTACTATGGAAGGCTTGTAGCAAATAATATGTTTATTGTGAGGCAGATCAGACCCTCAGATTGTTATGATGATGATGATGATCACTAATCACTCGAATAGTGAAGCTACAGAAATGTTTAAATGTCTAAAAATGAAATATGTAGAGCAGAGAAAGAGCTGATGTGTAAAAACGGGAATGAGAGCTCAAAATTTTGAAGAGGGACCAATTATAGACCCTTACAGACCCTTATATATCAAATTATATTGTGTACATAACCAAACTTTTTGTGATTTTTAGGATCAGTTTTTGCTTAATTTATGCTTGAAAAATGTCTTTAAATGTTGAATAATTTCTTTTTTAAATCCAAATCTTGATGACTCAGTTTTACAAAATTTATGCCCCATAGAGGTTTTCAAATGTTGAATAATTCTTGCTTGATATCAAATATTGATGACTCAGAAGCTAATCGATATAACAAAACTGCTTATCAATTAATTTGTTTGATATATTTTTATTAATATCTAAGTTTTTACTGATTTTCAATTTAACTGAAGCCACTAGACTTCAGTTAAAGTCTATGAAGTCCATGAGAAGTACTGAACCTTCAACCTACTTACTGAATTTGAGCTGCTCCATAAGAGAGATTATCAAATTGTGACATTACTTTTTATGAAAAGTTAAATTTGACTTCTTGAAATCGTTCACTGAAATCTTTAAACAACATGAAGTTTGGTAAAATGAAGAATGAAAAAAATGGAAATAGCTATGAACCACTATACATGTTTAACCAGATAACTTTTTATAATCAAAAATTTAGTTTATGAGCCTCTAAGTCAACTTAACCTAACATAATTAAGAGTAAAATTGACAAACATACCAATTTTTCTTGATTCTTACAATGATTGATCAATTCGAAAGATAAACAAATTATAAAAAAATTACATATTCATTGAAAAATTGTGCTCAAACTGATATTATTATTGGAAAGACTTGTGTAGACAAATCAGAAAAAAATTTCATATATAATTTGACACATTTTTCCTAAAGAAAATACTATTTCTTTAGTAATTTTATATTGCAATTGTATTACAAAATGTTCGCTATGTTGGTTTAATTACCAGAATAAGAAGTTGGTTCAAGAAGGAATTCAGGTCTAATGCCTCGGGTCTGGGGCAATCGAAAACCTTCATCAAAGGTTACAATTTCAAATGGAGTGATGGATGCCTTAGACTGAGAAAAGATTAGGTAAGTCAGATTATCGAGCTTCTAATTGGGCACTGTAGAATGAAGAAACACATGCATACAGTTGGCTAAGAACAGGTAAACGTCTGTAGACTATGTGAGATAGCAGAGAAGACTCCTCAGAGATGATTCAGCATTGTCTTGTAGAAGAGAACATCACGAGTTACTACATATATTTGATTAGGTCGGTAGGTCTGGGGGGATGTTCACTAACTGTTAGGAGTAGGGGCCACTATAGATCATTACTAGTGTCAGTCCATTACAACTCCAACAAAAATTCTTTCTGTTTGTGTTTCAAAATGTGTGCATTGTGCAAATGTTAACTCGAAACTGCACCAGTTAGATGAATTCTGATAGCAAAGATCGAAACGCCAGGCTCATAACTTCTGATGGTCAATCGACATAAGAATTGTGTGTTGTTCCATTGCTGTCAAATTCCAGTTTGTTTTATTTCCAAACCATAGCTCGAAACTCTTGCAGCTTTGTAAACCTAAACGGCATCGATGTCGCGACGATTCAATAAAAAAACACACACAAACAAACGAGGAAACAACAAACCGCACAGCAGAGCGTGCAAAAACTGCGCAGACACGGCAACACTGAAACGCACTTTACGGCCCACGGCAGGTACGCACAACCGGTTGTACGAACGCGCAGGCATGGCCGAAGCGAATGGGCGGCTGGGCGCTGATCTGTTTCCACAAAATACACTCGAAAAAAACGACGCATTCGAGAAAGCGAAGAAACGTCGTGACTCGTTCACGCTTTAATCAGTGTTTGTTTATTTTTTGGTTTTGTTGCAAACACTGCTCGCAGACGCTGCACTTATGTATTCACATGGATGCTCGCCCGTTTGCATTTAGATAGCTTAGACGCTTTTTCTTATATGTTTGCAGCGTCCGTTTGACGTTTGTTGACGCGCTGTGACGTTGCGTCGAGCCGTCGCACGCATCGCACTTTGCTATGTATTGCTTTTGCATCGCTCACACAACACACACACTTGTATGGAATTTTTGTATACGTACGCACACACTCGCGCTCACCACCGCCACTGGCCTGCAGCACCACCAGGCACAAGTGCGCGTTGTGTATGTAAACAACGCGGCCACACTCACTTTTCAGCTGACAACGTTGCGACCGACAAAAATCCGCGTACCGTCCGTTCGCATTCGCGCACCAAACACCAATAAACGCAACACAGCGTATTTTTTCTCCAATAGGCGCGCGTCGAGGCTGTGGGAAAGTACGAACAGTGGTTTCTTCGGCACTGCAACACTGTCGCGTGGTTTGGCAGTGCGCGCCATCTGTGTGCAGAGTTGCAAAGGAGGAGTTTGATCGAGTTGAGTAACAACTGAAGCATACAAATTTTGTATTGTCTGATTAGAGGTATTAGTTGTCAAAAATGTAATTGAGTTAATTTCAATCACAGTGATGTGAATAAAATCAAATTATTTGAAATAATTCAACGAGAAGATTTTAGTTCCTACTTTAGCTTTCAATTTTTGCATGGCGCCCTCTGTGTGTGAAGTTTGCTATGAAAGCTGTGGAAGGCGGAAAAAGCAGCATTATTTGGACAATATGAATTTACTTGGCTAAATATTATAATTTTTAGGCATTAATCATTTGGTTTGTGCCTTTGCTAAATCGGTTGTTTTTCATATTAACGCCAGATGTCAGAGCGAGTTTGTTGCTGCAGTCTTTTGTTAGGCTTCAACATTGTGATTGCTTCTCATTATGTCATATTTGCTGCCACTAAAACTGTTGTTACAGTCAGAAAAAAAAAATTTTCAAGATTTTAGTACCTAGTACAGTATAATCTCGATAATCCGGACAATTAAAAACCGAACACTGGTGTCCGGATTACAGAGTCTACAATAGAAATTGAGTGTCCGGATTACCGCGTTGTCCGTATTAGCCAGTGTCCGAATTATCGAGATTATACTGTAGTAGTATTGAATTTATTAAATTTTTACAATTGAAATTTCAATTACAGTCGTGTCTGGATATAGTGAACTAATTATTGCAGGCCTGTTCACAGTATTGAGGTTGTTCACTATATCAAGGTTAACATTTTTGTTCAAAAACTCGTTTTATTTGCTCAAAGTACACTTTTTGCTTTTTGCTTGAAATTGCTTTCAAAATTTTGTTCATGATTTAGAGGCTCCATGTCAAAATTTGGGTGTTCACTATATCGAGGTGTTCACTATGCCCAGACACGACTGTACCTACTTTAAAAATTAAACTACTAGCACTGTTCTAGTTTTACCGGCCGCCATTGTTCAACTGGTTAGCACTTTAAGTCGAAAGGCTGAGGTGTCGCTAGAGCGTTGTTTTGATTCTCAGTCGAAATAAAATATGTAAAATATTAGAAAAACAATTCTTTTAACGGCTTCTCTCTCAGCAGGAAATCAAAATCCGCTGCAAATGGAAGCTGTCCATTGAAATGTTTCAAACTCGCTGCTCCGATTCGGATCCTGTTGTGTTGTTGGCGTTTGCTCTGATTAGCGCTACTATTCTGCATCATAACAGTATGACTGAGCGCCTTTTTAAGCAGCTCCTCTAACTAATTAATCAATTCCAAGATCAAGTTTCCAACAAACATACAGTTCCGTTGAGAAACTTGAACTAATTGATTGAAACATCTTCTCAATACACTTTATTGCCGTCTAATGCCTGCAGGCAACGCATGTGCGTTGTCCGTTTTGGGCAATTGAAATTATGATTTCAAAGAGTTGACAGCAACACAAAGTGCCGCTTAAGTTTTGCATTTGTTAACGGTTGAAGCAGTCAGCACAACGTCTGCCTTAAATGAATTTAGCTCACTTGAGCTTGGTCGCGGCTTCTTCTATTCGCGGCGAATTGCTCGCATGAATAACTTCACTGGGTTGACAGATGTCAATCCTCGATTACTTGTCGGTTGGGTGCTTTGCTACCACAAATGTTTGCAGCCGTCTCTTGGCCAATTCGGAACGAGTTAAAACAGTGGAAACGATTTAAAGGAATCGCAATTTGAAGTGCGCATTAAGATAAATGCGAGTGGGCACACCAACTGTACATCAGTTGTGGACCAATTAAACGCCGATAAAATTAGCAGCAACATTTGCGCTCGTGCAGTTGCAGCGAGCCGGCAGCGGCCGAAGAAAAAGTGGTGGAAATTGCAGACGTAGAAAAAAACCGACAACGGCAATAAAACATTCACAGGCACTGACAGGCAGTTTAATTAGAGTTTAATGCCAAATACAGTGCCGCATCAGATGCAGCAGCAGCAACAATGGTAACAGCAGCAACAACAGCATCAACAAATAGTGCAAATGTTTGCGACGAGGCAAAGCTGCCAATCATATGAGCCAAGACAGCAAGTCGAGTGGCCGCACTGGAAGAAAACATTTGCAGCGCTCGGTCAGGGAAGGAAAGTGGAAGAAAAAGGCTCGGTGCTGGGAGGGAATAGCGCTCAATGCAACTCTTTGTTTATACAAATAAAGCGCAACTAATTGCATTTGCACTTGTTGGCGCTGTGTGCGATAAAAGTTCGAAGTGAGGCCACGTGTGCAGAATTGCAGCTGCGGACACGTGCACTGGGAGAGAATATTATTAAATTGAAATTATTTGAGTGACCTTGACTTCATTAGACTTGTCTTGTCTTCATTGGTCTTGACTTCATTAGACCTGTCTGAGACAATTACGTTTAAGCTCAGTTCAACTGCAGCATCTATGCTGAGCAGGAAAAGAAGGACTATGGAAAAATACGCACCTGGGGGTTGGACAACAAACCAACTCGTACAGAGTGGTGCCTTTAGATTAGGACCGATTTGCTCAAATGGGCGAAATATAAGGCAGCGGGATGATAGCTTTCCCGTGATATCCTTCGCAACGATTTGTTGCTTGAACTCCCGCACAGTGCTTTGAGAGTGGACAAAAATAAGAAAAAAAATTATCGCGGATTTTGACAAAAGTAGTATCATGTTAAAGGTAATTGTTTAATTAAGCTGGATCCGAATACTTTCTTGAAAAATTGTCGAGATTAGGAGATATAGCTTTTCAAAGTCGGATATATGATATTTTTACAAAAATTTATGAAGGGGAAAAATGAAATTGAGGTGCTTGTATAAAAAAAAATTGTAGAAAATGTGTTGTTGTAGATAGGCTACTAATTTCATTTAAAATAAAAATTACATTGATAGGAGCGAAACCGCTGATCGGTTTTTTTTTGTTTAGCATAAATAATTTTTTTTGTACGAATTTTCAAAAATGAATGTTTTTAACCAATGAAAATTAAAAATAACCAAATTTAGAAAGGTAATTTAAATCGAATGGCATTAACTGACGTAAATCCGTTTTATGACCTTTTTAGATGGACTTTCTTCTCTTAAGTCCGCAAAAAAATTCTGCGTCTTTTTGCGCCTTTGGAAAATATTCAATTTTTTCGAAACTACTAATGTTGATTTTTTTACAGAAATCGCTTGAGTTAAAATTGCGACCAAAATGTGTAACCAAGTCAATGCCACGAACTGTGAATGTTTTTTTATAAAAATAGGTTTGGCACGCCTATTTAACCCATTATGAGCCATATTATCAAATTTTTTCATTATTATGGAATTTGTTTGCTAAAATGTGATTTAACGCTAATATATTATAAAAAAAGGAGGAATGCCAAATTTTGAAGAAGGTCTAATTTTGAAGAATAATTTTTATAATAGTCTCGCCGTTATAAATTGAGCTGCATTGCATATTCACCTGTCTCATCTTCATGTTAAGCTCTACGGATATCAAGTAAACAAAAAATATATCCTTTAAGCAACTTTACCGCCCTCTTTCCACCCTTTAAATGACAAATTTAAAAAAACGCTAAAATACGTCTTTTGTTATTGCTTTATTATGATAGTATACATATACACAATTTTAAAACAATCCGACCAAAAAACGATGTCCGTCCATATAAGCTTCACCACCCCCTTTTCGCTCTTTCAAGGTCGACGTTTTTGAAATCGCTTCTTTTTAAGGGTTGACTTTCCAAAATACAACTTTTGACCAAATTTCATCATTATAGCTCCAGCGATTTGGGCACGGTGATGATAAAATAATATATAACCATATATATTCGATTTTTTTAAACTATAGTATATATATTTTTTTTGAAAAAAATACAAATTCTGAAGTCAGCAGCCCAAAATGACTTAGACTGTAAATTTTCAGCGAATTTCACGTACTCCTTCTATTTTTGCCGCAATTTTGTATTGAGTCGAAGCACTGTGTCCCAGTTGGAAGTTTTGTAACTTACTTACTTACTGACTTAACTGGCCAGAACAATCCGATCCCCCGCAAAAGCTCTCTCTAGGACCCAAAGCTCTGCTGTAGGCACCGACATCCCTCCTGATGGCTGCATTGTTCCTAAACTCCAGCAAGACTTTAAGTTCTGTAGCTCATACTTTTGAATGGATGCAGCTCCTCTCAGTTGCCAAGTCTGGAAAATTCATACCAAGTTACCAAATTGCCTCAGCACTTTCAAACTTGCCTCAAATTTCGTCCTCAACAAGTTTCAATCCTGTGAGTTGTCCCTGAAGTTCCCATGTCTCATCTTAGGTTTCTTCGACCTAAGCTACTTATAAATCGTTCTTCCTATCTTCTTCTCTCTTCCTTCTCTGCCCAAAGGCGTTTTAATTTTATCCCAAGAAGATCTGCAATTGATTGCCTCCTCACATCTTCTCATATGGGTCGATTCAATTCTCCTTCTGACCAACCTTTACATATTGGAACTTCCATGACCGACCCCAAGTTCTGGTTTGCAGCAGTCAATCCTGACGCAATTTGCTCGCACAGTGTAGAGTGCGTTCGGAATGCTCCGGTTGGCGCTGGTCGCAATGGAAGCGTATTTGCTTACTTACTTATATATCGCCGATATATGGTCGGGGCGCACAAAAAGCAGCGCTCGCGCTACAAACATTGACGCACGCGCCGCATCTATGGACGATGTCAATTGCAATTCACTCGGCCTGGCGTGGTTGACGTTTCATTAAGCGGCGATTGCTGTCACTTATGCAGCGATTGCAACGTGCTTCTTCACGCAAACAGCAATGTCCAGTAAATGCAAAAAATGTAAGCTGGCGCTGTCATGAAATGCATCCAGGCTGCAGTACGTCCGCGACCCTTTTGGCGTGTCTGTGAATGTGTGTGTGTGTGCGACAACTTGGTCAATGTTAACTTTGTGGTTGTTGTTGCTGCTGGCTGTTGGCTACCTTGGAACCGTTTTAATTAGTTTTCGCCGCAAATGCAAACGCCAACAACAACGTTGGATTGCGTGCCGGTCGGCCGGCCGGCGCGGTGCGTGCGCGCTCTATGCGTCGATCGAGTGCCCGTCTGTCTGCTCAAGTTCAGCGCAGGCCGACTAGAAGTCCAGCACAAACTGGCCCAGTGCCTGCCAAGTGCACAGTTGAATGACTTGGCTGACGTTGTCGCTCGCTCACTTATGGCAACAACAATCATTATGACGCCGGCGTTGCTGTCAATGTGGGCAATAATGACGATAACGCAATACGTGGCGCGATCTAATGCGAAGCTGTGTCGATGGCGTTGTAGATTCCAGTGTTGATGTCCATGTCGATGTAGATGTCAATGTAGATATCGCCGCTGATCTGTTGCATGCAACATGGCAGAATGTAATGCGATCAGCTTCATGCATCAAAGGTCTTTTTTGTTGTTGCTGCGCTGCTGCTGTTGTGTGCTTCGTGTGTCTTGATTTGGTTGGTGTTTTTTGTCTTTTCTTTAGATCCATATTTATTAGGTTTTTTTTAATTTAAAAATAGACATGAAACTGTAACGTGTGGTGCCGTAGAGTGTAGTTGTAGAATTGGCAGATGAAATATTGCGTTAGCAGTAAATCAAAGCACCGCACAGAAAGGCAGCAAGTGGCAGTGGGCAATGGGCGACCGGTGACCGGCTGCAAATGAAAGCAGCGGATCTATACAAATGATCGATTGTGAGGTTAGGTCATTGTTCGACGTTCGTATGATGCGCTGTTATGCGTTGCCCAGAAGCGGAAGTCAATTATTTCATAGTCTAACCGAACTTTATCGTTGTTGTGTAGCGTAGGTTAGAAATCTAACTAGTGGTTGTAGTTATGAACCATTAAGGATGGGTCGAGTCGAGTTGACAGCGGATGTAATTATCAGGAAGAAGGTCGATGAATGTGGCTAATCTCTGGAGGCACCATAGAGCACACTTAAATTTCCTTCCTCTTTTAAGTGAGATCTGCAGCTGTTTTTTATTTTTATTTTATTTTTGTTATTTAATTTAATTTAATTTAATTTAATCTTGTTTTGTTTTATTTTATTTTATTTTATTTTATTTGATATGATTTGATTTGATTTGATT